>BMAV01026757.1:116252-165992 GCA_019973955.1 Trichonephila inaurata madagascariensis | reverse complement strand
TTGAGTTTTAAAAATCTCAAATTATTCAAAATGACTAACTGGATTAATGAGAAAATAGAATATGTCAATAAAAATTTTAATACATTTTGTAAAATTTAATACATTGTGTAGAAATGTTTAGACAAAAAAATTGAAAGATATATATAATATAAACAAACTAACCATTTGCACCTTTTTGATGAATGATTAAAACAGGGATTCGATTTTCTCTTCTTCCTAAACCTAATTTAAAGAAAATATCATGATATAACAGATATAAGATTCAATAACAATGTACTGCTGTATTCATTCTAGAAAGATTTATTGAGATATTTATCTTTCTAGAGCTCAACTAGCACTCTAAATGTATTTTTGTTTTATCATAACTCATTAATTACACCATGTTTTAAATATTTTTTTATATTAAACAGAATTTTTATATTCGAAGTCAAAAATTACCATAACAAATTAAATTAACTTTCGCTTTAAGTTTTATTTTTCACTGATCAAAATTATACCTCCATCTAAAATAAAATACTCTTTTTATAGTAACAGCTATAAAATATAAATAGTTCATCTTATACATAAAATGCATAAAATTAAAAAATATACAAATACTTAATTTTTCTTACTGAATTAAATAGTAAAAATATAAAACAAGACAAATTGCAACAAAAAAAATTGAATAGACAAATAACAATAATTAAATCTTTAGAAATTTTATATTAAAGTTAGTTTTTTTATAAAAAAAAATGTCTAGCATATGTTGATTGATTATAAAATACTTGATTAAAAGGAATCATTTTATAACATTTCAAGCAATTCTGTTCATTTTCAATCTTATAAATCATAATTAATTTCATCAGTAGATCTCTAGTCAATATAATACTTATATTTAATGATCATAACATATCTACATTAAATTAATCTTAATTTTATTTGATAGTGGCCAAAAATTTTACTTTTACATTTAACACAGAAATAATCATTCATCTTTTTTTGTACAAAATAAAAATTTTAAACGGAATAAAATATTGACTATTGAACACTAGAAACAGTTATTCAGACTAAGAGTGACATTTAATTTTGTAAATTAGAAAGAAATTATATTGAATTATACGGGAATTCATATATTTAAAAAAAAAGCAGACATTTTACTGACCAGGAGCAACAATGCAATTTGCTCGCATGTCATTTATTTCTTTGTCGGACATTTTTGTAGCAGTTACTTCATTTCTAATCTCTTCATTCCATAGAGCTGAATCTGCTATTTCTGGAGAGCAAAATTCTTCAAGATCTTTATAAAGTTCAAATCTTTCTGAAAAGCAGAAGCAGTTATGAAAACGAAATTATAACAGGATATGTATTCCAAATATCAAATAGCAAATTTTAGTTACAGTCGAACCCCAATTTAATGAACTCATCGAGATAGAACATTTTGTTCCTTAATTCAGGGTTAATCTTTATATCAGGATCCAAACAAAATACAAATTTTTTGCACTTACCTATTGGTAATTCAATAATAAGCATCTACACAAAAAATATCCACAGTTAGAAATCATACACTTTCTATTCAACAGCTAAAAATACTGTTAGTGAAGTATTACGCACCAGTTAATTGGAAATTTTAAAATGTTGACTAATAAATGTTTGATAATCTCTTTGATTCCTGACTCAAAAGAGTTTTTTTTTTTTTATTTTATACAGGAAAGAAAATACTTCATTTGTATCCTGCTGCATGAGGAATGTTTTTGCAGTTTTCAAACACTGTAAAACATTAGAAAATGTAACATAGGGGTAACATTTTGATAGGGGTTTCATTATCAGTTTTTGTATCAGAATCACTATCCATTCAAATTTTCAACACAATTTTCTGCAAAATAGTAAAAAAACAAACTTTACTTCTCTCAAGAAAGGGAGCAAATGGTAAAAACTCTTACAATAACCTGTGTTGTGGAGTGAGATAAGAAAGAAATTTCCTGTCTTATTCAAAATTCACACAATAGGTTACATTCATGAGACTCACCTGCACTGTGAAGTCTAATAATGGCCTGTACCTTTTCCTGTCAAAATTTGCTGCAAACCAGAAAGACTTTCAGTTCCGGACAAAAAGGATATGTCATTTGAAAAAAAAATCCAATTTTTTCTAACAAACTAATTTTTAAAAATTTCAGCAGTTGAAAAAATTTGTTAATTTGGGAGAAGGGGGTACCTTCATCTTAATCGGGTAAAGAGAAAAATTTGTTAAATCGTAAATTGGGGTCCGACTATATATAAAATTGTTTTAAGTATAATTTTTTCACAAATTATTTTCTAAATATATCATGGAAAATTTACAATTAAAAATTAAGTATAATAAGAGTGAGCTGAGAATTTAAAACTATTTACTTGACATATATCTAGTTTAAAAATAAAATTACAGTTAATATAAAAATGTAAGAAAATAAAGATATAAAAGACAACTTGAAATTACCAGTTTCAATACATAGGGAGAGATAGATATAGATACATACATTTATGTATGCATATTTGTTATTCAAAATACGAGGACAGCCCGATAAGTACTTAGCCTCTCTGCCAGATGGTGCCACTATCGCAAGAGAAATACACTATAGTGTAGTACTTTCCAGTAGACGGCTACTGACAAAATTTCAGCTGGATCCGACTTGTAGTTCTGTTTTGAGAGCGTTTGAAAGCAAGCCTGTCCATTGATTTAAAAAAAATCAATGCAATATCAGTTGATGATTCAATCCTTGTTTTTGGAAAGAAAATCGTGCAACGAAATCAAAGAGTGCTTCGAAGCAGTGTATGGGGACGCTTCTCCTTTGATGGCGACCATCAAAAATTGGTTCAACAAATTTCAACATGGTCGCATGTCTGTTTTTAATGAGCCATGCCCAGGTGCCCCGACAACAGCAACTACAGAGATAAACGTGACGAAAATCCTCAATCTCGTTTTGGCAGACCGCTAATTGATGGTGCGCAAGATAGCTGAAATAGTAGGCATCTCAAAAGACCATGTGGCGCATATCCTACATGAAATTTTGGGTATGAGAAAGCTGTCGGCAAGATGGGTGCCGCGTTTACTCACTTCAGATAACAAGCGCAATTGTGTGACCACTTCAGAGCAGTGTTTGGCATTGTTTGAGCGCAATCCGAAGGAGTTTTTGCATCATTACGTGACCGTCAATGAAATATCGATCCACTGGTACACACCAGACCAAGGAACAGTCGAAACAGTGGTCTTTACCTGGTGAACCTGCTCCAAAGAAGGCGAAAACTGTGCCATCGGCCAGAAAGGTGATAGCCACCGTTTTCTGGGATTCGCAAGGTGTGATATACATTGACTACCTGAAAAAGGGCAAAACGGTCACAGGGCAGTACTATGCCGAATTATTGGGCCGATTCGACGCCGAATTTTTTTAAAAAATGGCCCCATTTGGCAAAGAAAAATGTGCTCTTCCACCACAACAATGCACCAGCTCACACCTTCGCACTCGCCACGGCTAAATTGATCAAATTGGGCTACGAACTGCAGCGCCATCCACCGTATTCTCCAAATTTGGCCCTGTGCGACTTCCTTTTGTTTCCCAACTAGAAAAAGTCACTCGCTGGGCAGAAATTTCACTCGAATGAGGAAGTAATCACCGCCACGGAGGCCTTCTTTGCAGACATTGAGCAAATTTTTTTTCAGACAGGTTAAAAAAGTTGGAGCATTACTGGGTCAAGTGTATCAAACTAAAAGGAGATTGTATTGAAAAATACATTGCACTTTTTTCAAAATTTTTGTTTTTTCATTTGTATATGCTAAGTACTTACCGGACTGCCCTTGTATATTGATGACTAAACCATTTTAGCATTCCAGAATAGAATTTTGCATCTTTGTAGCTTTTTAATAGTCCAAAATGCTTTAATTTTATGTATTAATTTAATATATTTAATTTTCATAATACAAACAAGAAATATATTCACATAACTATAAAAGGCTATCAAAATATTAAAATTTATCCTATACTAAAATATTTGTGCATATTTTTTTGAAAAAAGGTAAACTTAAATAATTATTGTAACAGTATATCACTAAACAGCACATAATTCATTTGAAACATTCACAATAAAAACACATCCATATATGTGAACCCCTTAAATTTTACAATGTTTTAAAATTACAATATATTACTTTATTTTTGACAGCTATACATAATTTTTTTTAAAAAAATAGTTACAAACTTTAAATTTATGATTTTTTAAAAATAATATAGAAATTAGTATTAGTCCCATGATCAAATTACCTACTGTTCCTTTTAGTCAATTTTACACTGCAAAATGCTACCAACCCTGAATTGTAGGATAAGCCTTGTCTTTCTTTTTACTCATCATTGTGTTGCAGCCATTTTATTGAGCACAAATATTTTTTCAATAATTTACAGAAAAAGGTTAATTTCTCTTAATCAATTTCCTCAGAGAATAAATTTACTTTTAATAAAATTAATGTGTGTGTATCTTTTCTTCTCTCACAAAATACAATCAAAGAATCATTAGAATAATTTTCAAATCAAACACAATTTTTCTAAAGAAAACTTTGGAAACTATTTATAACAATGATTAAAGTCAATCTTTGAACAGTGCTATGTCACTAATATGAATGAGTAAGTGTTTGCCAACATCACACTATAACACAACATGAGAGCTATTAATGATGAACCTCACAATTTTGAATCTAATTCGAGTGACAAGGATGAGACCCTAGTTAACCCCTCTATGAACTTCCATACAACGCCAAAGGAAGGATGTTGAGACAGATGTCGACAGATTTAACATGCATCAGCTCCTCTACACGGCAGGTCTTCAAAGGTAAAGAGTTCAAACATAACACACTGAGCATGAATATGTGACTATGACCACTAGACTACCATGGCTACATACTATTAAATCTGAATAATGAAAAAGAAAATTTAAACCATGTGAAAAATTGAAGTATTTACCTTCACTTTTGTGTTCCTCTTTCTCTTCTTCCTTCCTTCTTATAATAGCCATACGTGGATCTCTGACTGTAAGTCCAATAATACTTCTAGGTACAACATATGATTGAGATTGAAAATCACTCAGATAATTCATCAATTCACCTTTTTTCTCATGCAATTCTTGTAAAGTTTCATCTTTATAATACAAATCCCACCATAATGGTTTAGATTCATCAACATTATTATCAAGCTTTATTCTCTTTGGACTGCTCCCATTTTCAGATTCTTCGTTATCATTGATATCAGCAAGGCTTAAAACTCGACTTAATATAGTCTGCGACATAGGTCCAATCAAACGGTGACGAGTGAAGGAGTTTTTAAGGAGTGTCATTTTTACAAGTTCACTTGCAAATATTTTTTCTTTACGAAAATGTCTAGCTAATTTAGTGAAAGTCAATTTGCAAGCAAATGTCCACAGCTTATCATCTGTAACAGACTTGTCCACTTCTTTCAGATGAAAAATATCTATAAATACTTGACTCAGTTCATCATAACAAGATGGGTGGCACCAAATCCACAGTTTACGTTTAGTGTTGGCAGGAATTTCTGTTAAATATTCATGAGTCTGAATATCATAAATTGGTTTCCATAGGAAGGATACAGGTCCTATTGCTTTAAATGGATGACATTTAGGGTGAAATATAACACAGTGCCCTTCCTTTGAACCATCCAAATACATATTTGAAGCAAAGACATCTTCTACAAAATAGAAAAAAATTTCCATTACAATAAATTTTTCAAATTAAGATTTTATTTTCTATTAATTTAAAAATCTGTATCATAATAAGTAATTTCAACTTAAAAGTAAATAGGTGATGTTTGAATAATAATACTTATTTGCACTGAAAAAATTTATTGTTAAATAGCTTTACTACAGTTAAAAACTATTCCTTGATTATGAGAGCAAACGGAAAACAAAAAATTTTGTATAAATTAATAAAATTTATTTTGTTATATAAAAATATTAAGAGTATAGAAATGATCCAATTTATTTAAACTACAATAGTATTTTTAAAATCGTAGTATTTTATACTTTATTATAAGCTTTTTAAAAAATGATAGAGCTTAAATGTTTATAATATTATTAGATTAAAAGTTTTTTGTTTCCTTTAGTAATTTCACGTTCACTCCTCTCAACAACCATTTCAGTTTTCATTCATGTTTAACATAGCATTAAAGCAAGTTCAATGACATCAATAAAATTAAGCTTGTGATAAAAAAATCTTCTCTCCTACCCCCAAATTTACCATAAAATCCAGCATATAATGTGCAACAGCAAATAACACACCTACACTTTCAAACTGCATTTTTTATTTTTTAGGTATATTCATCGAATAACCCCCTTTTTAACAAAGAAACCCGAAATGTACATGTGCATTGCTCTTATGTTTTTAAGTCATTTATTCAAGATAATATCACAGGCTCTTGGGGAGAAAAAAGGATAGTTCAAGAACTATAGAACCTTTAAAGTTAATAAGGTATATCATCTCTAAGGTATGAAGAAGTGCAGTTTTTTTATGCTCTTTTTTTTTATTTTTAAAGTTATCATTTTTATACTCGGCACATAATACAAACCTCTTAAATTTCAGGCTTATTTTTTGTGTTAAAAGTGTATGCTATATACCAGATTATATAGTTAGTATTAAATGAAAGATAACACTTAAATATTTTCTTAGTGTAATTCTATAGAGTTTAACACTAACTTTATTGAAATGTAATATTTTTACACAATTGAAGAAAAAAACTTATTAACAAAGTAGATTAACTTTTGCGTAATAAAATGTTGTAATGACAGGCTATCTATGAGATATATACACCAAAATAGCCATATATTTATAGTATAACATTCTTGGTTTGTACTGGTTGCCAAAAAAGCCAGCTGCTCTCAAGTCGTGCTACAGTTCTTCATTCTTTAAAATGCACAGGTTCATGGACTTGAACAAGATGTTTATGTCAATCAAGTGAGATAAGAAACAACACAGATTGATACACGGGAAAGGTAATTTCTTTATACACCCAACTCTTTTTTTTATTTTTTACTTAATTTTGAAATAACACGGTACACAAATTTAACAAATTTTTTTATTTTACACAAATTTTTTGTTCTACCACATATTCCAAACAAATTTGGAGATTTATGCCCTTTGGTTAGGAATGATTTGATCAAATTTATTACAGTTTGCAGCTCGCCGGGATGAATCGGTAAATCATTCAAGGAGCAGCCTTGATTCATCTCTGGGCTAAATATGGTTTATTTACTGTACAGACACTCTATACAGCTCTCGGACACTCTATACAGTAAATTCTATACAGTTCTGGGATATATAAACACAGAACTAAACTTTGGGAGGGTTACCCATGCAATGATACACACCAGAGTTTCAGCAGCCTAACTACCTCATTCTGCTGGATTCCCTTCTACCACCCAGAGGGAAGCCGAAACAAGTACTCTGTATGGTGGTGCCATCTAGCAGTTATTACAAAAATAAATGATAATAAATATAACCAGTAGTTGCAAGTTTAAGATAATAATGAAGTCAACAGGGAAGTTCAGCTAATAACAGCTGATTTATTTTGATAAGGCTTAAAATTTTCTACATTTGGAACAACATTTTCTTACTCATAATCCTGACATAGACTGTGCAATAAAATTTCAACATAATCTTGTGTAGCGAGATATCAAAAATTATGTAAGCAACTTGAGAAACAAAAACAAAAAAGTTGCTAATAACAGACTTTGTAACAGAAACAAAAAACCCAACAGAGGCCATTAGAAACAAACAGAAGTCGTCATTTGAATCAAAGCCAACAGTTGTGCTAGATGTATTTATCACATGTGCAGATGATAGTATTTTTGAACTAGTTCATAAAAAACACGCAAGCTTGTTATCAAGTAGCGATGAATAGTTGTTAGTTAGTAGTTTTATTCCTAATTTCAATTTGAATTTTTATATATTCTATATACTTATAGACTGAATTTTCAATGTACAGTAATTTAAGTTTTTTTTTCTTGTAATAAAAATGAATTGTCTTTGTTTTATAAATATATAGCACAGATTTTATTTTATTTTGCATAGTTTTTGGGGAAAATATTTAGAGATTTTTCATTTTACAAGATTTTTTGTAGTAGTGGAACACATCCCCAGATTTATGATATATCGCATATATGTTTTTACATGATTTTTATTTTTGCACAGTTTTCTAAGGAACATATCTAATGAGTAAGAAAAAAAAATTGGGTGTAGATATAATGAACTATTGGAGCTCTTGCCAAATAATTTCTTCATTTAAAATTGCATTTTATTTAAACTCACAAAATCTTAAAATTTTATTTCATACCTCTTGGAGAATATTTAATATAATTTGAAAATTTCCTCACAACTAGATTCATAATTCTTTCATATTTTTATTTCTTGTCGTACTTTTCCTAACTTTCAATTATTATATTAGTTTTACAAGTATGATTTAAATCCAGGTCTAGAAAAAATTTATCCCAGCTAAAATGTCAATAACTAAGTTTTGTTAAAATGAAGAGAAATTACGATTTTATCATGTATCACAGTGAAGTAAAGAAATGTATAAAAGTGAATGCAACAAAATAATTTTACTTCCAGAATTTTAAAATTTTTACAATAGAGTTTGTAAAAATATATTACCTCTTGATTTATCAGTTAAGTATGCAAGTTTCTTCAGCAGTTTTTTCTGAAATCCTTCTAATTCTATACAAGAATAATATGACATATCCTATAATGATGATAAAAAGTAAAATGCTTTCTTTATTAATTAGATTCAAATATGAATTGCTATTTAAATACAACAAATTTAAGAATTTTAATTTTCTTTTAGCACTTTCTTTCAATTAAATTTTTAAAATTATTTAATTATGCTTTGATTTTAAAGAAATCTTGAAATTTGCAAATAACTGCAGTAGGCAAATTTTATAATTCATTTTAAAAACTAACTTCATGTTGTTATAAACACAACAACCTTGATTTTTAACTTTTTAAAAAATGAAAGTTACAACATAAAAGTTGTTTACAATTTTTTATTACATAAGAAGTAAATGAGTAAAAATAAAGAGAATAACAGTAATATAACTTGTTATATACACTTCCAAAAAAGATTACAAACAATCAGTTTTAAAGCATTAATGTTCTAAAATGAAACCATAAGCTTTTGTATTGATTTTATTAGTCTGTCTAATTCACTCCTTAAAAAATTAAACTCATTACAAGTAAATCTGAAAACATTTTTAGCAGTAATGAATAAAATTAAGAGAAAATTGGGCCCCTCAAAATTCAAATTATAAAATGGTTTTAACATCAAGTCTAACAGTATGTACACTCGATTTTAATGTAAAACATTAAATAAAAATATAAATTGAACTTTTACACATGCCAATATTCCATAAACCAAACACTTTTTCAGCAAAATAAAATTATATTGATACTTTTTTTTTTATTGAAAACAATTATAAAATCCCTGTGCACCACAAAGTATCACACAGGGCTTACAGAAGTAAGTATTAAACACACATTCAGGGGAAACAAAAAAATAGAAGAAAAAAAATATATTGAGGTTAAGAAGAAATACAAATATTTACAACAAATTCACAGAAATTTTTGAAAGCATTTCTGGTAGAAAGAAGTTGGTGAAAATTCGGAGGCCAATTTATATTAAGTCCCTTGAAAGCCAGTCTTATGATCTTTCTTTCTCTGGCAAACTTTGAACACAGAAGGAGCACATGTTCTACATTCTCCTTGCCTCCAATATTACAATCACAGGAAGATGTCGGAACTAAATTTAATTTGTTCAAGTAGCTTTTGAAATTACCATAACCAGTGAGAAATTGGGTTATTTTGTAGTTAGTGTAAAAATGATGGCATGACAGTCTTTTATTAATGGTTGGAAAAAATTTCTTTGTTATGCTCCCTTTACCAGAAAGGAGATATTCTTTGTTCCAAGACTTCACCATTCTTTCGTGATCCTCTTGTAAAACGATTTAGGAATATTAACGTCAATGTCAATTTTGCACTTGGTTGCAGCCTTTGCAAGCCAATCGGCTCGCTCATTCCCAAGAACGCCAGTGTGTCCACGAACAAATGCAAAATCTATTGAGATGTTTTTATCTTTTAGGCATTTAAGTTGCTTTTGGATCTCGACGATTATGTTATTAGATGAAAAAATACATTTAAGAGAATCCAAGGAGGAAAGAGAGTCAGTACAGATGAGATATTCTGAGATGACACTATTTTGTTCAGTGATCCATGTAACGGCAAAGTTTAAGCATAAAAGTTCAGCTACAAAAACTGTGCATTCATCACAAATTCTAAATTGAAAGTTCTCGGATTTAACACCACTCCTGAACACAACAAATGCGAAACCAACTCTTCCATCAATTTTACTGCCATCAGTATAGCAAATAACAGGGAAATCATCTGTGCTCTTGTCGTCAATAAAAATTACTATAAAGAATATGGATTAATTTTTAAGTAACAAATAAATGTACTATAAGCAGTGTCTCAATGAAATATATAAATTCAGCTTTTTTTTTAACTTTCAGTTGAGAAAAAAAAATCAAAAATTTATATACAATTAAAAAAAAACAAGTTTTTTAATTCAATCAAGAGAGTAATAAAAAATGTTGATATATTATAGCTATCTTAAAAAAATATTATTTTCTTTGCTATTAGGTAAGAAATTTGGATGTTTCATACATAGAAGAATGGTGAAAATTTCCTGAAGGCAAAGTTTTCTAATATTTTAACAAAAACTATGATTCCTGATTCACTTTCCAATATCCCTCTCTCTCTCTTCATTCCAACAGCTCTGAAGTGGATTACTCATAGTTGCCACAGAAAAGCATGTGTGTTTGATGAAAGTTAGACGCAAATTTGTTAGATGTTGCATATAGGAGAATTAAATGATATAGAAAGGCACATAGGAGAATTAAATGATAAGAGGCTTTATCCCCCTGGTCTTTGCATGTTTTTTTTTCAATCAATGAAGATATATAATGCTGATTAGACATCTCATTAAAAACTATTTCAGAGAGAAAAGGTAGTACCTGATTATTTATATATATAATGAAATGAGGATATTATTGAGATTTGCTAACTGCTTTCAGGAGAAAGCAAATACTTGAGCGATGCTGATGCAAATGAAAATATTTTTTAACCTGTTTTGCCATCAGATATTGTGGTAAAACCGAAATTTCTACAAGAAAAAATCTCACAAAAACATATAACATAACCACATTAGATTCTAAAGAACCAACGACTTCCCAGGAAAAGCCGAATTTCAAGTAAAAACTTAAGGTAATAATAGAAATATCCAACACTGGAGAGCAAAAATTGTAAATTTTAAATCCTAAAAATTGACTGTAATAAAAATATTAATTAGCTTCTCAAGTTTTCACTCTAGTTAAGATTTCTCACAAGAGCATTCATACCAATAGAATATCTATTGCATTTAGCAAATACAACAGAGATATATGCAATGCAAAGGGTTAGTTATAGAACATTCTTTTTTAATTCCTGCTGTTTAGTATTTATCATCAAGAACCTAAAGATTTATTCAGGAGCACATAAGATATATATTAATTTAGATTGTTTTCTCCTTAATGCCTAGAAATAGATTTAGAAAGTGTGCTAAAAAGTTTTTTAATATTATAGATACCCTGTTGACATTAATTGATAAAATGGGAGATGTTTCTCCCTTTTATGAAGAACTGGGAAAAACTTTTAGCAGCTTTGTATTTTCCATTCTAAAACTAGTATAGATGAATCAATTGTCCTCTATTACGGTCATCATTTGGCTTCAAAAACTAATTCAGTTTGTTATAAAATACAGATATTGTGTTCCAACAATAGCTATCCATACAGTATGAGAATCTATAATGGAAAATATTCAGAAATAGAAAACTTTCCTCTTGAATCTAAAGTTGATGAGAATTTTTATCCAGTATTGAAAATTCAGATCAATGTGAAATTTACTTTGACATCACATAAACTGTTGACAGTTATCTAAAAAAGTTTCGAAACAACTATAACAGACAAGAAGGCATCCTTCAAAATCTTCAAAAGCCTCAAAATGGCAAAAAGGAAATTTCGATAACGAAAGTGATGGACAAGTGTACACTTGCTGTTGGAAAGACAGGGCTGTAGTAACAATAACATCCAATCAACACATGAGCCTTTCAATAATATCTAGACTTTGCCAAGCATAAAAAAGAAAATTGAGATTTCTCTGCCCAAATCTTATAAAAATGCACAATGAGGGAATGGGAGGAGTTGATTTGTCAGACTCAGATACAGGTTTCCAAAGCTTCCACATCACGCACTAGTAGTAGAATGTTGTGTCAAGTTTTAAGACAAAATCGTCTTGAAAAGCGTTTTCAGGTGAGGCAAGAGAAAACCTCCTCTACACCACTCTTCATTCAAGATCAAACCCAATTTTTCTCAAAAATCTGACTTTAAAGTACATTATTTAAATAAGAAAACATTACATAATTTTATAGACAACGTTAAATAATAGGTTCACATATAGTGCTAAAATATTTGGAATGTAAAATGTTTATAATTAATAAAAATTTGTTTAATAAAGAAAAATAAAGTCAAATAAAATTACAAAATATTGTTCATTTAAAAAAAATTTAGTTTTTGGCAGTAGTAATTAATAAATATTTTAAACTTACTGGCATTATAATTTTTTTTCCCTGCTACTGACATCCAAAGCTTTACAGTTAGAGCAATTAAGAGTATGACATTGGGTCTGCTAAATACTTACAAAAATTGACAAAAAATATCTCAATATTTCAAAACTTTTAACTGCAATACACAAGCAGTAGATATTTTGCAACTTATTTATTTTTTTTATTTTTTGTCTTTTTACTCACTTAGGAGTAAGGTAACTTTTCAAGAGCATATTGATCAAAAAGAGGGGAAAAATTCAGCTAACCCTACTATAAAAGGACAACATCCCATATTCCCAAAGGTAAATTCTCCAGAAATTGTGTATTTTTACAATATTTTTTTCACACTTAATGATAAATAAAAACAAGCACAGACTTTTGGATTTTAACTGCAAAAATAGTCTTCACCACATTCACCTTCAACATTGCAAACTATTTTGGTTTAAGATTAATTTGTATAGAGTTGAATAAATTTAAAAGAATTTCTTTTTTAAAATTTTTTTAATGTATTGCTTAAGTTTTAAGAATACAGAACCTACAAGCCTAAATCATAAAATCGATTAGTTGCAAAAAAGTCCTAAAAATTCCTATTTGCATTAAAAGTATTACAGTTTAGATCAGAGCATTTTATGTAGGGATGTGAGACAAAAATAAAATAATTATCTTGAAAACACATCCTTAAGATGTATATACAATAATATTTCAGTAAAAATCTCGTTTCTAAAAGGGTTGTGAAATCATATAAGATTAGTAAGGGTAAAAACTTGAAAAAAGTTAAGAACCCCTGGTCTAAATCAGCAATTGCCAACCTTTAGAACCAAATGGACCACTAAATGTATAATTTTAAATTTAGGAGACCACTAATATGCTTGACCACTATAACTATATTGTCCCTACATTTCTATATAACTGAAAAGAAACTTCACAAAAACAAGAAACTAGAAACCACAAAACAATATCAATAAACTGAAGCATTATAAATCCAATTTACTATGGTTGACAGCTTTTACTTTCAATTGTTGCTAGATACACGTACATATTAGCTAAAAAGTTGCTAAACTCAGAAGGAATTTCATTAATAGTAGTTAATACTTTTTAAAAAAGTATAATTCATATTTAACAATATGTTTTGTTACTCTTCCTTCTTTAAACTAAATCTTCATAAAAATTTTAATGTCCGAATATTTCTACAGAACATTAAAAAATTTTCGTGAACCACTGGTTGGCGAACACTAGTCTTGATAATACTATACATCTGGCTTTTTATATAAGCCTGTAATAAACATACTAATAAGTGCAACACATTGAAATAGAGAGACAGCAGGTTAATAGAAGATAACTACAATTTGTCAAATATTTTGAAAATATTTGTATTTTTCACAACTGTTATATATAAACAAGAACTCGAAGCAAAACTTACTCAAATAAAGACGAAAGCAAATAAATAAAAATAACGTAAAAAAAATGTATTACTTACCAGCAACATTACATGGTTAGTGGCAGCTTGATGAGTTGATCCTAACTTCCTATCATGACTATAAATAGGTATATGATATCCCCATAAGATATCCATTTTAAATCTTTTAGCAAACCAAATATGATTCTCAAGCCAAGTACTATCAGGTTTACTTCTGCTAGCATATTCCTCACGTAAATCCTTAGGTTTAGATTTATGTACTTTCTTGGGTTTAGTTTTGGCAACTGAATTCTAGAATTAAAAAAGTTTATTCATAAATGAATTTCTTTCTAAATGAATCAATGATTCTGTATCAAAATAAAAATATTAATTATAAACTTTTTTTTTCTAATGGGCTGCAGATTGGTGTTTTACCATTGCAGATCTAGTACATTCCCCGGAAGCTAGTATCTCTCTTTAGTACAGGCACCATATAGGCGGATATCAGTCGCCACAAGTAATTTTGACACCCAGTTTCCTCCCCAGAGGGAGGCACCTCAGCTCCAACGATGCGAACCTGTACTTGGGAATTTAATTTTGCCGAGAGCACCTAAGCCAAACAAACACTCTAGGGATCTTTTGCATACCATATAATCATATAACATGGCCGCTGTCGATTTTCTGCATCATGAAAATCCACTGACTTGGGACTGGGTCGAACCCGCAACCTTGGGTGCAGAAGGCCAGCAACAAACTAACCCCGCCACCCGGCCAGCCAGTTTATATTAATTATAAACAAAAACTTTAAAAACTTAACCATCAACATTTTAATGAAAGTCATTGCTTAGATTGATTTGTATTCCCTATGTACAATAACATTCCCCCTGTTGGATGAAATAAAGTTTCTTAAAAATTCGAATATCTAAGACCACTAAAATCCCCATTTATTAAATCACTAATTAAAAAGATGAACAGTATAAAAAGAATTGTATGTTAATAATAAAGTAAACCTTTGATTTATAGTTTTACACTACTTTTCTCAAAATGAAGTTCACATATATTTTCAAAAATAGAGCATGATTACACAAAAATAAAAAATTATGTACCTTAAATTTAAAAAATATAGGTACTGAATCATATTCTCAGATAACTATGCATTTTAACATAAAAATTTGGGGAAAAAAATGAAACCTAATTTGTATTAAGTAAATTAAATTTTTATGTAAAAAAAAACTTTTATTAGACATTTTCTAGTTGAGTTCCTCAAGCAGATTTCACAGTTAATTTTACATTTGAAATAATTTACCAAGTATGATTACTTAATATTCCCATTGAACATTTTACAAAAATACTTTTTTTATGATTAAGTAATTACAATTAAGTTAAGTAATTACAATTAAGTTAAGTAATTACAATTAAGTAAAATAGTAAAAATAGAAAGAATGTACATAACTGAAATAATCATTCAAAGAATGATGCTTGTTTTTTTTTAAGTTAAATTCAATGTACCTTGTTTTGTACTCTCAATTGCCTAGGAATTCTTTTGGGATCTTGACTAGCACCTCGTCTACGCATATAATTTGGCACATTTTGGAAAAGGCACTTTTTCTTCTTTTTTGAACTCAATGCAGTATCCATCAAGCTAGCAATTTCTCTAGACCGTGCATCAGCAAACTGCAGAACATTAATAGCTGAAAAAAAGTAATTGAAATGATTGGTGCAAAAACATCATAATATTATTAATTTAAGATAATCTTCTTGGCAATTATGTATCAACCCCATACCATTGGTGACCTTTAGCAAATTATAGGAGGGGGGGATATAGCTACAAGGCTTATTATGGATTCAACCAGAAATAGATTACTGTGTCTTCAGTGATAAATCTCTAGCATGTAGTTATTTTTTGGCAATTAATCACTGACATTGGATTAATATATGTAACTTTTTTGGTATTTATGTATTATACTGTTGACCAATTTCATTAAATGTAATCTTCATACACATGAACAAAATTGTATTTGTGCATGCATGGGAACAGTTTCCCTTATTGGCTGCATATCGTGACATTGGACAATATCTTTTCATTTAATGAAATTGGTCAATGGTAGCTACAAAACATAAGGGTCCTTTTTTATATTACAAGCATTAAAAGAAAAAGATTATGTACTTACACATTACATCCATGTTGAATCTTGAAAGGTGTAAAATTGGTTTGAATCAAACAGTGAAGCCTAAATTTGAGAATTTTTTTTATTAGAAATATAACATTTAACTTGATAACCAACAAAAAAGAAAAATATATGCATTTGCATTACCATAAAAACTTTATAAAATATATGATCATGCCTTTAATGAATATTTCTGTTACATAATAAAGGTTTTACTAACACATTTGATTTCAAACAGTTTTTTTTTTTAAATAATGCAGTAGATTCTTAATTATTCTGATCAGGAGATGGAAAATCTCAGTTAATCCATTATACTTTAGAAATTGAAAAAAAGGAGAATATTTAATTTATTACTGCTTGAAATAAAACAGTAAACTTGTCTATTTCCCATTTCAATGGTCTTTGTCAAATGTTCTGTAGTTTTCACAGGACTAATTTATGAAATAGCAATTCTTTCTGCATATTCAGTGCTCTATCAAATTCATTAAATGTTTAGGTTTCACAGCTATTTTTTAAAACTTATCTCCACGTTCAATGTTTCAGAAAATTCAATTACTGTATTTTCCTGTATATAATCCGTAGATTATGTGTTTAAAAAGTTTCAAATTTTGTTGTGCATATTATATGCTGCGGCAGATTATCTGAGAAAAAACAGTCTCCATCAAAAAAGATAACAATAAAATTTTGAAAGAAATACTGTTTATGTTTTATAAAATAAATAATAAATGGCGCTTTCATGACTCGGTTGACATATTTCAACCATAACTAGTTTTTGTCCAATTACATTCAAAAACGAATTCAGTTCCTCGGAAGGAAAAAAGTTACTGGTCGCTGGCGCCATTTCCAATTTTCTCTTGATTAGAGCTATTACGTCCTTTGCAAGTTTTCATCAAGTTGAAGTGAAAGCATGTAAGTTACACTGCAAACTTCAAGTTAAAAGCTATAGAGAAGGCTATCGAAGTCAGAAATCGGAAAGCTGCAAGGTTTTTCAGCGTTGATTAATCGAATATTCGTTTCTGAAGAAAACACCAGACCAACTTCGAAAAATTGTGATCGACGTTAAAGAGCCAATCGTCGTGGAAAACTTCACTGGACACAATTCGAGGAAGAAATAAATAAATGGATTTTAAAAGGAAGAGTCAATGGAAAAGCAGTCTCGATCTTAATTTTTTTGCTGTTAACTTGCTAAATTAAAAAAAAAAATACTTTTTTTCGCATGCAATGTTTTGTTTAACAACTCAAAACATAGATGGCAGCAGCAAAGAATTTTTTTGTTTTTTATTGAGATTACGTAAAAAATATTATCATACATATTTAAAGAAGTTTCATAATAAATTTTGTTTTCTTACTTCTATTTTTAATTATATTGTGTATTTTTTATCTTATGTGACACTCATTATCAGCAGTTTATATTGCGGATTATTTGCCGTAAAAAACTGCTGCAGATTACACAATATTTTTTTTTACTCGAAAAAAAGGCTTTGCGGATAATACGCCGCTGTAGATTATATACAGGAAAATACAGTAATTTTTTATTTTTATTGTCTTTTATATGACAATCCCTTAAACTACATTTATTCATTGATAATTTTACCTGGCACTTTTGTATAAGCATCATCGTAGGAAAACTGGCACCATGTAAATTGCACCTTGATATCAAAACAACAAAGATTCTAACATATTTTATTTGAAAAAACCCAATCAAGTCAGATTTTGGTGGAAAATGGTATGATTCACATGGCGCCAATTTGGTTGTGGTGACACTAATACATAAGAACCTTTTACTTTTCTTTTTATCTTTTGAGATTCATCAATTATTTTTATTTTTTAATTATTGAAACAGCAACTCTTTCATGTAACCACGTTATAATCCCAACAAGTTTTATCAACTATGCATGAGATGTATAGAATCTTAATCTAAAACATGCAATCACATCAAAGATTTTATTTTCCAAAAAATTGCATCTTTGGTCTCACAGGCAGGAGCTGACAAATTTGTTTTAATTCGATAAATGAATTTCAAATTTTTTTTTTAAGTTTTTAATGATGGTTTCCCAAATAATTCATTTCCTAGTTAATCTAAACTCAAACAGTCAAGTCTACTCTATACTTCTATATTCTATGTAGCCCTGACAAAATCTTTGAAACCACAGCTAAAGAATTAATAGCACATGTCTTACATAAATATCAGAAATAATTTCACTAAAGAAAACGATTCAATTTTTACTTTTTGAATAACAAAGTTTTGCATAGACTTCATAAGAATGAAAAGGAATCTTACATTTCAGAACAGAATTGCAAATAAAGTTCAATATAAAATTGCATGGTACTTACGTATTATCGCAACAATCGCAACTCTATTAATAACTCGTCAAGTTGACAACTCCGATTTCCTATGCCTCGTGCACGCTGAGGTGGCAAACATGTGCTTTGTTTCATATAATGCCACCAATAGGTTGCAATAATATGTAAGTACCAATTACAATACTTTATAAAAGCAATATTTAATTTTGAGCAGTGAAGAGATATTTATTAATGCTAATTATATCAATGGTAAAATATTCCATACAAAAAATAGTAGTTGAAAGAATGTACAGTTAGTAGTTGAATATGTACCTAATATTTCTAAAATAACAACAGTAAAAATATTTGACCTAAAATTCATTGCCTACTTAGAAAAAAACCTGAATATTGATACAAAGCAAAACAATATGCTAGCTGATCATTTTTTTAAATTGCACCTTGAAACTGCATGATGGCTACAGGAAACAGAATTTGTAATTTTGAACTACTGTCAAGTGTTGAAGACGAAACTTGAGTTGGCACCTCACACATTCCAAACTTTCACATCACACTAAAGTATGGAATTTGAACCTCAATAGATATAATGTACATCAGACCTTCACATGATTCAAAAGATCAACACCAGGCACAAGGATTCAAAGGATACAACATCATCACGATAATGATCACTTGGCCATTGTAGCCATAATCTTTTATCACATCAAGTTTGCTTTGTAGTAGGATCATTTTTCTTGCTTTCAATTCAGTTTTCCTCTTAAAAGCATTTTATCATCTAATAAATAGTTAAATAGGATAAATATACTTATTTAGCAACAAATTGAAATAATTCATCACTTGTACAGTGAAAAAAATAATCAGTTTTCAGATATCTTTTCCATGCAATTACAAACCAATTTGGATGTGAAAATCTTTACAAGATGAACAATCAAAAGTCGAACAATGTTTCAAGCATCACAATACAAAAATAAAAAGTGACGACAATGTCAAATGATGCATTTCAATGAAAATGTTTTGATATTGAATAATTTTAGTAACATTCACTGTCTGTCTACATTTTATGGTACTTACGTATTAGCGTCACCGCACCCAAAATTTCTGTCACGCTAATCGCTCTGTCTTATTAAAACACCAAAGGTGTTAAAATGTTTTATTTGAAGAAAAACGATTCTCGTGGCGCACTTTTGGCTGTGGTAACGCTAATGCGTAAACACCCATTTTAATTTTTTTAATGAACCTATATTTTAAAAGTAAGTTAAAATAGGTTTTAGAAATGAAATATGAATGTCATCATTTAAAGTCCGACTGGAATATGGTATAATTGAATCCTAATTCTACAATGTTTTTTCTATAAATTTCTGATCACCTTTGAGGATCAATGCAAAACGTAGAAAAATAATCGTTTTAATCTCCCATTAATAACTTCCTTTAATATCAAAATTATTCATTCTATCAGATTTAAGAATCTTATAAATTCATAGCCCAGATAACTTAATTTAAATAATTTTTCTTCTAAATACGCAAAATGTTTATGTTTGCCCTCTCTAAGTATTATTTTGCCGGCATCTTACCTTACGATAATTTAAATTGGCAAGCTTAAGAAAATCTTAGCAATGCACAGAAAATATTCAGTTCTAAATTCTGTTGCTAATTACTTTAAAAAAATCTATCGTATTTGGATTATTTCGGCTACTTTAAATATTCAATTCATATAACATCCTCCGATCACAGCGAGCACATGTTATATTTTGAAACTGTGCAAGTAATTTCCGCACTGATGCCATCATATTTCTTGCCTCACTATAAATAAATTTTGAAATACTTACATTATTTTCTAAAGATGCTTCATTTATATGATTTGAAAAATCTCCTAAATATAAGCGATATGTTAAATATTTTTCTAAAGTTTTATAAAATCTTAATTTTTGGTTGTTATAAATAAAGTTTTTAAAAACAAAAATTCATTCTAGAAAGTTCATAAGTAAATTTTATCTGGCAACATCATACTTTCTTGAAAAGTTGAGTTGACTACTAAACTGTGTAGTTGTTCTTAGTTTCGAAATTGAAACGATCAGAGTTCGGGATCAATAAACAGAAGCATTGGATTGACAGCTGTTATTTTGTCAGGTGTTCTCATAAGGTAGTTTCATGCCAGTTGAAAGGTTTGGTTTTTTAATTAATTTCATATTATTATCATTTGTTGTTCTATGTATGTTTTATTAATATTTTGTAGTCCTATCTTGGGACATGTTCTCCTTTTTGTATGTTATTGAAAAATGTGTAATTCAAGGGGGAACCCACCGATGCTCGCTAAAAGATATGGATTTGAAAAGTATCGTAGGAAAAGCTGCTACTGTTTGTACTATTGCCGTGTTTTTAGCTGGCACGTAAGTAAAAAACTCAATTTTTAATAAAGATTATCCTAATATTGGGATTAAACATTTTCCCTTTATTCTATTCAAAATAAACTGAAAGTTAATTTTCCAGATCATACTTACAAAAAAAATTTTTTTTTCTTTCTTTTTTTGTAGACATGGCAAGAATAATATTAAATCTCAAATTGATTTGTAAATTTTAAGAATTTGTATGCAAGAAAAAAATGGATAAAAATATTTTATAACACTAGAATGTGCTTTCAAAAATTCCAATGTGTCAAAAATATTTAAAAATAATTAAATAACTTTAGTGATTGTTATTTTGCATGTTTTGCGTTGTCATTATGCAAATTTTTTAAAAAAGATCACTGAAAGTTTTTACAAAACATTTTTTAAAATTAATAACTTCATGTCTGAAATTCTTAATTGTATGCCTCAAGAATTAAATAAACTTCTATTTACTTCTAAAAATTATAAATACAATTAAATTAGAGTTAAGAATTTGAAATTAGATTACTTAACTTTACTCAATTGAACAATGAAGGAAATTTTATTGTTAGGAATAACATCTTTTTATACTTTTATCTTTTACAGTGAAATTTGTCGCAGGATTTGGCATAAGAAATCTACATGTGATATATCAGCACTTCCATTCTTATGTGGTTTAATGAGGTTGGATAGCTTTTCAGATTTTACTTAAAATTTAAGTGAATGTCCTAAATCAGCGATTCTCAACCTTTTTCTTTGTTGTTGTTGTTACGGTACACTTTTAACAATTTCAAAATTTAGTGGCACACTAACAGTAAAATAAATTTAAAAGAATTTTACTTCCATCTATCCACAAAGGAATAAGTCAAATAAATCACGAATACCCTTTGTTTATTGCTATAAAACAGCCGAATGATTCGGTTCTTGATTTGATTTTTTTTTTCAGAGTATAGTTAATTTTTTAAAAATTTGTTAGCACACAAAAGTGCCATGGCACAGTGGTTGAGAATCACTGTTCTAAATTAATACATTTAATATAAACTCTTTATTTATTTTATAAACCAACTTGCAATTTCCATTATATTATAATTTTACACAATTTTGTTGTATTTTGCTTTAATTTTTAAATGGAATCTTTATTTACTTAAAATTTCTGGTTATTGATATCAAATCAAAATTTATTCAACTTGGAGATATTATAATACTTATTCATATTATTCTAGTTTCTTTGTTCAATAATAGAATATGTTATTTAATACTATTTAAAAAGGTTTTCAGTTTCATGCTTAAGTAACACATATCAATATTTTCTTGTATTAAGAAATTTGTTTAATGTGTTGTATCTATTCAAAAAAAAAATTTCATTGCTTTATACTTATTTTTTAAAATGATTTTTTGTAATATTACATTATTTAATATTCAGTAGATTATCAACAGGAAATTTTTTAAAAAATGTGTAAAATGTATCACTTCAAAGTATGCATTTAATACATGGATATTTAGGGTTGTTATTAATTTTATAATTTGTTTTTTATACTCAAAATAGTTGTTTCAAAAAAGTTCTACAGTTTATTATATTGTGTGACATTTTTTCTCCCTCTTTTCTTTAAATTGTTAAAAATGTAGGTACTTTTCTGTTAGCAGACGTAGATGATAGATCGCCAAATGTTGTCTGTCCCATGCAAAATATCACCAAATGCAACCATTTTCTCATCATTCAGTGTGTAATTTTTAATAGCAATCTTGTAAGATTAATTATTGAGTAATAGAAAAGATATATTATTTTGTTTGTGCATATTATGTACAGTTTCCAGAAGTGTCTACATAGAGAGATTTGGGCTGGCTAACCAAAAGTGCCAAAATGAAATCCTTCGGGTTTATATTTTAGTCAAAAATTCATATAAGAAAATGAAGTTTGGAATTTTTTTTTATAAAAATCTAATTTATTACCTTTGATGACCCAAAACAGAAGGAGATTAAAATATTAATATTGCCAGTTAGGATTTATGATTATTTTTTAGGCTATAATGAGCTGATGAAAGTAAATTTGTTAAAAATTTAGTGATTATTTAAATTAAAAATTATCCATTTTTTAAAAAAACTTGAATTATTGAATTGCATAAGTTTAAATTTTTGTAATTAAAATTTCACTTTAACATAAATATTTTTAAAAAGATTAAAAAATGTTCTTTTTTTCAAAAAAAAAGAAAACTATCTTAAGTTGGTACAAAATATGCATGAAATTCTTTTTATTGGTCTGTGTAATGTATTGAATTACAATTTATTTTACAGTTGTTCTATTTGGCTGAGATATGGCTTACTGATTGATGACTCAGCTTTAATTGTTGTGAATGCCACGGGTTCCACTCTTCAAATTTTGTATTTAATGTGGTATGCAAAGTTCAATACCTCTAAGGTAAGTTTAAATTTATGTGTGTGAACAAGTAAAGACAATAAATTTAATTTATGTGATAATATCCGGAACTATAGTTTTTATATCACGGGGCACCACCAAGTTGTTTATGTTCGCCAAGATGGGCGATAACATTACAACTTGGTTACCTTGATATTTTTGCAGTTTTTAGAATAATGCAAGTTTTAGGTACTTTTTAATTGATATTCATTATTAATTTTAATGTATATTGATGTAATTATTTTATTAATAATATAATGCAAAAAGACAATTACTATTATATGTAATGATCATATAATATTCGTTATTTATAATAATTGTTTTTTTATTTATTTATAAATATTATTACATTATGTTATCTATTTATAATTATCATGTTTTCTTTATTCATAATTATTTTGTTATTCACTTATAATTATTATGTTACTTATTACGTTATATGAGTATTCTTATGTATAATTTTTATAATATTGCAATACGATGATTCTTTTTTATAGTTACTATTAAATTATATTATATGGTTATTATTATATATAATAATAATTATTCAATCATACTATATGAATATTATATACTTCATATTATTATTAGTACATGTAACTTTTTATTAGATTATATTGTTATTCATTATTTATTGATTGATCTAGGTCAGCAATACTCAACCTGCTGGCCACATGCAGCCCACCGAGCCTTTTTAAGTGGCCTGGTCCTGGTTCATTGCTCTGAGAAATTTACTTATTTAAGAACATTGTATTAAAAATTTGGTGGGAAATTCTTTGTCAAGAAATCAAATATATCAATTTTGTTTTTTGCTCTCAGTGTTGTATGGGTACGAATTGATATTCTTTTTCTATCTGGAATGGTTATGGTTAATGATAACAGACAACAGTGTATTAGTGAAGATTTTATGGGTGGAACTAACTTTTAACTATCTTTCATATCTTGCAAGCGAAAAATATTCGAAAAAAAAAAAAATTGTTTTAAGACGATGGGGAGGTTGGCTATTTTGTAGTGAAAAACATACATGGATCAGTAATTGTTTTATTTGTCACGAGAGAGCTTGTTGCATTTGAAAAATATCAGTGAAGGGGAATCATTCAATGACACTTTTCCTCAAAGACTCTTTCAAGAGGTGATAAATAGGTTTTCTTGAATAATGTTTGCAAAAGCAACAAAGTGTTTTGTCAGTGGTAATATCACAGTAGTAACAAAGGGATCTCATGAAGTTTGTTACATTATTGGTAATCATATGAAACCATTTACTGATGCAGAAATTATGAAGGTGTGTTTCTTAAATGCTTCTAATTTAGTGTTAGTGACAAAAATAAAAAATAATTTAAAAAAGCAAAACAGAAGTTATAATATTTTGATAAATTTCCCATATTTTAAATTTTCAATGTTATCCCCCGCCCTTTCCCATTCATTCTCATGTTGCAGCCCACGTGAAATAACTAACATATGTATGTGGCCCACGTGAAATAGCTAACACATATGTATGCGGCCCAGCAGAAAAAAAAGTTGAGTACCCCTGATCTAGGTTATTCTCAATCTCTTCCTATATTCTTGTTTTGAAATGTATTTCATAACAATTTTTTTAAATTATCTTCTTGACGATTTGATACCGCTAGGCCGCCATCTTGGATTCTCCATTCCAGCGACATCAGCGATGCTTGGCGTGATTCCTTTATCGTGCCAAGAAGCGCTTGGCGCCTTGCCCCGTGATGTAAAACTAGCCCCCAATTTTCATCCACATTTCAAAACATAATTTGATGTTTTAAAAATGGCATGTTTTGCAGTACATTTTATTCTAGAATCCAAAATAACCCATTCGAGAGCATTTTATAGTATGTTATTTTATAAACTTATTTAATTTTATTTCAGAACATAAACTTAACATTTTGTAAAAAGGAAATAAAAAACAATATATTCAAAACATTGTAATATTACAAAGTATTACAAATTCATTGCTATTCACAAAATTAAAATTTCTATCTTTGTATATTTAATTTAAAACATTTATGTTAAAAATTTTGATAAAGTTTTCTTTTATACAACATGTTTAATTTTTTCTTTTCCAGGGAACTTACTACAAACAGTTAGCAATTGCTATATCCATAATTGGGTTTTTATATTATTATACAACATATTATGCTGAAGGAGAAGAAGCACGTTATGTAGCTGGTATTTCTGCCTGCACTGCTGGTGTTTTATTTATGGGTTCACCATTATCTGCAATGGTAAGTTGCAAAGATTGTTTTGAGTTTTTTAGCTGTCTTTTCCATTTATTTTGGTATTATAGTTGAGAAAATCATTTTCACATTATAAATGATCTTCATAGAAAAAAACACAATCTGTTTTCAAACTTAGATGAAAGTTATATTTGTGTTTTAAAAAATTTTCCTCTGTTTTTAAAAAGATTTAAATTATTAAATACTTTCTCAAAATGATGCTAGAAAATATTTTCTAATATTTTATTTATTATTATAAAATAGAAATATTAAGCTTTCCATTATTGATCATTATTCTTAAAAGTATTTTTCCTGCTATGGTTAATACCTTTTTAAAACTAACAATTTTTTGGTGGGTGTTTCTGTTTAGCATGCTTATTAAGTTATTCTTTAACCCCTTAGCTGTCACTGGCATACATATATTTGTTGCTCAACCAGTATGTTTACTACCCCTGCCGTATGCATACATCTTCCCAAAATGCAATCATTTTCTTTGTGTCGCTACCAGTAAAACTATTCTGAAGGCTTTGGAATGTAATAAAATGACATTGACAGCGCTTGCAAAGGATTTACTTACTTCAGAGATAAAACTACTTGTTTCTGTTTTTTCGTTTCCTCCAATTCACCACATATGTGTGCCTATGAGAAAAACAGTGGCATTGGGAAGCAAATCACATAACTAAATTAGCAGTTAAAGGGTTAAAGAATAAAACAGAAGTCGTCAGCCTTTTGAGTCTTATTTTATTGTTCATTAAAATCATAATTATAGATCTTAAAAGATTACTAAAATGAATTTCATAAAGAGAGATAAGTATATTTTTGTAAAATAAGAAAACTTTCTTTTCATTAATATAGAATGCACCTCTGCTTAAGATTACAAAATTATTAGTGACTTCATTACAAATTAATTGAATCATATTTAAATATTATACAATTGCATGCAATGACATTTGTAACAGTTTGTTTGAAAAACTAAGTAGATTTTTAACTGCAATGAAAGACAAAGAATCATATTTATTTCAATCCAAGATTGTTACAGAATATTAATTGCTGTGGCAAAGGAATATGTGTTTTGTCAAAATGTGTTGTAAACTAAATCTTTTGATTTTTACTCAACAGTAAATATTTTCTTTTTAAAGAACGCCAGAAATGAGGTCTAGATAACGATTATTTGTGTTTGCATAATTAAATGCATTCTTTGAAATTTTTCAAATGATAAGTTAAATTCATCTAAGTTAGTGCAAAAGTCTTTGAAGTTTCAAAGATTTAATGGCACCATTTGATAAACTGTGAAAAAACACATAAAGTGTCCATAAATCCATCTCACTTACTCACACTTTTAGTTCTGGAATAAATCCCTATTTAAAGCAGTCTGAATGTTTTCTTTCTACTTAAGTTTTTCTCTTTGGCTGTGTTATTATATTATTTTGTATGATTTTATTTTTTTTTTTTTTTTAAATTTTTTTTTTTTGGATTTTTTTTTTTTTTTTTTTTTTTAATTTTATTTTTTTTTTTTTCTTAACTCTATTTTTTTAGCATCTTTTATGTTCATTTCTTTTTAAAAGAAGTCAATAATATAGGTTAAAGGTAAAGTTTTAATTGGTAGAAGTAGACTTATGTGTAGGAGGTATTGCATTTCTTTTAAGTAATCACTGATACTGGAAATTATATATAGGATACACTCCAGGTCTAAATTTAGATTAAATTATTTTAACTGATGTTAACTGTCTTTTATTGTCCTCAATGTAAAAGCTAGCTTTTGTAATTACATTTCACTTTAAAAAATGCAAACAAAAGAACTCATTTTATTGAAATGAAAGAACTTTTGTGTTTGTGATTCCTTTGTGTGAGTATGTTTTAATATTTGTCAAGATCTGTTAAGATTTTAATAGTTGCATTCGAATGTTAATTTTTGAAAGTGAACTGTTTTCTGAATATATTTTTTGGTATTAAAATTATGCTTGTTAACTAATATTATTTGATATTTAAAAAAATTTATTGTAATTTTTTTTAAATAGTTTTAAAAAAGATTTGTGTGTATTTTAAAAACATTAAATTTATCAGAGGGGACCGGGAAATATATTCTATTTAGCAAAATTTATATTGATAGGTTTTCAACAGACTAATCACAATGATTTTTGAGAGTTAACTTCTAACTTGACTTGCATATCTCACCACTATTCTTAGTAATTATGATTCTTAGTTTTTAAATCTATACAATACCTATAAAAATACTGTATAGTTTTCATAACACTTTTCTGTACAAAATATTAAGTTTCAAACTGTAGTATGATTAAAGTTAAGTTCATAATTATGACCGGGTTGTTTTTTGTTTTTTTCACTTTCTTTTTCTCAAGACTTTCTTTTAATGATAGTTCCCTTTGACTTGTGTTTTAAGTTGTTGCTTGTAAGGTTAATTTCCTTTGAAATAAAATTTTTGACTTGCAGTAGATGAAGCAGAAAGAATTTTATCCATTCTTGAGATTCTTGTTGTATTTTTAGGCTTAGGTTTCATTTTATTGTATATTTTCTAAATTACTTGCAGCTTATATTGATTATTATTTCTTATATCTATTGTTTATATATTTAACAATTTTAATAATATAGCATTTTGGAAATTCTATGTTACTTATTTTTGTTCTTTTTAGCTATTAAATTATCAAAGAACTAATAAAACTAATAAATTTTAACTTGTACTTTTAGGCACATGTATTAAAAACCAAAAATGTTGATACTCTTCCATTTCCTATGATATTGTCAACATTCATAATGGCCACATTATGGTTGTGTTATGGAGTTTTAACTAATGACTTATTTGTGCAAGTAAGACTGAACACACATTATTATAGACATATAATGTTGTTATATTTTTAATGTTTATTTTCAGATTTTTAGAATAGATATATTGTAGTTATATCATGTAGTTGAAGATTTTCAGTACCTCTTATATAGTTTCATGCATTAAAAATGTTTTATATCTGAACTGACAAAAGAATTTCATATGTTATAATCAAAATGATATGCATTAATTTCAATTTTATTTATTTTATTTTAATTTAATTTTAAAATAAGTAATTAAGTTATCATTGTTTTATTGCAATTAAATGGTATCCTTAAAATACACTTATTGTATTCAAATCCTTTAATTCTTGTGTCATGTGCTTTAGAATGGGATAAAAAAAATTATTTTTTTCCTTTTCATTCTCTACACTCCAAAAAAGTCACTGTTCAAAATAAAAAGACAACAAATAAAATTTTTTTAATAAATATTTTTGGTTTATGTATCATATTCAAAGTTTTAAAAAAATGGAGATAATTTGCTATTTTTGGTCAATTTTTTATAATTATTTTATTAATATCAGAATTCTATTTTTCTAAGTATGATATTTAAGATATGAGGAGCTAGAAAAAAATTAAAATCTATAAAATAATAATATTGATAGTTCATACCATCAGCTAAATCGCAATTTTTTCCGCTTTTTTTCCATTTTTTCATAATTTTATTCCACTTTATTTTTTCACCTGTAATAAATAAAGCCTAATAAATGGTAAACATGTTTTACCTTTAAAATATTTTAACTCCATGTTTTTACTCCATAATTTTATTCAAATAAGGTATTTCAAAGTAAGATTTTTGAAAAAATCTAGGTATTAATTGTATTTGGGGCTTTGAACTGTAATTTTTTCATCTCTGTTCTTATAAAAAAAATTATATATCTGGTTTTTGTTCTGACAAAAAATAACTATTTTCGGTTCAGTTCCGAATGAATAGTTTTATTTTATGCATCTTATCTTAAATCATCTGGCTCATTCAATTTAATTAAATATGCCTTCTACAAGTAGTTTCAAATGAAACTGAAGCAGAAAAGTACTAGTGCACATCAAAACAGGAAATCGAGAAGCAATGATGTAATGATGATAATTATATGGTTGACATTAAACTAAAAAATATTGATTAGTTGGTTACAGTAACAAAATGACTGAAGATATATCAAACCAAAATAAATTATTTTTTTCTGGTTCAGCTTCGGTTTTATTTTTGACTAAAATAAAATGGTTTTTTCCAGTTTTTGTTCAATTTAGTCCTGATGATGATGCCTCTTTTACCTCAGCACCATACACTTTTCGATATACTTTTGTCTTGTTTTTTACAAAGCATTCCACTGCTGGAACATTATGCGGATGCTTCAAAAACCTTAATGTGGATGCTTTAAAATTTTTTTTTAGTTATTTATTATACCATAACCTTGAAGGATAGATGATTCAATCACAGTTGTCCAGAGATTCCATGATGTTCATTAATCAGTGCTGTTATTTTTAAATTAATCTACATTTGCTATGGTTTTATTATTTCCTGCAAAACCAGAAACTTGTATTCATCATTAGTTTTAATTATCTGAGGTATAAAATTCTCCAGAGTTTCACTTTGATGGGTTTGGGGTCCTTTGCTCTTTTTTCAAACATAATTTACATATTCTTCTGTGAATCCAGCAATCTAAACTTTCCCAACCTATACTTTCTTTCTAGGAATATAAAACATAACACACACACACAGTATTATAGTTAAAGGAATTTTAATGATTTTATCTCATTGAAGGTTAAAATCGTGCACTCTCGCAAATTTGGGTTTCTTTTTTTTTTCTTCTGTACAAATGTTATCACTGACAATATGACATTTGCATGCTATTATATCAAAAAGCACAGCAGATTCCTTTTTGAACAGGTCGACCATTTTTATGAATAAAGTTTTGTTTATATTTTAGTCAGTGGCAAAATGTACACCCCCACATTGCAGGTGGACAGGGCCACAGTTCTAGGGGACACAAAGCTTATGGTTTTGCAATCTTTTGTAAGATCCAGCTTGAAGCCTCAAATCTGACTTTGCAGTGGAACCCTAGTATTCTCTGTTACGCCACTGATTTTGCTTAAAGTATAATAATTATTAATACCTAACAGTACTATATATCCTGTATAGCTATTCTATTAGAAATGATAAGAATAGAAGCTTTTTTTTTTGTGCAAATATTTAATTTTTTAAGCCACCATTTAAGCTTCTGTGCAAGAACTCACATATTTGTTGTTGGAGAGTAATGACATCTCGCATCATTCTTGGAAGTAACACATTAAGATAACTTTTTAAGAAGGAAAGTTATTTGGTAAAAAGTAACTGGAGTACTGATTGTTGTGCTCCTAAAATCCTTTCTGATAATGATTTTATTATACTTGGCCATTTTTTATGACACTTTTCTGATGTTAATATTCAACATTAAAAAAAAGCACATGAAAGTAAAAGTGTTTATCAAGGAATTTTCACATCACTGTAGACAGTTAACTGAAAATCTAGATTTGGTGAACTGGTAAAGGATGCCTCCATCTCCATAACAACCTGAATAGCACATGTCAATGGCTAATTTTGTAAAAAAAAAAATTTAAAAAAACACAGGGTATCAAACACTACCTGCTAGTGATATTTCAGCTTTTACTCCCCATTATATCTGAATTTTCTCAGAAATCTTAACTTCAAAGACCATTATTTTCAATAAAGAAAAAAGTAGAAACTAAAAATGTTTCCTATTTATTAAGGTTTGTTTATTGAAGATGAAAAAAAAAAGGAATTTTCAAAAACATTACAAAATATTGCTATTTTTTGTGTTTTTTAAGATTTTTGCACAAAATATAAATATTTTGAATTAACAAATTTTAATTTTTTTTCCTCGCTCATATCTCAAACTTTACATTTAGAACAATAGCATTGTGATATTGGTAAGTTACAAAAAATTGAAAAATTAACAAATTTTCTCCATTTTTCAAAGTTAATGCACTGTAAAAGCAAAAAATTTAATTTTTTTTTTCTTTTCTCCTTAATTAGACAAAAGGCAGGTTTTCTAATGTGTAGTAATAAAAAGGGAAGAGGGTCTACTCCATTGTACATGCTGAAAATACTAAAAAAAATCCTAAACTGTAAAAAATACGCTTTTAAAAATAAAAATTTCATTTTTCAAAATGCACTTAATAGTATAGAAAACAACAAACCCCAATACCAATAGCTTTTAGCTTTTTAATTACCAATAGCTTTTTAAATTCTGAAATTCAATAAAATATCATAACCATTCATTAATATTGCTTGTCATTTAATTTTCTTCAATTGATTTCATTTTTGTTAATTTGATTATGTTTTAAAAATAAAGTCCCAATTACATGACATATTTTTGTATAAATTCATCACTTTTCAAATCATTATACTACAATATTTTATCATTATAGATAATTTTATTTCTTTAAGATATTTTATAGTAATCTATACTTACAATTCTGCTATAAGGCTGATTGCTTTTACATTTTATTGATATTTGTTTAACATGGCAATGTTGATATTTCTGTGCTTTACTATTTGACCTTTTTCTTTTTTTTTTTTGAAAGAAAATTTTTTATATGTGGTAGAAGTCTATTATTTAAAAGTTGTTAAATATTTACCATTTATTTGCTTCCTTAAATTTAATCGTAAATTATAAAAGTGCTTCCTGTGTTATTTTCAAAGGCATTGATTTTTATACCATATTGTGTTATTTTTCTCTTATATTTTTCTAAATGATAGCTTTTTTTCCTGTGTGTATGTGTAAACCACTATAGATCAATTGCATACTAAGTTAGGGCACATAAATAAGAATAAACTTCTATTTCATGTTTACTGTACATTTTGACCTATTTGGGCAATGATCCTAATTTGGAACACGACCTCTTAATTACACAATGTAAACTTGGTTCATTCATAGTTATCTAATGATTAAAGTTACTTGCTTAAAGCAAAGCGTGTTTTTTTTTACTTGATTTGCTTTTAAAATATGTTTTTAATGTCTATTCAATCATTTTGACCAATCATATTTTATGATTTTAATTCATTCATTTAATAAATAAGAGAAATGCACAATATATGATATTACAAAAAGGAAGCATAAACTGGATATGTAATTTATTTCATTAGTATATTTCTTCCTATTCAGCATTGTTTTTGTAAAATTATTTGTATGGTAAATTGAAGTATAGTGTGATACTTCTGAAGCTAATGTGCTGATACCCAATGCAAAAAATAGAATTTACTGCACTACATATTCTCAATAGGTTGAAAATTCCAGGCATAATTATTATAAGCAGTATATAAAATTAATTTAAAATGATGAAATGGATATTTACACAGCTTTTTCTTTTCTTTTTAGGTGCCAAATTTTCTTGGTGCTCTGCTAGCTTTATCGCAATTGTTTCTATTTGCCATATATTCCCATAAAAAGCCATATTATGAACTTGGAATGACAACGTAAGAAACTGATTCTGAAATACTACTTTTAAGATTATGCACACGTTCTAAATGTGCTATTTTATCTATCCTGACATAAACATTTCATCAGAAAAAATAGTTTTATGAAATATGTTTGGATTAATCTTGTGTGTGTGTGTGCCATATATGATTTTGAGTAGCAGCATGTTTGTTACATTTTTTTAGATGCAAATGGGATTTTATAATAAGTCACTGTTGTTTATCAGTGCACAAATTAATCTTGTTTATTTTATATGAAAAATATGTATTTTTAGGAACTACACATTACTGTTTGATATGTCATAGAATTATTTATTTCATAATATTAGTATAATCATAATCTTAGTAAAACATATACAGTAATATAAATATATTACATATTTTTTTTTAAATTTAGTTTTGTGTAATTTCCACATTTATGTGTCTCTCTCTTAGGTGTGTATTTATTTATTATAATAGCTCATTTGTATGTAAAAATTTTTAATGTTGGAATCACTGTAAATCATTTGATGAATTTTAAAAATAGATTAACCTAAATAGTTTTGACAAAGCAGAACATTAAAAGTTTCGAAGTATAGAATGCAGCATATATTATTTAATATTTAAAAAAAACACTTAAAATATTGTTACTTATGTATTTAGTCTTTGTTGTACATAAAATGTTACTTGACCTAATGTAGGAACTGTTCTAATTATTTCCTTTTCCTTTCTTATTGGCTTTCCTTATTCTTAACATCATCATAATGGAGTTTTTGATCTTCTGAAATTCTTATTTCTTATGAGATAAAGGAGAGGTAACATTTTCCTTTTTAAAGAGCTCAGGATGTGTTAGTTATTATAAAATTGTTTAATTCAGTTATTAGCTAATATTTTAAAAATTATCTAGATGTTTTTTTTTCATATAAATATAGCATATTTAAGTACTGTTTTATCTTCTCTTAACTTTTCATTTGTACTATATTTCTCATAGAACACCGCATGGGCCCGAATTTTTGAGTTTGGCTCAGCCCACATCTGAAAGATCACCTCCAGCTTTAGCTGGAGCCCTACAAATTATCTTAATTTTACTGACCCAAGTTTTGCCTATTCGATCAAAGCACCAATTGCAATCTGGCATGTTTGTTGTTTTTATTTAAAATTTATCAGAAAAATTTTCAGGAGTCTTAAAAAACAAATTTTTGATAAGTAAGTATTCCTATAAGACAAATTTGGGAAATTAAAGATTTGACCAATTAACACATGTCACAAATATATGTATACTAAAACTGAACATTAAATAGAAAAATATTTAAGAGTCAAATTGTCACAAATATATTTAATTGCAGAAATGTTTTTTATTTATTATCTAATAATATGAGTTTATTTAAAATTTTTACCTTGCTTCTCTTTTGAAGGAAAAAATACATTCATGGATGAAGCAAAAATACTCCGCACTACTTGCTAGTTAGCTAAGTTATAAACTAGGTGCCAATTAACATGTTAATTTAAACTGATTAAATATTTCGTTCTCATTTGTTAAAAATTTGTATCTGTTACTCTATTTTTTCACCTTCTGTGGTAATTTCTGATGAATACAGAATTAATACCAGGTGTTCTGTTCCTTATAGTTGGGAACTTATAAACACTCTTGCACCAAATTTATCTTTATAAACATTTCTTCTTAAATTAACAAAATAGCTCTGTGAGATTTGAATATAGTGATTACTAAAATTGAATGAAAAGGAAAAAAACAAGTATATTTGTTTCATAAGCCTTTTGTAGCGATTTATGTTAAAGAAAGCATTAAATCTTGAATACTTTATATGTTGCTTGCCAAAATTTAATTATCAAGTAACTTTTCTCAGAAAAGATTTTTTTGTTTAAGTAGTTTAAAGACTTTGAATATTTTTCTTATTTTTATTTTCTTGAAATAACTTCAGTATGAGAATCTGATTTCGTATACATACAGAATCTTCAAATCTGTGCTGCGACAGATGCCAGCTAAAAATTTTAAAAACAGTTGACCCATTCAGATCTTTAAATTCACATTTTTATCATTATTCAAAATACATTATTGTATACAAATAATTTTTGTATGTTTAAAATAAATACTAATTGACTTACCAATCATCAATAATTTGCATCTGATTTTGTCTGGGGAAAAAATGGGATTTCTATATTTGTGTAATTTTCATCAAATTTAGTTAAAATTAAAGTCAATCTTAATAGTTCAAAGAAAAACTAAATTTTCATGATAACATATTAAATTAGCATAATTAATATCTAAATAAAATTTATCAGTGTCAATGCCATTTACCACTCTTTATTTTAGATTTTACTATGAAAATAGCTGAAATCATGTAAAATACTGCTTAAAAATTTTCAAATTATACAGGAACTTAAAAAAATTAAGCTCTTAATAACTATAAATTTCTGTAACCTGTGTAATGATGTAAAAAATTTTCTTGGACGCTTTTTGAAGCTTTTTATGTCATATAACGTTTTTTCTAACACTAAATGTATAGCACATGAAAAAAGTAATATTATTAAAAGTTTGGATTAATAAATGTAGCCATTGAGAAAAGTGAGTTGTTATGAGTCAAAACTTATTTATATTTGAATTTCTTGTGCTGTAAAACTTCAAAATTTAGAATTTCATGCAGTTCTCTGGAATAGCTCAGAAAATTCTTTTATAAAGAAGTCAGAAGTCATGAAGTCTTAAAGGACTGTATACTAGTTTATTATATTTAATTATTGATCCATTATCACTGTCAAAAAAAATTGCATAGAAATAATCTAATACTGTGAAAATCATTTCACACAAAACTGAGAAGACTAAAATATTTTTTCATGTTAAAAGATTTTCATGTTAAAAGATATTGTAAAAAAAACATATATTCAACAATATTAAGTTTATTAGAGTACATTTTATTTACATAAATATGTGTATATGAATGTATTTAATAAAAATCATTCAAACATTTCTGTAATTTGCTCTTTTTTTAATTATTGTTGATAAAGTAGAGTTAGCAATACCAAAATTTTTGCAGGTTCCCGTTTTAGTCTTCTGTTTTTAATTAACAGCCTTAAGAAGCTCCATTTTAATTTTAAACAAATTAGCAATTTGCAATTGTGCAATTGCAAAAAAATACGAAAATAGAAAAAATAATGCAAACCAAACTCGGTGATTTTTACTCACATTATGATGTAATCGTCACCGAATTTCAAAGCCAATTGTTGAGATGTGAGATCTTTTTTATGTGATGTTTGTAGAGATGGAGGGTGAAAGTAGCTTAGATAAACAAAATTAGCTCATGTGACGAGCTATTCTTAGGGTATTTCAAAGTCAAGTTAGCCTCCTTTCTACGAAGCACGTGGAATGACTCTTTCATTTCTCTCCGCTGTGAAATCTAGCCTGCATGGCTGGTGTTTTCCGTATTTTGCTCATTCAAAGAAGGGAACTCTTTTCATGTTCAGTGATTTTAGTTTTGTATTAAGAGAAAAAATGCATGAAAATTTCATTGTAGTTTGTCGGGAACATTGTATTATATTTCATGTTAATCAATATTTCGTCTTAAGCATTTTTGCATTAAACCTATTTCACTTTATATGGTTTCCCAATATTTTACTTCAAATATCTTGGCAACTAAAGAACAGACTCCAATGAAATTTAGTATGTAGGCTTTTTTGACCATCTTCCCTTGATTCTGGTAAAAAAGGATGTCATAATTAGATTATTCTTTTTAGAAGTATATTGAATGTTAATCAACTAATTCACTATCATCAAAATTTAGTTTCTTTTGAACTGTTAAGAATACCAATTGTGTCCAGCCACAATAATAAGTACAAAAACTATCAATTCCATTTTATTACAATTGTGCATTTACGTATTTGGTACTTCCACCTTCCTTTTGTCTTATCTAATTTTCTTGCTTTGATTTCTGCTATATATTTTTGTAATTTTTACTTTATTTAATGCTTTTTCTCTGAAGTTCTTTGTCTGTAGTTTTATTAATTTGTTCTTAACTGTACAAAATAATTGAATACTTATTAAATTATGGAATGGATTAATTAAGAAAAAATTAAGTGCTAAATTGGTTAATTTGTTTGTGTTACTGTGCATCTATAAATATTTTAATTTATAAATGCACATAAAGTGCATTTATAATATTATGTACATAAATATTTTATACATATGGTAATCCTTCCAAAGTAAGAGCTAGCATGTACAATCTATTATTTGACTAAACTATTTAATGTAAATGTACAGGTGCTATGAACTTACTTTGACTATATTGTTTAGTTATGTGGGATGCACATAGAATTAATATTGTCATTGAGACTTCATTCACGTGCATTCCACAGAAAATACTATTTAACAGAAAAACACTTGCTTTAATTTGTCTGTATGTTGAGGATAAAGTTATAAAATAATTATGATCACATTAGGGGAGTGCATTATAAAGTTCAAATATGTTAAAAAGAAATAGACATTTAATTTGCTGAATGAAAAAATTTAAAAAATAGAACATGTCAGAGATCCTTCTCTGGTAACTATCGACCAAGTAACAATTTCCTGGCATTGCATATGTATAGTGGACCTAACGGAAATTTGTATACCATGCTGATGAAATGCACAATTAGGGAATTAACCAAAATCATGAAAATATAGATCTTGAGAAATTGAGAGATAATGGCATCTTAAAAGGATGCAAAATCTAGTTAATTGTATTTTCTTAAGTATGAAGTTATATCCACCTAAAAGGAAAAAGAGATATGTGTGCATCCTATATGATAAATTCATAAATGGAAAGTTCCATGCATTTAATAGAAATTTGAGGAAATATCTGGATAAATTTTGTAAGTACTATTACAAGAATAAGTAAATAGTTCTCATAAAATATACCTGAGCTCAAAATTAAGAGAATTTTTTAATTTTGTATATTTATTTCAATTCACTTGGAAATATTTGACATGGTGGTTTGTATCTTGGGTCATATAAAAAATATACTTGAACTTTTTTACACTTTCCAGTTAAGTTTCAGTGATTTAAACATTTATGCTACTGCCAAAAAATTTCAAAAGGAAGAAAAGTACTTCTGCTCGCCTTGTATCTTAAACATGAGAGTTTATCATTTACACAAAATATTTTATTAGCTATTTGCAGTATTCTTATACACTTTATAAAAATAGCACCTATATTCCTGAAAACATAAGTATTTTTTTAAAGCAGCTCTTCATTTTTTTTATCATAATATACACAAGTTGCTAATAAGTTTCACTAAACTTCCACTTTGATCCTCCCATCCATTATAGTGGGTAGTGACACTGACTGTTGTTTTGTAGGGCACAGGTTCAAATCCCAGAAAAAGTATAGATGTTTACAAGTATATAGTGCCTTTGCAGCATGGGGGGTACTCTAAATAGCCATAAGTCCTCTCATAGGTTGGTGGAAGGGGAAGAGAGATGGGAGGCCTCTGACCTCCCCATAGGTGTTCTCCCTCCAAATTGGGGTGGAACCAAACCAAATTGTACTGTCACTTGTATGGTGCTCAAAGTTACAGCTAACGACTGGCATACACCTAAGCCCTTGCCACAATGCATTTCATGGGCTTTGATCTGATGTTACTGTTGATCAGGTGGCATAAGTAATAACAACACTAAACTTACAGAAGTATTGCCAACATTCAAGAAAAATTATACAAAACTCCAAAATATAACTTCTAAACTCATTCACAATTTTCGTAATTAAAATAACTAATCAACTGGAGAAACTGTCTCATAAATTGGATTTTTTTTAACATTAATAAACCTTGAGATTTTAGAGTATTCCTCCTAAACCTTGCTTGCCAAATGCTAAAACTAAACTGATTATAATAATTATGTGAGCGTATGTGATTGCCAGTATAAAGCTATTAATGTAAGTTACCTATTGATGGAGCTCAATAATTAGGCCAGAATCTAATTGAAATATAATTTTTTTTTGGGGGGGGGGGGGCTATTATTGAGTAACTAGTATTTGTATCCTCCTATTCATTCCCACAATTTTATGACTAACAACTAAACAGTTGAGAAATCAAAAACTGATTGTATGTGCTTGCTCAAATTTTGACTAGATTAAAAATTATAAGTTTCTTGAGTGTTCAATTTTCTTTTAAACCAAAATTGAACTGAAATTGCTTAGGATTATTTGAATGTGTTTGAAATGCTTATATATATATTATATTATATTTGTTAAGATAATTATAATTAGCATTTAATTACTTATACTGCTATAAAATATTGATCAAACTAGATACTGCTTTTTACATACAAGATTTTTTTGTTTTAAATTTATTATTTTTTTTAAAGGTCTAAGGCTATCATTTGAGTTGATGACTGGATTTGACGACAAAGAAACAACTTAGATCTTAAACATTAATTTCAAAGTGCTAAAGATGCAGAAGAAAAATTGTTTTCATATAAAATCATGAAAAGAACTTGCATTTCTAACTAAAAGGAAGGGTTACTCAGGAATGTATGGAAACTTCTCTATCCAAATAACATTCCATTTTCTACCACCGATTCTTTTGAAAGCAAATCATGGAAAAATCAAATACCCTGTTACTTGCCTTTTTCTTGCCTTGTATTGTTAAATAATATACAACAATAATTTAAATAAATATTACATCAAAAATTGTATATCTATATATATAAATTATCTTTTAATAATAGAAGTTTTGCCAATTTTTTTTTATATTTTGTATGAAGTACTATATTTATCATAGTCTCTTCTAACTTAAATAACTTAAGTTTTAATTGTGATGCACAAAAAATTATCTTATATGTTATGTGTTATTTTATTTTTTACATAAGGGGCTGCGTTTTTTGTTGCTTAGTCTCTTTATGAATTTTAATGTATTTATGTTTTTGTTCACCTTTAAATATACCCAAGATATATATAAATATTGTGAGCCACTTTTGTGACTCTTTTTGTTGACCTCATTTCTTGCACTTTGTTGGTTTTTGTAAAAAAATTTAATAAATTTCAAATGCTACATTGTGTCTTATTTTTATATAGTTGTATATGTTCATATCCATATATATACTGTTCTCAAAATGCTTTCTTTCTTTCTGAGATATTACAAAGTATCAGTCAAAGTATTTTATTGTTAATTTTTCTTTTTAATGTCATTATCATGTTTATTTTTTTCTGTTAAATTTAAAATTACTCTCCACTAAAAATTTTATTTATGCAAGAGATTTATTCTTTATTTCATAAGAATTTTGTAGAATTCATCAAACCTGCGTAAATGGGATTTTGATTTTATTTCTTTAAGACGATTTTCCTAGTCAGGTTATACAAGTTTTCTATAGTTACATTTTTATTTTATTGGTATCCTTTTATGTTAAAATTGTTATATTTATGTTACTTCCTGCCATATTTCTATATTTTTTTTATGAAATATATTTCCAATATGTTTAATTTCAATTATAATTGTCATTAGAATCTAGTAAAAGTTCTATTCAGTTTCACTAAGTACTAAGGTATTCAGGTTTAATATTCATTCTTCAGAGAGAGGTGTGCATTAGTTTTATAAATTTAATAAGCTTCGTTTTTATACTGATGATATACTGGAAACTTAAGTACAAATCTCTGCATTTTATTTCATGGAATCATTGATATATTTTGATTTTTGTCGCATACTGTTTGCTTTCAACAATTCTTAGAACAACTTCTTTTCTGTGTCTGTAGTTATGGGTTTCAAACTATATGAATCAACCTGCAATCAAAATTGAAAATTGGCTTTACTCCCCAAACGTTACCTGTAAATAAATATGCTTATTTTCGGTTCTTTCCCCCTGCAAGAAATTTATAGAGTGGATCCTTATATTAGAAATTAAGATACATTTGGGGTGATTTCTTTAAAAAAATATGTACTTTCCAGAAAATTTTTTGGTTTAATTGCTTCTAATTGAAAGTTTCTATATTGAATCTTAGAACTTCAGTTTCTCCTTAATTACCTTGATTTTAATTTCTTCAGTATCAGTCAATATTTATGTGAATAGATTCCTTTAATTTTTTAGGTAGCTTAAACTTTTCATTAAATAAACAATATTTTATTTAAAAGAAATTATCAAGTGAAGAGTTTTGGCAATTAATTTTAAAAAAACTACAGTTTTATAAATGAACCTTTTTTTAAAAAAAAAAAAAGTACATTAATGTTCAAATGGTGGCTCCTGCCCTTGTGAAATTATCCAAAATTTTGTTAAATAACCAGTTTATTTCATATTAATTAGCTTTTTGATTTCCTTTTATCTGTGGAATAGTAACAAGATTATCTTGAACAAATATTTTGTTGCAAAACTGTTCTGGTCATTTTATTTTAAAGTAGCTCAAGTACATACATACATACATGTGTTTGTGTATCACTGAATTAAAGTATATGTTTCTAAATTTCTTCCAGTTTTCTCTCATTTGCTATAGGATATCTCTTTATGTCCATCTAGTGTTTTGAAGTCAGGTGAAAGGTATTAGGGAATATACTGAATGTGTTTAAAATCAAGATAGCAATTTTTAATGTAATTCATACAGTTATAGTATTATGAATAAATCTTAAATTGAAATATATATATACATATATTATATTTCTTTTTATTCAATTACCTAATTAACAGTATTGTTAAAAAAAATTCAAACTCTTGATGTGCAACGTTGCCAAATTTTATTCTTTTTTCATCAAACCAAAAATCAATCGCCTGAAGTACTTAATAAAAGGAAGTTAGAAACTAAGTACTTTAAACAATTCTTTTTAAAACTGGCATTTTTAGCACATTCTGAGAGAGGTAAAATAGGGCTTAAATCATCAAAAATTTTATGTTTTAAATGTTTTCAGTATTGATAGATAAGATTTGACCATATTTAAATAAATCTTTATGAGGATTTCAAGTTTTATACATGAATACAAATATGAAATTGTATCTACAAATATGTATTTAATACCTAACCGTAGTCGTATTTTCAAACACTTTATAATTGAATTATAAAATTAGAAAATACTGGACTTTTAAATTTATTTCTTGTAAAATGTTAAATTTTACTAAGGGCTTATTTTTACTTGTATATTTTATAAGAGTTCACTGTTGTACTCTTGTTTTGTTATATTCTTTTATTCTTAGAAAAGTTTTGAAATTTTAAATTTGAATATATATTTACTGTATGGCACTTGACATTCTTCTCATTTTCAATTCAAATAAAATATTTTACAGGACTATGTAAGGAATATTTTCTTAAGTGTGTGTTGTTTTTCTTTATTTATTCATGAAAATATTTAGATTTATGTTTTAAAATAAATTGAGAAATTTTGGAAAATAACTCCAGTATAAAAATTAGCTTTTTATTGTGATTATTTTTTAAGGCTGCCTGCCATAGTTCTTTGTTTTCATCTGTTAATATTTACACATTATTTTAAAAGTAGTTCAAATATTTACTTTTAATTTAACTTAAATTTTTTTAAAAAATCGAAACTAATGCATTTATTGTTTTGTACTTATTATTACTATTTTTAATTTGAATTTTGTATATATTTTTAATTTATGCTTTTTTATAGCAATGAAATTGGTCTAAATTATTCAAGTAACTGTTCGAAACTATCATTTTTTTTTATATTTATACCATGTACTAGATTGTCACATTGCTCAGTAATCTGTTAAAATAATAGAGCTTAAAATTTATCTATTCGAAACTTTTGAATGTTTTTAAATAGTTTAACTCTAAAATATTCTATTTATTTAAAATTTCAAAAAATTAATCTGAGTATGTTTAATTCCTTCCTTCCTCAGTGGCTCGACAGCGCAAGGTGGACATTGGCCTTCTCAAGAAGCCTTTTTCCAGATCAGCCTTCTTCCTGCTAGTGTTCTCTAATTTTTAATTTAAAAACTAGTAGATCTTTTTCTAGGCCATCAATCCATCTTAGGTTTGGTCTGCCTTTTCTCCTTGTGCCAATTGATTGGGCATTAGGGGTGCGGTCATCGTCCATTCTGACAACGTGGCCTGTCCATTTAATTCGTTGTATTTTGATGAAGATAACGATGTCACATTCTTTATAGGAGTGATAGAGCTCTAAATTTGATCTTCGCCACGTTCCATTTTTCTGAATTCCTCCAAAAACAAATCTTAAAATCTTCCTTTCGTAGATACTTATGTTCTTATCTGTTCGTGGCATGGGTCAAGTTTCACATGCATAAGTTAAAACTGATCTTAAAAGACTTTTATACAATAGAACTTTTGTTCTTTTAATTAAATTCGATTTCATATATTTTCGTATTCCATTAAGACATCTATTAGCCATAGTAATTCTCTTTTGTATTTCAGAAGTACAATCGTTTATATTGTTAATTTCAGAACCTAAATATATATATAAGTGAAACTGTCAACAACTTCAAAATTATACTCTTCATTATGTTTAATTAAATACTGGCAAAGGCTTTTTAATATTTTTGAAGTAAAAATTATAACTGACAATAATAACTTGCCCCTCTCCTTACCAATGGGGAGATTTTTAATCTTCACAGATTTAGCGTACGTCAACCCGTCTATACGGCGGGTGTTTTGGTGGTACCAGGACTCTCAAATCTATGACTTGAGATATGTTAACAGATACACCCAACTCTTTTTTTACACGGTAGATACGTTCCTTAGAAAACCGTTACAAACAATTGTGTAAAAAAATATGTACGACTTATTGTAAATTAGGGGATACGTTCCACATTTTTAAAAAACCGTGAAAGAGAAAAAATCTCTAAATATTTTCCCATAAAAATGTAATAAAATAATTTTACATATTTATAAAACAAAAACTCCTTTTTATCACAAAAAATTAATGCACAGTGAAAATTTAGTCTGTAAGTGCATACAACACGGGGGCGTAGCTACCGCCGTATCAATGATACAAGGCCCCAAAGCTACAGGAGGGCCCAACATGTGTAACTACAGTCCCATTAACAGGATTCTCATACCCAAAAAAGGGCCCTGAAGGAATTTTGATACAGGCCCACTCAGAACTAACTACGCCAGTGATACAACATATAAAAATGCAAACTGAAATTGGGAATAAAACTGAACAACTACTCATCGCTATTTGGTAGCAGGCATGTACCATTTTTATGAACTTTTCATCAGTAGATGTATCAGATATGTCGAGCACAACTGTCGGTTTTGATTCAAATGAAGAATTTCGTTCTCTTTTAATGGCCTCTGTTGGATTTTTTATTGTAGTTGCAAAATCTGTTGTTAGCAACTGTTTTTTGTTGCTTATATAATATTTGATATCCCGTTACACAAAACTTACGATTACGTTGAAATTTTTATGCACACTCTGTCGGGATCACAAGGAAAATAAGGTTTCATACTTGAAGCAAATTTCGAACCCTCGCTAATTAAATCAGATGTTAATAGCTGAAATTCGACTTCGTCATTATCATAGTCCTAAATTCGATCAAATCGTTCTCATCCAAAGGGCAAGAGTTCCCAGATTTTTATCTGGCATTCGTGCTAGATCAAAAATTCGTGCAAAAAAAAAAAAAAAAACGTTAAATTTGTGTATCGTGTCATTTTAAAATCGTGTTAAAAAAAAAAAGAGTTGTGTGTATATATATATATACAGTCGCACACACCTCCATATTATGAACCTCTATATTCCGAATTTTTCTATATAACGAACTTTTTTCTGGAACCAAGAACATTTCACGATTTTCTTCATAAAATAACCTCCTTATTGCTTAATGCATTTTCTATGTAACGAACTTTTTTTCTTGTGATTCAATTTTTTTTCTCCCTATTTTTAAAGTATTTCTGAACTTTCGTATGATGAAGTGGTAAGATTACTTGAAATATATATATATATATAATTTAACGTGGATTACAGTGTGAAGGAAATACGCCTGAAGGGGTGTTTGGGGCATTGCAAAGATGCCAGACGTATTATGAGAGGAAAACATTCTTTCACACCGAAAATTCAAATAAAATTAATACACTTTACCAGTAATTAAAGGATACATCTGCTAATATATGCTTAGAGTTACAAGTTTTAAAAAAATGTATGTTTAAAATTACTTGTAGGCTTTAAATTAGAAAATGTCCTTAAAATTCATTAATTTTAATATAAAATTATTTTCTTAATGCTGAAAATACATTGTGCATTCCTCGACATTCTTTTTTTCCTTGCAGTTTTTCTTTCTTTTTTTGAAGAGTAAGATATATAAAATAAATAGATATTAGCTTACAAAAAGGTGTAAATAATAACTTTTTATGATACTGTAGAGTTAATGAATTTAAAATTTGCTTTATGTGGTTCATAAAGTATATTGAAAGATGAACCTCTATATAACGAATTTTCCATATAACGAACTTTTTTTCGGGATTTAGCGACTTCGTTATGTAAAGGTCCGACTGTATTTTATTCACGAGCAATTTTATTTCGTTAAAATAATGCTCCCCCAGACTCGTGCTTTACTTTTAAAATTACTTCAAACTTTTTGAATTTTATTTCTTCTGTTTAATTTTTAATTATTTCGAATTACATCTTTTAAAACGGATTGCAAGAATTTTGTTCATAAAGGATATAAATTACTGAAATTAGAAGGAAGTGCGTTTCTTTACGTATAACGGGTTTTTCATCTTTCATAATCCTTTTTCTATTCAAAAAAATATTTTGTATTGAAATTAATAAGACGTATAACATTTTATTATAAAAATATACAACTATTTTTACAAACAGGAAACATTGCGATCACAAATAAGTTAATCTCTTTACTTTCACTAAAGTTTCCCTCTCATCCATTCTTTTTAATTTAATTAGATTTTAACAGCTGTTTAGATAAGAAATGTAACAAATCCGATTACCACATTTATTTCTAAAGGCTTTTAAGCTCTCGCATATTTTTGTAAATGTGTAAGTACATCTACTACAAATTTAAAAATTAAAAATAAAAAAATCAACAGATTTTCTGATTTTTTAAATTTATTATAGTTGTAGCCAATGACTAATTTTGCAACTACATTTTAATCTTCAATGTTGAGAAATCTTAATTCATTAAATTTTAAATAAGTCCTTTTTTTTTTATGTACTTCAGCATTCTTATGTATCATAAATATATGTAATATAAAATATTATCTGCAACAAGCAAAAATATTATAACTGTTTATCGAAAGATGTTGTCAATTCTTCAGCTGTTCACATAAGAAACGTGTTTACGAGAAGATAACATATATTAAAAGATCCAAAACACATTTTATATCATATTGTTTACAATAAAATACCTTTTCTATTTACAAACATTTATAGCTTCTTAACCCAGCTAACTCTTTGACATCAATAAACCTATTATTCCATTCCATTTCAACGAATACAAATGTCTTATTATGTTACTCTTTATCGTAAAAGAAATCGATAGTACTTTGATGTCATAAGATATTAATCGTTTGGTTTTTTTCCCCCTAACAAAGGAATAACAATTCTAGAAATGTACTTCCTCGCTTTGGTAAATAAACTCAAAGTAGGTAAACGTGAATCTGCTTTCTCGCAAACCACAGAACAAAAATAAGGATCAACAATTCAATCACCTCTCGAAGAAGCACCTGTCGGTTGAAACTGGTTTCTACTCGGTTTTAAATAGAAAATGCATGCCGTATGTTTCTTTGGCTTTAAACGAGAAGGTCGCGGTGTATTTATTTTTCAATTTGATTAAATTTTTTTTTGTTTGGTAGGTGAATAAACTGCTCAAATTTATGTTCATTTTTCGACATTTTTTTAAAGAATAATCGTACGGATTTTTTAATTTACGTGCATTTCAGTCTCTTAACTAGTTCATTCAAAATTGTGGTTTTAAAATGTGTCTAATTTTAATTTGCAAGGGAATTTTTAATAACTTAATCCTATTATTCATAAATTAAAGTTATATCTGTCTGTCAAGATTAGGACTATACACACATTATAATCATCTTCTGGAACGAATTCTTCCGATGATACAGTAGAATACAGAATGTCCAATGATACAGAAACTTTCTCAAAAATGCTATAAAAGTGTCGGCTCAGTGTCAATATCCTCCTTCTTCAGAAGGGAAAATCTTTTCGTGTTAAGAGAAAAAATGCATGAAAATACATAGCAGTTTGTCGGGACCGTTGTATTATTTCGTGTTAACCGATATTTCGTCTTAAGCGTTTTCGCGTTAAACGTATTTCACTGTATAACTACGAATACACTTATTAAAAATTTCAAATTGAGTAATTGATTTTTTTAATGTTGCATTCAAAGAAACTCGGGGGCAGTAATTGACAGATCTCGTAATTTAATTGACGAGGATGTGACACCTGAGTCAGCACAACACTTTCCAAATTTCCAAACTAACGTAAAGACTTAGAGACCATGGCAGATTTAATATCACCAGGCTCCTCTACACTGTGGGTCTTTAGTGGCACAAGGTCTCAATTCCATGGCTCCACAAGGAAAATACCGGCATGAGTTTGCGACCATAACCAGTGAGCTAATAAGGTCAAAACAGAATTACCGTACTAAGTAGAATCTAAGCCACACTATATATTTTTCCATTATAAATGCGACTGAAAATTGAGTGCGGCTTAGAATCGAAGGCAAAACATTGATTGGATGGGAGAAATTGAGTTTATACTCCTTTCAAAAGGAAAAACTTAATCATCCATTCTGGCCACTTGTATTGATAACTCATCCCATTCCGCAGTTTATCTCTTGTATTCAGTCTATCCTAAACATCGTTGTCTGCTCGTATTTAGAAAAAAATTTTTGTATACGCTTTCTTTTAGTCACCAAAACATCAAAGATATCGATAATAGCATCAAGACGAGTTACTATGACGCAAGTTAGTAACGAGATTTTATATGCTGAAAGAAAGAAAACACAGCAGTGGCCACTGAAATTTGACACGAATGAAATAAATATACGTCGATGGCGTAAACAAAATGATATAATTTTTGCTTTTAATGTTCAATAGTCTTTAACACGGTTCTTTTATATTCTTTTCCGTTCTTTTATAAAAAATAAAAATAAAAAAACATTTGCATAACAAATGCAATGGTTGACACGGAAAACGACACCGTGTTGGAAAAGGATGATGCCGCCAAAAATTTCGAAGTTAGCTCTGACAAGGGGAATGACGAATGATTTTCGAAACACGATACTGATGGTTGGAGTAGTTATAGATATGTATTTGAAAGTTTTTATTCTGGTAAAATAAATTAAATATTAATTTTTTATTATTTCTCATTAATTTTTTTTAAAATTTCTGAAGTATCGGATTATCAATGAACCTTTTACACATTTTTTAAATTTTTTTTCTCAAAAACGTGTAGAAATTCGTGGGAGCCGAATAGAATCAATGAAAACATTTTTTCACAAAAAAAAAAAATGGGGGGAATTAGGGATGCGGCTTAGATTCGAGTAAATACGGTAATTTCTTCCCCTGGAGACTTGGACATAAACCTATGGTTTATTATCAGCAATGTAACCTCAGATCTCAAATACTAGGCTACTATGGCTTTCAAGTTTAGAAATTTCCTAAATGTACAGTTTAATTACGTTTCTGTAAACATTTGTTCGTACCATTTATGAGAAAAAATGAATGGAGTTGTTATCTCAGACGATAAAATATTTGAAATTAGGTGCAGAATTATGTTGCTATCTGTAACCAATCAAGCTTAAGGATCAAGTTCAGAATGAAGTGCTGTGCCAAATGATTCCAAATCAGATATGTATGGAATATCATGGAAAATATTATTTGCAATACAATAACTAGAAATAACTTCTTGTATTTCTTTTCATTTGTTTTTCCTATCTGTTGTTGTATGATATTATTTTTCTTGAAAACAAAAATACCGTAAGATCCGGCGCGTTTAACGAGCACTTTTAACACAAAAAATACGATCGAAATTTATGGATGCGCGTTATACGCCGGGTATAAGAGCTTTAAAAATAAAAAAAAAAAAATAAAAAAGAAACGAGTCTTACAGTAGTCGCATATGATGTGTAACATCTGACATGTTGTCGTGGTAAATACGCAATAGTAACTTATATCCTGAAAAAAATGAATCAGGTATGATTGGAAATAATTTTCTTTCGAATAAAACTATATGTTTAATAAAAATTTTATTTAATTAACATAAAGGAGTAATGCAATTTTTTTTATCAAAAATAATTATTCTTGTTCAATTTGGGGAAGAGTGGAGATATAGACTTATGATAACTAAAATATGACACATATACTTGTGATTATAAAATATTTAAAAACCGTTGAAAAACAGCATCAATAACAGTACCACTGTTAGTTGCCGAAACATTTTAATTTGTATTCATTTCGAGCTTGAGTTCATCATTCAAAAAAGCTATGAGCGGCTCAGCTTTTGGCAAACAGATGTTAAAGTTAAAATCACCTCTCAAAATCATGGGAAGCGAGTGATAGTTTTTTTTTAGAGCAGAACCACCTTCGGTATATCCCTTTAAGACCTGGACCATTTTTATCTTTAAATATTAAATTCTTCTGATTAATACTATATAGACCCCAATGACACTGAGAAAAATACTAAAAAATTCCCACTCTCTACTTCCCCCGCCCCCTGGTACATAGACGGTACCCGCACGATCGTGCGGGTTGGGCGTTATCTGTGAAACAGGTCACCTGTGAAATTTTACATTTTTAGCTCTAAGTTGATAGAAGAAACAATCTTAATTCAACTAAAATTATTACAAATAAGGAAATTATTGTTGTATAATTAACTCTTTTATTAATTCATTATTTATTTACTGTAAAAATCTTTTGTTTTGTTTTTGACAAATATAAATAACCATTGCCAGTAGCGCACACAGGAATTTTTC
>BMAV01026757.1:0-112633 GCA_019973955.1 Trichonephila inaurata madagascariensis | reverse complement strand
TTTATATTTGTTAACTTATTTGCAGGGTTTTTTTTTAAAAAAAATAATTAATGTAATTAAATGTTTCGTGTATTTTTTGCGTGTAACAATACATTTAAAGCTTTTAATTTCCTGATTGAATTTCACTCGAGTATGAAATTAATTTTATGCAAACAATGCATTTAAATTAAATCAAATTAATCTTTTAATTATATTGTATTCCTTTAAATAAAACAGAACATTTTTTTTTTAACAAAAAGCATTATTTGATGAAATGGTGGGTTTATTTTAAAATAGGAGTTTTCTTAAAAAAAAAAGAATTAATTACTCTACTTTTTTCCCCTTCAAAGCTTATGCATGCACTCAGGGACGTCTTAAGGCATAGGCCAACTGGGCCCAGTGCCTTGCCCTCGGGCGTTGCGTTCTCGACTTTGTCTTAATAAGATCCGGATAATTTTTTTGCAGTCAAATATTATTCCGGTACATATTCTGCGAAAAACAGGGAATTTCAAACTGCATGTCAACTGGTAAAAGCCGTAGGACTGTATTATTATGTGATGACCATTTTTCTTATGTAAGCCTAGGCCTAATACCATAAACAATCATTCAGCTCATTTGGTCGAAATGCGGTCATCGGTCGAACCGGTTTGTGCCTAGGTTTTTGAGATTGTGAATTATGCACATTTATTTGTTTCAAATTACCGTTTGAACGAGTATTTGACGATGCGTACCATATATACTTTCTACTTTTAAAGATCTCAAGTAGGACCTCTTTTGCATTAGGGGCCCAGGGACTCAAAAAATCTTAAGTTTTCTCTGGGCCTCAAAGAGTCTAAAGACGTCCCTGCACGCACTGTAAAATTTTTAAAGGATGGAAAGGTAGAGGTTTGATTTACTCAAAATTGCGCACGAAGATAGCTTATGAAGCATTAAAGAAAACAAGAACTTTATGCAAAAGATAAAAAGAATTATATTTTAAAGTTTTAAGATTGTATTTTTATTTTCATATTTGAGTCATGAGCGAAATGATGTTTAAATCCCATTTTTGAAAAAAAAAATAAATAAATAAAATTTACATTAATAAAGTATGCGTCCTTCATGTAAACTTTATAGTGTGATTGTTCAGGCTTCCAAGAAGATGATCAATCATGGCAGATACTGGTAAAGGCCATTCTTTCAATGAACATTTTCCAATTACCTGACAATGAATTGTAGAAGTTAAACTGTAGGGGAAGCATCTTCAAAGTAACCCAAAGAATTTAAATTGATTAAGTTTGGGGGGAAATGCCGCAATACACGAAATACCTTCGCCTTCACAGATACTGAACCACAATGCTGGAGCGATGTGAAAGGTAATTTCCATTCATAAGGAAAAATTAGGACCAATTGCTGCTTTATAGAGACTCAATATGGTCTGTAACCCGATATCTCGCAATTATCACAGTATCGCTATTAAGGTATCCGACCACGTTCGGAACCGTGATTTTAAAAAAGCGCATAAATGGATAATTTTCATGATATTTAGTGTCACTTAGATTAGAATACATGTATAAAATTGTTTTAAGGACATTATGACAATTTTTTTTTTATTTAAATACAATATTATGGCAAAAAATTAACTAGAATAATCTTTTTTCAAAATGTTCTACTTTTGTGAAAAATGCTTCTGTTATAATAATATTTTGCCTGTATATAGCTCAGACCTCTTTACAGAGGCTCAACTATGATTTTTGAAAAATTCACATTATTTTCAGGGTTACAACCAATTAAAATAATGATCGGCGTTTTTTTCTTAAAATTGCTCCCCTCTGTAGTCGTAAAATATGAATAAACCCACTTCTAAGTTATATATTTAAAAAATTCTAGTTGAGCCTCTGTACAGAGGTTTGAGGTATATACAGGCAAAATATTATTATGATAGAAGCATTTTTCACAAAAGGAGAACATTTTGAAAAAAGATTATTCTAAGTTAAATTTTTGCCAATATATTGTATTTAAATAATTTCTTTTGTCAAAATGTCCTTAAAACAATTGTATACATGTATTTTAATCTAAGTGGCACTAAATATCATGAAAATTAGCTATTTATGCGCTTTTGCAAAATCACGGTTCCGAACGTAGTCGGATACCTTAAAATTATGTATTTGGGAGGGATATCTTGTGAGAAATTCCAGACCGAACCTCTATACGGAAGGTGTTCGATGATATTCTTGGTCTGATTACGTGTACCTTGTTCTCATGAGGCCTTTACATAATTATCACCCTATTCCATTGCAAATCTGATCTCGTTAATGATGAGGACGCTGCGCCACTCAGAGGCTAATTGACATATTCACTACAACTGGCCAACGCCCATCCTTGGCTATAGGGCCGTTAGGCAAACAGCTGACCAGTAGAGGCGGCCTTTTGTGAGGAGTTGATTTTCATCGCCATCATAATGGTCGAGGGTTATCCAATTCTTGGGATGATCTGCATCCATTGTTTCATGTCCACACAGTGGGCAATTCTGGGACAGAAAAATACCAATACACAATTAAGGTATCCGACTATCTTCGGAACCATGATTTTAAAAAGCGCATAAATGTATAATTTTCATGATATTTAGTGTCACTTAGATTAGAATACATGTCTAAGATTGTTTTAAGGACATTATGACAAAAAAAAATTATTTAAATGCCATATTTTGGCAAAAAATTAATTTAGAATAACCTTTTTCCAAATGTTCTCCTTTTGTAAAAAAATGCTTCTATTGTATTAATATTTTGACTGTATATAGCTCAGACTTCTGTACAGAGGCTCAAGTACGATTTTTGAAAAATTCAAATTATTTTCAGAGTTAAAACCATTTGAAATAATTATCAGCGTATTTTCTTAAAATTTCTCCCTTCTGTTTTCATAAAACATGGATAAACCGACTTCCAAGTTATGCATTTCAAAAATTCTAGTTGAGCCTCTGTACAGAGGTCTAAGCTCAATACAGGCAAAATATTAATACAATAGAACAGTGCTTCTCAAACTCTAAATACTGGCGCCCCCTTTTCAATCACAATTTTTATCGCGCCCCCTTATACATTAATCATATACTGAATGCAATAATAATGCACTTTGACGCTAAAGCTACAGTAAGCGATCTTTTAATTATAAACCATACAAATTAATAACATAAGTATTAAATTTTGTATACGTTACTTTTAAGAAAAAAAAAAATAATTAAGTAATAGGATAATTATTATGTTATTTTTCCTTTCTCTATATATAATTTTTAAATTGAACATATTGCAAAATGCGGTGGCTGCTTAGAAGACAAAATATAGATATCAGCTAAATATAGAAAAAGAACTCAGAGAGTCAATTTCTAATCATAAGCATTTCTTATAAAAATTTAGCTTTGCAAGACAAGCCCAATTCTTAATTTAGTATTAATTAATTAGTTATAAAATACTTTGTGCAGCACACACACACACTGATACATTAAAAGTATACCGGCTGAAGTGCCCGCTCTTTGCACGAGTTCATTTATAAGAAAATAAAACATTATTGATATAATAGCTGAATTGTAAGGAGAGTAAAGCCAAGTGCGCGACAGTGTTTACAAAAATGTAAAATGATTTTTTTTTAAATTTCTCAAATTATAATTAGTTTTAAGCGAATTGTAATTTTAAGCCTCGCAGAATTAGTATTTATAATTGATGTTAAGTAATGAACAATAATATAAAACTCCGATGAAGAATAATTGTATTATTTTTAATATTTAAAGCGAAAATACTTTTACCCGGGAGCAGGCACGCACTCGATACGGTCGAGCGGGGTTATTGAGTCACCCAATCCTTTTTTATAGGATTATTTATTGTACACGATACAAATCGTGATTCCAGTGAATAATTTAATTAAGAGAAAGTAAACTTACCTACTTTCAAGGACTTTTCAATTTTTCTTTGGTAACAAATAAACAGTTTTGCCATAATTAACTATTTCGTGATCTCTGTGTCCCGCGCGACCACTTCCGGGTAAAAAGTGTATTCATTATGTATGTTACTGCTAAAAAACGTTTTTCGTTCTGCTTTATATGTTCGAGAATACTCATAAAAATAAGTCTTGGCCAAGTAATCCTTCAAAGTGCTCTCCGTGGTTTTCCAAATATTATAAAACTCTTTTGCATGGAAAAGAGTGCAACAAAGAAATACATTACTTACAACTTCCTTGAATAAGAAACAAACACATATAAGAGAGGGGTCATAATTAACTGTACCAATAACTTAGAAGGTCAAACAGATTATCAGCAAAAATAGATTACAGCTATAATGTGTAGTATTTCAAAAATAATCACAGTGATGAATTTTTTATGTTCCTAAATTTTTTCGATTCTGGGTCTGGGATTTGTTTTTTCTCTGAAAGAGTAGTATGTTAGATTTAAAAAGAAAACTTAATAAAAAATCTCTCATCATGGGATTATAGCAAATCAAATAAAAGATTTTTTATTTGGTTATAGGATCAAAGATAGCTAATTAGTTTTTATTTTTGAGAGAGAGATGACTTAATATCGCCTATAAATTATATCAGAGTAAAAGTACATTTTTTATTATGTCTGAAAGTATTCTGATTTAATTCATTCCAGTAAATTAATTATTTTTTAAATCTTTTATTTTCGATATGCTCGCGCCCCCCTCGTAAGGTTATCGCGCCCCCCCCAGGGGGGAGCGCCCCACAGTTTGAGAAACACTGCAATAGAAGCATTTTTTACAAAAGGAGAACATTTGGAAAAAAGGTTATTCTAAGTTAATTTTTTGTCAAAATATTGTATTTAAATAATTTTCTTTTATTATAATGTCCTTAAAACAATTTTATACATGCATTCTAATCTAAGTGACACTAAATATCATGACAATTATCCATTTATGCGCTTTTTTAAATTCACAGTTCCTAACGTAGTCGGATACCTTAAGAGTGCTGCGAGATAATCGTATATGGTCTCCATTCGAAAGGTGTGACACCTTTGGCCCACGGAAGGCTGTGACTGATATGTTCATGGACTACTGATCTTTCCCTTTCTTTTCACTCATGGGATAGCTCTGTGGAGCGTGTTGTTATTTTATTCAACGCGTTAAAAGTTAAACTTTGTGTTGATTGTCTAGATTAGGGGCACCACGACCAGGCGATAAATTTTCCCTCTCACATATACCATTACCGAAATATTCACAAGACCACTAAAATCTAACTGCCCCAGATCTTCCGATTAATGAAACACAAATAAAAGGTGTTTGGATGTAGAATCCTTTCATGTGAAATCTCCGCACAGAACTAGTAAATATTGATTACCAAGCGATGCTGCAACCAAGTATATGAAAATAGGGTAGGTTGCTTATCGATCCCACTTGACCAGGGGTGAGCAAATAGCAGCTCCCGGCCAGAGACGTCTTAAGGCATGGGCCAACTGAGCCCAGGGCCTCCTCTCGTTCTCGACAAAGCCTTAATAAGATCATGATTCGAATAATATCGACGGTCAAATGTTATTTTCGATTGTATTCTCCGAAAAACTGGGAATTTTGGACGATATGTAACTGGCTATATGCAATGACCGTCGTCCATTATAGGCCTAAGCTTACCACCATACACCATCATTACTCAATCAATCAAAAGGCGACAGTCGGTGAGCCGGTTTGCGAGATTGTAAGTCATGCACATTTATTTGCTTGGAGTTATTGTTTGTACTAGTATTTTGCAATGTTTGCTATATACTTCCTAATTTTAAGGGTCATAGGTGAGGCCTACATTTGTGTAGGGGCTCAGGGCCTATTTTTGCGTAGGCGCCCAGGGCCTCAAGAAGTCTTTAGACTTCCTTGCTCGTGGGCCACATACGGATCACTAAAACCGTCAGAAAACCAAATCGATTGAAAATGTTCTCTATATTTGGGATAAAATATATTTGTGAGCAAAATTTTTTTCTTGCATGAAGATCAGCAAGAGTAAATATAGATGCAAGTTGACTGACATTAATTTGCAGACTTTGGTGAGAATTTCACCAAGCAGTCTCACTTCTGATTAAAAAAAGATGTTGAAAAGTGGAATAGAATACATTTGTCTTATTAAGCATTCTAAAATTAAACGTGCTTGCAGTTATAGATATGAAATTAGCACAATAAATAAATTGAATAAAACTGTCCCTATTTTATTTAACTTATATTTATTGTTTTTCATGATAAAGTTTATGCTTTTTTTGAGAAGCAAAATTAACTAATGAATAAAATCATTTTGAAAAAGTTCTGCCCTCCGGTGTCCTCCGCTTCTACAATTTGGCCCTCGAGCCAAAACAATTGCCCACCCTTGCCCTTGACCGATCATCAGAAGGGCACACGTATATCCCGACAACTGTTTGGTTTGTAGGGAATTGCTTCCATATTTCAGAAATCACCGAAGGATTAATTTCGAAGAAATTATTCGTCTTCTGTCACCAATAAAAATGCTAATATCAATTCAAATATTTCTGCGAAACTTATAGAAGAAATTGAAATAATTATTGAAATATTTATGAGCAAAAGTTTTTAACAAACAAATACTTAAAGCAATTTTTGAAGGATATCGTATTTAAAGATTGAAAAAGTTTATTAAAAAAGAGAGAGGGAAACACAGAAGTCTAATTAATTTAACTGGGTCTATTTTTTTTCTTTAAATTCGTATATTTTTTATTTATAAATAATCATAAGCAGAATTTCTTTGTTATCGTTTTTTTCTTATTTGTCTTTCCCAAAATTAGTAATTATTAAATTCGTAGAGAGTTAATTTTTGTAAGTACATTGTTTATTTAAGATACGCTAATGAACCCTGATATTTTTTTTAAAAAAAAAACCGCTTAAAAATACGATTTTGAATAAGGATAAAAATAAAGTGAGGCCGAGGAAAGCAAGAAGAAGCTTTATAAAAAACAAGTAATATATATAAAAAAAAATTAAGTCAATTCCTACTTAGGTCAACAAAGAAAATTTTTATTTTTGTTAAATAGTTACAATATAAATATGTATATACATATGACACAACCACAATACTAAGTGACAAAACAGAAAGCGATTTTCCTTGCAATTTTCCATTTTATTATTCTTTTTTTTTTTCGGTGTTGGACTTTTTTTTTTCTTGTTACTATTTATTTCCTAATTAAATTTAATTATTCTGATAAAACAGTATAATAAAAATGAAAACACATTCTCAGAAATTAAGTGAGATTCGAACCCACGACCTATGGATTAGAAGTCCGACGCGCTATCCACTGCGATGCAGGGACTCAACGAGCGATTTTCCTTTCGATATATGCTGTTGGACTATTTTTTTTTTTGTTACTATTTTCTCATTTTTAATTTAATCAATGAATTAATATTTGAGAAAATGTTTTAACATCAAGTGTCATCCACTACAAGTTTTAAAAATGTATTTGTACTCGAATGGATTAATAGAAAGTATTTTATTAACGATTGAAAATTAGAGCAAGATATATAAATATATATGTAGGTGAGAACGAACTAATAGTAGAGAGAGGCATTGAAGAATAATGAAATGTTTTACATTTACTATTTTATCTTTCGATCGTATTTAAAAATAGAACTATCTGCAATCATTTTTAAAAAATAACGACATTTATTTTATAATTGATTAAAATAATGGATTGAAGCAAGATTTTTCAAACAGAAGAACACTTGTTGTTGTTGTTTATACTAATGCCACCTGATCGGCAAAGGCCAGATCAAGGCCCACGAAATTCATCATGGTAAAGGGCTAAATGACGCCTGTCGTTAGCCGTAGCTTTGAGCACCATACAGGTGACAGAACGATTTAGCTCCGTTTCACCCCAATTTTGAGGGAGAACACCCTGGGAGTGGTCAGGGGCCTCCTACCTCTCTTCCCCTTCCACCAACCTCACGAGAGGACTTGCGGCTTGACGGCTACTTAAAGTACCCCCATGCCACGCAGGCACTATACATTTACAAACATCCATGTCTTCTCCGGAATTCGAACCCAGTCCCAACGGCACATCAGTCAGCCTCATTAGCCACTATACCAGATGGGCGACAGAAAAACACTTAATACCAGTGGCGCACTCAAGGGGGGGTCCTGGGGATCCGGAACCCCCCAAAGTCCTTGATTTTTTTCCGATTGGTTATAATTCTAAGTATATAATACGTAAAATTTAATTAAATATTTGTAATTAATGATTAATTTTATTAATTAATGCTAATTATTTATTCAATAATTAGTTTTTTACTAGGTTTTATTCCTGAAAATCGACAAAGTCAAAAATAGCATGATACAAGAAGGGTGAACTTTCAACCCCGGAACCCCCTCTTGAAAAATTCCTGTGTGCGCTACTGCAATACTATTAATTAATTAATTTTTATTTTTTATTTTTTTTATGACTGTTCTATCTTGGAAGGAAAACAGAGACTTTACGTTGAACACATAATCCCTTTTTCTACATGTGTGAAAATGATATAATAACGATTCACATTTGTGAATTATTATTATTAAATTCGAACATACATAACAATTTTTAAGGTCACTTGACAAATTAATGTCAAGCCGAAGTAAGATTTTTTATTAATTGAAATAATTATTATATAATACTCACATTATTATAAAAAAAAAAATAAAAGACAGAAATAAGATGTAAAAATTATAACAATGGAAAAAGCGTTTTGGAGGTAATAGGGGAATTTTTGTTTTGAAGATATCCGACTATGTTTGGAACCGTGATTTAGAAAAGCGTATAAATGGATAATTTTTACGATATTTAGTGTCACTTAGATTAGAAAACGTATGTAAAATTGTTTTAAGAATAGTATTACAATCAAAAATTGCTTAAGTACAATATTTTGACAAAAAATGAACATAGAATGATCCATTTTCAAAATATTTTCCTTTTGTGAAAAATGCTTCTATTATAATAATATTTTGCCTGTATATAGCTCAGAACTTTACACAGAGGCTGACCTAGAATTTTTGAAATATATGACTTAGAAGTGGATTTATCCATATTTCACTACAACAGAGGGGAGAAATTTTAAGAAAAAAACGCCGATAATGATTTCAATGGGTGGTAACTATAAAAATAATGTGAATTTTTCCAAAAATATTAGTTCAGACTCTCTGGAGAAATCTTTACTTTATATAAGCACACACACACACAAAATATTATTATTATAGAAGCATTTTTTATAAACTGAGAACATTTTGAAAAAAGGTTATTCTAAGTTTAAAAAAAATATATTGTATTTAAATAAAAACAAAACAATTAAAACAATTTTATACATATATTCTAATCTAAGTGACACTAAATAACATGAAAATTATCCATTTATGCGCTTTTTTAAAATCACAGTTCCGAATGTAGTCGGATACCTTAATTGCTGCTCAATGTTCTGAAGCCATTGCTGTTGCCATGGAAACGTATCAAAAATTATAAATTTGTGACAAACTTCTAGCTGCAGTATGTCTATTATTTCGAAATGAAATTTAAAAATAAATGCAAAATAAGATAATAATATAACTAATAAATTTTAAATTTCAATATATTTGAATTATCTTAAATGAAACTAAAAAAAAAATGTCCGAGACAAAAAGAAATTTTTAAAATTAAAACACACACACACCCTGACTTATAAATCAAATAAAGTTCTACACATGCAAAATTTTATGATGTGGAATGTGAGTGAGTGTTTATAAACGTCACACTGTAAAACAATAATAGGGCTATTGTCAGCGGACCACTGCAAGGGAATTGGACGACATCTGAGCTGGTACACCCTCTCCAAACTACCACACCATGCACAAGGGAAGACTTTGAGCCACGACAGATTTAACACGCTTCAGTCCCTCTACACCAATGATTTCCAAAGTGGTCTATATAAACCCCCAATAGTCTACGACGACCTGCAAGGTGTCCACACCAGCAAAAAAATAGCTTGGGGGTCTATGATAGTCGTTCTCATTAAACAAGATCATGACTTAAATCTTTAAAGAGAATATGATCTAGTGGAAATCAGATTTTACAAATTTAACATTTTCTAAATTTAGTGAGGTTAATTTGTGGTTATTAGGTGACAGCATAAATTTTACTAAGACAAGGACCATTTCATCATTTCTTTCCAAATTAAGGTAAAAAAGTAAAATATTGGACGTCGCGAATTTTCTCAATTTGTTACAGACAGTCGAACCTACGTTCAATAAGTAAATGCCCTTTATTCAGATTTTGAAACTAGGTTTGAGAGTGCCTTTTTTATAGTAACACAACAGTAAATAATGAGAGATTTCATGCAGTCTCTTTGAAAAACAATATCATATTACAATAGGAACTGATCAGAGAATAGGTCTAAAAGAAAATCTTAAAGTTTAGAAACGGATATCAGCAATTTTGGCTTTGTAAAGACATACCTGATATTTGTCGCAAATTATGGAATATCGCGAGAAAGTTTTTAATTGCGTTTCCAAGTGAAGAGGAGTTTCAGTAAGTTTGGTAATCTCAAAAAAAAAACAAAAAAAAAAAAAAAACTGGATACTTACTAACAAAGGAGTTTAGGGTTAAAATTGGCAAGATTGATGACAAATGGTGAAAATTTGTTATTGAAGCATTTGTTTGTAGTTCAATTACTTTATGTAACAGTTATTTTATATATTTATTTGATTCTAATTTCAACTCATTAACATGTGTTTCCTAAGTTTTAAACACTATACTTCATTACGGTCAGAAATTTAATTCTTTTATAATGTAATTAGTAGCACCAGATGTCAAAAAGACATTTAAGTTGATAATTTTGAAAAAATTTAATATTTGATAAGCAGGGGTCTACCCAAAAACGAAAAAAAAAAAGGCAAGGGGTCTATGAGACAAAAAAGTTTGGGAACCTCTGCTCTACACAGAGGGTTTTCAATGGCACGAGGACTTGAACTCACGACACGCTGGCCACGAGTCTGTCTCCTTGACCTCTAGGCTACATTGGCCACTTTAAGAAATGTTATTTATTCTGAAAATTGTCAGTAGTCAATAATAATTCATCCACTCATGTTCAAAGTGTTCAAATAAAAACTTTCAGTATTGTTTCTAAATTAATATAACATTCACTGATGCGAGCAAATTAAATTTAAATAATTTCTGCAATGCATTTAAAAAAATAAAATATATTTTCAAATAATTAACCCACGCAAAGCAATTAATATTCGTATTTCACTTTCTGTTTGCAATGGTTAAAATTTTAAATTTCTAAGAATCAACAAGAGTTTTAACTTGACACTAAATATCAACTTTCATCTTATCGTAACCTTTGTTGACGTAACCTGCATTCGAAATTCAATATGGAAAACAACGAGAAAGGAAAATCATTTTTCAACCTGTGACTGGAGTTAAAATTTATTTAAACAGGTCCTGACCTCCTATCTACGAAGCGTTTTGTCGCTGCGCTCCGTTATCTCTCAGGTGAACAAGCGAACTTCTGATATTCGAAGCGATTACTCACCATTCGGGTTTATTTTGCACGAGCACATGCTCAGGTGTTTAACAAGCGAAGACCGGCGCCATTTGGCGAGATAAGTTGTCGCCAATGTTTTCATGAATGGGCGAACGCGTGTGTTCGCGTCGAAACTTGCTCATTCCCACGTGAGAGAGCATTCAGTGTTGAAGTGAGGATATCTAGTAGACTCAATTTTTTTTTCTTGTGGATTTATAATTGAAGTAAGTTTTAAATATTTTATTGATTATTGAAATAATTATATGTTATTGATTTTATTTTTGATGCTGCCATTTTTTTTTATCTAGCTTTTTATTTTTAATTAATCATGTAAAAACTAGTTGGAACCATACGGAGACGATCGTCGTGGGGTGTCCGTTTATTACATTTGTTTATTTCTCCCCTGATGAGGAGTAATTTCGCTTCCGAATTAATTACGTCAGCCACACACATCCTCATGAGATAAATTAGTTTTTCAATTTTACTGTGCCTAAGATATTTATTTGTAAATTATTTAAAATTAGAAGTGTTTTAATAATACGGTATATTGTTCTTTGGTGGTAGAAATCGTACAGTATTTTAACATTATAATTTTTTCCCTAATTTTTAAAAAATACTTTGGTATTTTTTTAGTGTAAAATCTGTTTGTTCTAAAATATTTCGTATATTTTTAATGGTTACTAATATGTGTCATTTTAAGTAGCAAATATATATTCTAAGATACTTATGTAGAGTGTTTTCATTGAGGCATTATTAATTCATTATTTCATACCTAATTAATGAATACTTTATAAAAAAAACTAATTTAGAATAACCCTTACTTAAACGTAAAAATTTCAAAAGTATTCCATTTGATTTCACCTTATTATGCGATCATCTCGTTTTCTTCCAAGCTTTACGTTCGTGTTATTAATAATGGCCTTGAGGTATGCTACTCGACAGGTGCATGAGGTTATTAGATCTATTCCGTAATAATTACCTTGTTCTTGAGAAACTGCTCTCTTATATTCATCTTTTCTTTTGTTAAAATCGTTTTCCCAGTGAAAAAATGCTGATCGCACGTTGTGAAGTAACGTTATTTAAAACTTTATTAATTCTTCTTTCGTCTGTATTTACTCTTTTAATGCTGTGTGAGATTGATAAAAATTTCTGAAATGGTCATTTTTTACTATAGACGTTTTATTACGATGTAAAGCTTTTAGATGAAAAGATAAAGAAACTTTATAGCGATAAACTCATTTTAACACTTTGTATATAATAAAAAAAATTTAAAAATCGATGTTAAGGGTTATGTGCGATTGAGAATTCTTTTAACGTAATATTATTTTTTTACATGATTCAACACTTCTTAAGTTTGTGAAAATAATATTTTTTACTGCGTTAATAGCAAAATTAAATTAATGTTTTTGAATAATGTATAGGTCTAGTAAAATGTTTATAACATCTTTTTAAAAACTCCATAATCGAAAGAAAAAAAAATGTTAAAAGCTTACGCGAAATACCCAAGATTTTTATTAATTTTTACTTGAAAAGTTTTTAAAAATGATGGGGAAAAATGAAAGTAATTTTATTATTATTATTTTGAGATCAGATTCTTATTTTATGTTTTAATAACAAAGAGAAGTTGTTTATAAATATTGATATGTCGTAAGAATTTTATGTCATCAGATTCTTCCTTTTTTATTGAGTAATTTTAATTGAGTATAAAAAAGAAAGAAAAAGAAAGAAAATGCAGTCATGAGAACAGCCAATGCTGTTTTATTTATTTAATAATAATAAAAAAAATATTTGTTTAAATATGAATGCTCAAAATATTTTCTTTTTTTAATAATAAAACAGTCTCAAAATCAGATTTCATTATTACAAAAAACAAATAATTTTAATGATATAAAAACAACTTGCTTATGTAATGAATATGCGTAATAGTTTTAAGAATTAATTTCGAATGTTTTCGAGAAAGAATCGGCAATCGTTTAGAGCCAAACGATGACTTTTCGAATAAGGCCAGGGACATTTAGCCTGCTATTTTCCTCCCAAATTAATGCTTATCGTTTGGATAACGAATGTTATTCACTTCAATAACATCTTGACAGATAACTGTACACCCTGAGGCCACATTCCGTCTTGTCTGTTATCAGTTGGAAATAAACAGAAGAAAGGAAGTTTTCTGACGCCGTGGTCAGTTTAAGAACACGACCTAGCCTATCAGCCACTTTTGATATTCTACTCTTTGATCTCTGTCCATAAAACTTTATCATCGGAATATGCATCAGAATCGATAAAAAAAAAATTCCTTGTTAAATGCGAAAAATGTTAAAGATGTTTCAGTTAGGGCTAATAATTGTTTGCAATGAAATTGTTACTTAAACTTGCATCATTTTGGTCATGTGACCACTTTTATCTTGCCGGTTATGTTGCTATAGTAATGCGGTTAAAAAAAATGATTGAACGTTGATCAGACTCTCTATATATTATAATTTTTTTTACAATTAAACTTATGTGAAAATTTTCGGGATACATTTTTAATTTGAATATTTATTAAAAGAAGGAATTATTCTGATATTTTATTTTTTTATCTAAATTAAAAAGCCTCATTAAGAAAACAAATTGATTTATGCCTGTTTGTTGTATTTAATCAAATATGTATTATAGTTCAGTTCTTTTATTTTCTTCAATTTATTATAAAATCATTTTTAATTATTTTGTTTTTCTGTTGTTAATATTTTGTGCTCTTTTCATTGTTTATGCCTTTGAATTATCGTAAAATCCGGCGTATAACGCGCACCCGTACTTAAGAGCTGGAATTTTTAATTTTAAGATACATTCACCGTATAACGCACACATCCTTTTTTACGCGCGCGCGAAGAAACTTAAAATGTACGTATGCAATGCTCGAATGTTTTGAAGTCCTTTATTGAACAAATAGTATACTTCTAGAAGTACATCCCTTTAAGTTCATAAGAAATGTCATTTCTTTTAAAAAAAAAAAACGCCGTATTTTGATATATGTAGAAATATAATTTTTTTCTGTGCTCGTCTTTTTTTAGTTTTAAGGCTCTCATTTTTATACCCGTGGTATAACACGTACCCGTAAGTTTCTTATTTTTTGTGTTAAAAGTGCGCGTTGTACACCTTAATTTATGGTATTTATATTGAAAAAAATCAGCAAAATCTCTCTCACTCTCTTTCCAGCGCTGTTAGTGTCCAAAATTTAATCAGGTAATAATTTTGCAACTGATACTTTGAAATTAAAATAATAAGAAAATTATATATTTTTTTGATAGTTTTACTAATAATTATCCTTATTTATATTTCTTTTAACGAATAGAAAAAAAAATATGTATGTAATAATAAAAATTCCAAACATGGAAAAATTTTAAGCTTATGATAAATTGTATATACGGGATAAATATTCAAAAGGTACTCGTAATTTCTTTTCATGCAACATATGAATGCATTTTCCTTTCTTTTTTTTTTTTAAGTTTACGATTATGGAAAAGGTATTGAAAATGTTCGAAAATCTCAATTGACCTAAAGGGTTTAAAAAAATACTATAATTAAGAATATTCAACCATTCAATATGTAATAAAACATTAATAGTTAATGTATTACATTTTTAGCCGACGTATAAAAATAAGTATAACAAAATAATATTCATTGTTTCAAATGTAGCTTTAAAACTATTAATATGAAAACAAATGTAGTAATAAGTATAATTATAAATCTGAAGGAAGCACATTCAAGTTATTTGCAAAAAATGGCAAATGGATACGCTTTGCTAAGTACGAAAATAAAAGTACAACTATCACACATTCGAAGCGTGATATGAGAAGGAATTATGTTATGAATATGACCTTGACGGAATTGTTCGGTCAAAAATGCAGATTTTTGGAACCCGTCTCTACTCGCAGATAGAGTGGTAAGAATGTTCATAATCGGCCAGATTCCTAAAAACATGTTCCAACTTGTATGCAGAAATATTCGTAATCTCTTTCTGAATGGTCTGCAGTGAAAGGAAAAGAAGGACCAGAGAGAAATGAAAAGATTTCTTTTCTCTTTCTTTTCTTTTTTTGGAGATTACACTGTCGGAGAATGGATTAAAAACGTGCCGATTATTGACCTACCAGAAAACAGTCAAATGAGTCAATCGGATTACTGCTAATGAGAAATGTTTTGAATTTCCGTTTGGTTCCACTTCGTCTCGTATCATAATTTTTTTTTTGTGTGTATTTATTTGTAAATGATTGGATTTTTCTTTCTCTGTCAAGTGTATTTTTTTGTTGGTAAATTCATTACATTAATCACCGATGTTTGTTCTTCCTTGAAGTATATATAAGATAGCGTAACGTTTTAACAGTAATCAAATGTTCTTTAAGAGCTTTAAATCTCAATTTAATCCTTAAGAACGATTTAAATTGTACTTTTTATTAGTTATTAAGCGATTAAGCTTTCTTGTTACGTAATTATGTTAAGGGGATGCAGTTTGACAGTAGATATAGAGCAATGGAAATCTCTTTCGTACCCTTTTCTTGTAATAACGAACTCAAACAACGTAATTTGTTTTCGAAATAAATAGTTTGTAATAATTTGTAGTGCTTTCGTTTTCTTGTAATCATAATTGGAGTCGATTTTCGTGGTTCGTCAATATTGATTAGTCTTCCACATGTTGTACTAACTTACATTCTAAATTGTGTGCAGGGACGGCTTAAGGCTCTCTGATGCCCTGGGCCCTGAGAAATCTTGAGATTTTTTGAGGTCCTGGGCCCCTATTCAAAAGTAGGCTTTAAATGAGATCTTTAAAAGTAGACAGTGTAAAGCATGCATTGTTAAATACTTGTTCAAACGGTAATTTGAAACAAATAAATGTGCACAATTCATAATCTCAAAATCCTGAGCGCAAACCGGCTCGACCGGTGGCCGCATTTCTAAAAATCAGTTGAATGATTGTTTATGGTATTAGATCTAGGCTTACATAAGAAAAATGGTCATCACATGATAATGCAGTCTTACCACTTTTGCCAGTTGACATGCAGTTTGAAATTCCCTGTTTTTCGAAGAATATGTACGGGAATAATATTTGACTACAAAAAAATTATCCGGATTGTAATCTTATCAAGACAAAGTCGAGAACGAAACGAGGCCTTCACCGAGGGTGAGGCTCGGGCCCATGTCTTAAGACGTTCCTGATAGTGTGTGTTTTTTGCGTTAGATGTCGATAACTCGTCGATACACTCGTCGATAACACAAAACACACATATTTATGAAGTTTGAGAGCGACCGGCATCCACTTGTAGCTACATAGCCTCAAACTCACTGCCCGAAACTGAATTAGTAGTGTTGCAAGATAGTATCGTTGTGTGCAGAATCGATAATGATTTTAGTTTCGGTAGTACCTATATGTTAAAAAGTAAATATTTAAAGACACACACATAAGCAATTATGAAATTAACCAATGCAAAATAAATATGTAAGATTGATAAACCACGGAGATAGTCGCCACACATACATCATAAAAACCGAATATTTATTTCCGAGAAAAAGCACCACACACACACAGTAGGTGTCTTTGTTGAACAGTTCGATTTTTCTTGAAATATTATTGTCTGTTCCATTTTAACTGAGTAAATTGAGCATGAAAATCAGTTTATAGCATCTATTAAAAGCGTTAATGTGTTGCCAAATTTTGTAAATTAAATAATAAAAACGTATCGTTTTTTCCATTTTGTTTCTTTAGAAGTAGGCGTGTTTTATTGCGAAGTTTTTAATTCAAATTTACTCTGAAGTAATGCTTGGCTGAGTTTGAAGTAAAATTTTAAGATTTGGAAACCGCACGCAACGCAGATAGACACTTAAAGGGCATTAAAACGAAGAAGTTTCCAAACATAATCATGTATTTCAAAGTAAAATTTTTTTGACTTATAGACTGGTTTATTTTTCCAACGAAGAAAATCGAACCTGTCTTAAACTTGAATAGCATGCTTATATCTTTTCTGAAAGAACTTATTTTGCTTAAATAGCATTGTCTATAAAGTTGCATATGTTAACTTTCAATGCATCTCGTCATTTATTCTCCTTTCATATAAAAAACAAACCATGGTCAAACTTCCATTTAACACTTGAGTAAGGATTTTGGGACTCTATTATTTCATATCATCATTTCACATTTGAATCTAGACTCAATCTTTTGATTCTCCAACATATAATCCTCTCTCTCTCTCTCACCTCTGTTTCTATGACATTGGTAGCCTTCTTTATAAGATTGATAGTAGACTACACACACAATTGCTATGGACGGAAGTCCCGGTAATGTAGAACATAGGTCAGGAATGGCGAACCATTGGCATGCTCGTGCCATTCATGGCATGCGGCACAATATTTAAGGCACGCCAATGATCAAAACGGTTTGCATTTTATTTCAAAATTGTTAAGTTCTCTATGAAGTATTACGCGAACAAACGTGAATGATCTGTCTTGCTTCAGTTACGTTGTGGACTACAATTGCTATTGATGCAAAGTTTGTCTACGCATAGCATAGTGAATTTCATTGACATAAAAGTTTTACAGTTTATTTGTGTTACGTTTACGATTTTTAAGTGTCATTTAACATGGCTAGTTCAGCAAACGAATAAAAAGGACAAGATAGTTGGTGTAACAGAGAAGAGAATCTAAAAATATAGCAGAGACAAAGCGGCGTGTGTTTTATGTTCTGGAATAGTGGTATGCAGAACATAGTCTGTAAAACGGCATTTTGAAACAAATCGCTAATCCTCTTGTCAAAAAAGTGAACTACAGAAAAAATAATTAATTACTTGTGAAAACCGATTGGCAGATGACTCCAATTGAGCATGCATTCTACTAAAAGTAACATCTTACAATCCTAATATAAGTTATTTGTCATCCACACAATCTACAACGACAGAATTTACATTAATGTTACTTTAATTTGAATTACACGTATAACTAAAACATTTACAACTATACAGTACAAATAGTATTTTTTCGTAGTATATAAAGAGTTTTGTGTTTTTAGTATTTAGTTTTATTATTTTCCCATAATCACAAGTCAAAATTATTTGACGGCACGTCTACACCTCATTAAACACTTCTTTAGAAAAAAAATGTGGCACGTTGATCCATAAAGGCTCGCCGTCTGTGACATACGTCAACTGATGTAGATAAGTCTTAAACTGATGTATCATTCTCCTAACACATCCATACCACACCGAAACTGTTTAATTAAATATTCGAAATAGTTTTGCATGGTCCTAAATATCTGAACCTGGCTTGGCTCAGACCATAATAACAGTAAATGGCCGGCTTGTTTATATTTTATTTAAAATTCATTGGAAAAAAACGTGAAAAAAAGTTAAAGCTCTGGAAAAGGAAACAAGCTCATTTTATTTAAACTGATAGGACTGGTAGGGCTTGGTCTGAAAACTTGAGATTCGGTTGCCGATAATGGAGATTCAATTATTGAATAATTATTCGAAGACCAGATCGGAAATAAGTATAAGCATTATTTTTCAAAAAGTATAAGCATTATTTTTCAAAACGTTTGGAATTATTTAATACTTATCCCAATAAATAAATTCCGTTAAAGATAATAAGATAGAGATAGACAGATGTTATTGATTCATCTGTTACAAACCCAATGGACATATTAAATTATAAAACACAATAATATTAGTGTATATACAGGGTTATTCAAAATTCCCTCCAAGACATCTAAGCACTGTGGTAAAAAAACATAGATGAATACAGCAAAAAAGAACGCATGAAAGAATACAAAAAATATTCCAGTTTTATTTACATATTTTACTGGTGTTCCACATATGGACCCTTGATCACACGGCATGCATCAATACGATAGTCCAGTTCCTGCAAAACTACTCAACCTGGTACTATCAACATTATTGACAGCACTTGTTATCTTTTTCTTGTCGTCAATGGCATCCAAAAAATTGATCTTTAGCATCAGTCCTAGTTTTTTTTACCTCCTTTGCCGCGTGATGTAGCAAAACTGCATGAAAGGATAACATGTGCTGCAATAACGTTGATGGCACTATGTTGACTGAAGGGAGGCAGGAACTGGATTATCACACTGATATAAGCGTGTACCAAGAGTTCATATATAGAACACCTGTAAAATATGTAAATAAAACTGGAATTTTTGCTGTATTCTTTCATGTATTCTTTTTTGCTGCGTTCATCTTAAATTTTTTACTACAACGCTCAGAAAACCTGGAGGGAATTATAAATAACCCTGTATACTAATTATAATAATTAGTATATATATGTAATATAAAAATAGATATATTTGTAAGCTTTAACCGAGAACTTGAATGATGCAAGATCAATGTAATATTTCGTCAGCTTTTCCCCACCAGACACTAATCCTTCCCTATGGACTTGGTACCACCTCTGTCTAGGGGGACAGAACCAATAGAATCCTAGACAGCCCCATAAAGCATGTCTTTTGGGGAATTTCACTCTTCGCTATCTCTTCCGATTTTTCCCCATATAAATATCTTCGTTCCCCTAAGTCGGGGTTCTTATGCCTCTTTTAAAAATATTGTTTCACGTGGCTTCAGTTCCCTTCCTATGAAAGAAACCCCGTACACTCAATAAAGATTTTAAAGTCCATAGCTGTCATTACTGGGTCGTTAAAATGAGTCATATATTATAAATTATAATATGAATAATATAGATAGTCTAAAATTAATTGTAATGTGAATGGAATAATTATATTTTAGAAATATTGTATTGTTGTCGCTGAATGTGTGAATAATGCACATTGTACAAGTGTGTGTAAAAAATAGTGACATTAGACAAAATTAGCTGCATCAAACGTCTTTTGTAATAAAAATAAACACAAGATCTTTACAGAAAAATACGGTATTGGAGAAAATGATGAGTCTTTCTTCTGTTGTGAACACAATCCCTGTTCTATTTGCAAAAGCCTTGCTAATTCTTGCTGCAAATGTTATATATATATATATATAAATTGTAAAACAGAAAGTGACATCCTTTCATTTCTACACTTCTGATTAGTAATCTTATTCATATTTCAAGGACGGATGTAAAAAAAATTGCAAAATGCTTTTACAAACTGAGTATTGTTTGTTCTATTAATGTCCTGAAACTTAATACTCCGCTGTTTACCGTTTTTTACCATCTACGATTTAGTTTAATGATTGCCGCTATGCAGGAAGTTAAGACCGTCTCCGGTATTAATAACAATTTTTTGGTAATTTTTTCTCGCATCTTCTTACCATAACATGCGTTTCTACTTGGACATTAAAAAAAAACTCCCGCCGAATTTTATTCTTAAAAGGGATCACATTATCATCTGACAAATGATAAATTGTTGGCTTTTTTAAATCGACTAAAGTAGTGTTGCATTCCTATACAGAAGTAGTTATTCATTATTTTTGCTGTCGTGAAGAATCAATGTAAATGTAATAGTCTTTCATCTAATGCAACTTGCATACTTAATATATCATTTGTCAACTACATTAAAATGACACGCAGAATCGTTATGTAAATAATATTGAAAAGTTATGAAGTATGGGACGATCTGATCTTGTAGCTTTGTATTTCTGAAACATTTTGAAGTCAGATTTAAAATTTTATTAATTTTTAAAAGGAACATGTGGGAGGGATGATTTCGGAGGGTGGGTGGGGGAATTAATGTCTGTTCTTCAGTAGTATATATGCTTACTCTCAGGGGCGTAGCTACCGCCGTATCAGCCGTATCATTGATACGGGGGCTCCCAAGCTACAAGAGCCCCAACAAATATACGTTCCACTTTCAGGACTCCCATATCTAAAAAGGGCCCTGAAGGAATTTTGATACAGGGTCCCCACAGAGCTAGTGCACTACGCCAGTGCTTACTGTGAAGCAAGGTGTGAAACCCAAAAGCTAACTGGGGCCAAACTACTAAGAAGGTTTGACTTTAGACGGACCGCAAAGAAATCAATATTCATTGAAAACTTAGGCTTATTTCAAAAAATAGATTATAATAAACATATATAAAAGAACAAGAAAAATGTAATATTTACGTCCTGACACTTAGCATTTCTTCTCTGCTACTATTTTCCTATTTTGGGAGAAATGTTTTTTTTTATTACATGTTATATGGTGTGCCGATAAATGGGCAAAAAGCCGCAAAAATGTTCGTTGTAAGTCGCGAGGTTGACATCCCTGCCGTAAAGTATCAGAAATTTTAGTAAAACGAAAGAGAAAATCGTGACTATGGAATGCAATGCGGATTTAAATTGATGCGATAACCATGCTTACAATTGCGCATTTCATGACGTCGATAATAAAATCGAATCACAATTTGAATCCTGTTTTTGAAACTACCATGCTGAATAATGATGACTGCTGCATGTTAAATACTATTATTGTATTTATTCGAATCTAAGCCGCTATCGACTTTTAAGTTGCACCCCAAATTCTCAACGTTTTTGTGAAAAATGAAATATAGTGTAAAATGGCTTATCGGTATCAAAGTTTACGAAATTAAAAGAAATATAAATTAAGAATTAATAAAAAGTGAATAATTATTTATTTTATTAGTATTAAAAACATTCAAATTTTCATACATGAACCAGTGTATATAATAGCTCTAATTGCATCATCCAATGAATTTTTCCTCTTCAATTGTCAGGCTCACTCGATATTCAGTAGCATAAATAATGGAAAAAAAGTGCGGCTTAGATTCGAGTATAAATACGGTAAGTCTCGAAGTCCCTAAATGATGTTGAAATTCAGCGTAAGAATCGTCGACTTAATTTTCCAGTGGTCCGTTTGTTACTGCAGTGTGGCATTTACAAAAAACCAAATCTATATCAAATTTGAATCACATCTTCAGTTCTAATTATATACATTCAAAGTTTCTTTTTTGAAAATATTTTATGCATCGCATGTTAGTATTATAGTGTGTGAATATATGTATATGAAATTAAATTTTCTATAAGTGTATTAGTTAGAATTATTATGTATTAAATTATGACTTTTCTTCAATCTTATATGTTTTTATCACATATTTGAACGAAACATGTTGTTTAAGGGGATTTTAAAATGTAATGCATGAGTTTTGTCCCTTCCTTCATTTTTTTGGATCCGTGTATGTGAGATTAAGGTTGCAATAATCCACCCTTGACCTGGATTTAAACCTAAATCCCTTAAGTTGCAGGCAGACGTGCTAATTATTACACATTGACTGAGCATTTCATTCTTTTTACTAAAACCCTTATGTTGCCAGTTAGAAGAGAGAACTTTGCCAAGAAGTTCCACTCTCTGTCTCGTCCTTTTTAACTTTTTCTTAACTCACACGCATGCTATTATAATGGAATTTAATAATAAAATGCAAAGGAGAAAAGCGTTTAAGGTACTACGTTCGGAACCGTGATTTTAAAAAGCGCATAAATGGATAATTTTCATGATATTTAGTGTCACTCAGATTAGAATACATGCACAAAATTGTTTTAAGGACATTTTTACAAAAAAAAAGTTATTTAAATACAATATTTTGGCAAAAATTTACTTAGAATAATCTTTTTTCAAAATGTTCTCCTTTTGTGAAAAATGCTTCTATTATAATAATATTTTGCCTGTATATAGCTCAGATTTCTGTACAGAGGCTCAACTAGAATTTTTGAAAAATTCTCATTATTTTCAGAGTTACCACTAATTGAAATAATTATTGGCGTTTTTTCTTAAAATTGCTCCCCTCTGTTGTCATAAAACATGAGTAAACCCACTTCTAAGTTATATATTTCAAAAATTCTAGTTGAGCCTCTGTAGAGAGGTCTGAGCTATATACAGGCAAAATATTATTATAATGGAAGCATTTTTCACAAAAGGAGAACATTTTGAAAAAAGATTATTCTAAGTTAAATTTTTGCCAAAATATTGTATTTAAATAATTTTTTTCATTAAAATGTCCTTAAAACAATTATATACATGTATTCTAATCTAAGTGACACTAAATATCATGAAAATCATCCATTTATGCGCTTTTGCAAAATCACGGTTCCGAACGTAGTCGGATACCTTAACGCGATGTAATTTTTCTACACCAATAAAATTCTTAATTTTTAATAATTCTTAATAAAAAAAATGTTTTTGTTAGAAAATATATCGTCCTGTTATTACTTCTGTATGCGCTGTACTTTTTGAAATTAACAAATATAATAAAGATTATTTGCTGTTAATTTTAATTATTGAAAGTTCCTTTTGCCTAGGAAATGCTTAGTTTTACGTTAGATTTGTTTTATTAGTTATAGTTTTACCTGCGATAGTAAAATTTCAGTTACCTTATGCATTACAAAACAAACATACGTAGCTCTTGTCTTACCAAGAACAGCGTAATGACAGATAGATAAATAGTTATGTCTAAGGAAACACTTATCGATGCTTTTAACATATCATGAAGTGTTGAGCTGTTTTATCCATTTCAACATCAGTGCAAATGTAAACGAATGGAAAGTATTACAAAACAATGTAGAATGTTAAAAACATGTTTGTAAACACTTTTTTATGATTCTATTTTTTCTTCCTGAAGATATTCATTATTTAAAAAAGAATAAGGTTATGTCCCCCAACGTTTTATTGAATGACATAATTAAGATATAAAAAGTAAACAAATTAAGGCGAAAATTTTTTTGAAGCAAATGAATTTTTCATTAATAATATCAAAAATTCTGTACTATGTAAAATATTTACTTAAAATCTACGCATTCTCTGTGTATTTCAAAAGACTAATATAATATTTCAGATATTTTTTAATGCTCATTTGAAGTATTATGTTTAGATATCAAAAGAGTTTTAAAATTCAAAATGTTTTTTATACGTTCTTATTAACAATAGGTAAAAGACCGAAATCACTGACGCAAACGATTATTTTTATCAAAATTCTTTTCTGAAATTATATTATGAATCTTTTGGAAGCAAAGCTATGTCATTAAATTTAATGACTGCGGTTGAGGGTTAAACGCTCGAACTAATTTTTTCTTAAGGTTAACCCTCCACCCACCCCTTGTCAGTGGAGTTAGCATTGAATAAATAAATATATTTTCTTCAGACATTTCCAGTTAAAGTAGCTGTTGAAATCTCGAAGTTATTACTTTCCATTTAACTTTAAATATACTTATAATCGTTTTCTTTTAACAGAAAATTTTCGAGAGGGGAAAAAAAAGTCGATTTTTTTCCCCATCTCACTGTCTTAGGAAGAAGAATTTCCTTTGGGCCTCTGAGTAAAATACTCTATAACTGATCTGACACAAGCGACAGCTTCCTTCCGCATTGACTCTCGAACAGAAGAAAAAAAAAGCTTCATTTTCATCGAATCATTTTTCTTTTATTATTTTTTTCTGAAATCGTTTTCTTTTCTGTCTTTGCTTCCTTTCATTTCTCGCCTGCTTAGCCTTCTAATGAGGAAGATATAAAACTTCGAGCTGAGACGAAGCGGAACTGACATTATCCATTCGCCCTATTTTTAACCGAAAAAGAACGTTTTCGGAACTCGGCGAGATTTGCCATTTTGTTTTTCCGTAGTTTCGTTCCAGTACGCTACGTCTCCATTTTAGCACAAAATGTTTTAGGTTATTGTCAGATCATTAGCTAACTTTACATAAATGGAGACGCTCAGACTCTGGTTTTCTTTTCTTTTTACATTGACATGAATCAAAATGATTAGACCAAACATTTTGCTATCACGGACAGAGTTAAAATTGTTATTTTGGACAAAAATACAATTTTAGGGCATTCAGTACACAACATCCGGGAATATAGGGCAGACTTTTCAATCAATGTTATTGTCTTTTCGTGTCCGTTAAACCACAGAAAAAAATGCCACTTACCTTAGTCTTACTAGCTTCCATTAGTAAGCCTTCCCAAATAAGACGTCGTTAAGTATTTGATCGGTTTTCGTAGGTAGATCGTTCTAACCAAGGGAAATTATGTCATACTATTTGAATAATCGAGTGTAGGAGATTTATTATTTCCTAATTATTTTATGTTTGATTTCCATTGATTTTCCTATTAAAATTGGAATCTGTGGAGAATATATTTAGAATTGTTTTTCTTGATTAAATTAAATTTGTGGTATATATATAAACTTGCAACATGACACTTGAAGTTTTTAAAAAAAATTTTTTAACATATATATATATACCCACATAGAAGCATATTAAATTTAATACATGTGCTAAGATTATTATGAATTCAAAATAAGTTAATTAAAAGAGGAAAATATTAGAATTTTTTAGTTATGTTGACTGAGTAATTTTAACTCTTGAGCTAAAAATAACCAATAGTAAATAAAACTTAAAAGTGTTTGTAATAAAATATAGTTAAATTTTCTTAAACAATTTAATAAATAATCTTAAAGTATCTCTAAAAAATTTTGCTTCAAAAATCACAAATAATTTTATATGATAAAATTTGATCTTTCTTAACTTCCAGACAGTGACAAAGGGGAAAAAATGTTTTACGATTTATATATATGAACTTTAAAGAAAAGTATTCATAACATCTATAGCTTTTTTTACGAAGAATTTATTTTAGAGTAAAAATGATACGTTTATTTTTATGTATCGTATTATTAGAAAAATAATCTATTACCATTTTAAAAAGAATTATCAATGAAGCATTAGACTATACTAATGTTTCTTTTTATTTTACATTTTTCTAAAAGCATTTTTTAAAAATAATGTTCCTGTCGAAATGCATTCAGTAGTACTTAATATTTCGACTGTATAAATTGCGATCGTTTTATGATTATCGTAGTCATTTACTCATTGACAGTTGAATGTTAAGTACATTAAAATTTCAAAAATGCTTTTGAAAAGGTAGAACTTTAAATTTTACAATTTTTAATTACGTGTAGCGATTTACATTTTTAAAGAGATTTATTTCAGAGCAGTTTTTTTAATTAACTCAGATTAGTAGTCGGATTTTTCATACAAATATAATTAAAATCCTTGAGACAGTTTTCGCTGTCTTTACAAGTTGAATTTTCAGAAAAAAGAAAGTAATCGTTTGCTGGAGAACAAAAACAAAAAAAGAAAGGAATCACGGGAAAAAAGTAATTCTGAGAAATACAAATAAAATTCGCGTTTGCAAATGCCAAACGAAAATTCCACAGCGTCAAGAAAATAATAACTGTAAATCGAATTTCAGTGGGTTTTTAAAAAAAAAAAAAAAGATTTGCATCTGAAAATTAAAATTAAATTAAAAAAAAACACCTGAAACTAATCATGATGAAATTTTCAAAGCACTTTAAGAATGAGGAGACGTAAATTTGAGCTCAGAAAATGAAAAAAAGAATGATAATAATTTGTAATTTTTTTTTATTGTAATTCTTAGAATGCGTATTATTTCCATTTTTTCTTTGTTTGGAATGAAAGTAATTATTCCAAAGAAGGATAAAATATCTTTTCTCTTTTTTAATCTTAATTGAACTCACATAATTAAAATTATTCGCTCATGCTGTTATTGAAATTTAAAGCGCTTTTTTTATCAATAAGAATAATGACAGAAGAAATTAAATAAACAAATAGCCAGGACAAAACAAATAATAATAAAAAAAATAAATAAAAAAATGCTGAAATCTCTCCCATGCCATTTCTTCGAATTCGTCAGACGTGTTTCTGAACGAAGAGGAAATGTCACTAAAATTAGCTTGCCATTTCTCTGAAGCAAGACAGCTTTATAAGTCACAAATCAAAAGACGAGTCAGTTCGGTGCTTCTGAAAACGAATAAGCATCAGGTGCTATTATTAGGAATGAAGCTTGAATTTGATTAATTTCCTCAGTTTAAGAGTTCCTTGTACAAATAAACGTTATGTCATTTAACTTGAAAGTGGGAATTTTTTTTTTTATCTGTTGTGGGAATTGCGTCATAATTTGTCACAATGTTTTCTTGAAAATCACTTTTTGTCGCATTCAGTTACATTTTAACTCTTTACTTTCACCTTTTTTTTTTTAATGTGTAAATTATTTTCCTTAGTTAATACAGTATCTTTTACTTAAAGAATTTTACAGAATATCGATAATTTTAGCGCATCGGTTTTTTTAAAAACGAAATTTTAATTTGAAACACCTGAAAATACTTTTATTTATTTATATTCCTTTTGTTTTATTTTACTGATTGGAAAAATAACGTTAAAAAATTTTAATCTCGTTTTTGAAAAATGCTTAAATAAAAAAATTGCATTTTAGTCTTGTATAATGAAAATAATTGGAAACTGATTTATTTATAAAGTTGTAAATACATTTGTGGTATTTTTTTCAATTGCCTTCTTTTCATTAAAAAATTTAAATTTTTCTTCTACGTTATATTCAACTTTGAGTATTTCTTTTTGAAGCAAAATTCCCAAATAATTTCATCAATTCATTTTTTTTAAAAATATCAACGCATCTGTAATTTAAGAAGAATACGTGTTGCAACACGTATTATATGTATATTTTAATACGCAAAATATTTTTAGCAGTTATTTATTTATTTTTGAATTTTCTCTGATAAAATATTATAATTTTTTAGCTTACATTTGTTTCAAAATAATTTTAAGTGGATATATATATTTTTTAAAAATTATAAAATAGGAAATTTGTTTTGCTACGTTGTAAATAACAGTTACTTTTGTTACAATAATAATAATTTTATTTATTTAACCGATATTATAGAGCCTAAAATATTTTATTTTGCTACTGCAAATTTTAAATGTCGCTCTTACATTAATTAAAAAAAAGAAGTGAAAATATTAGTACTGTATGGATATTTTAGATTTGTGTATTTCATATGTATATTTAGATATGTATGTATATTTAGTATTAAAAATGTGAGTTGTAAATAACCTCACTTGGTTATCATGTGCTATCAAATTACTTTAGACATTTTTTATCGTCCACAATCTGCTCAAAACTTCTGTTTGAATTTCAAAAAGAAAGAGAAATTAAAGACTTTATAGTTTAAAAATTGTCTAAAAATATCAATGTACGTAACCGCTTTAAATATTACGTCTGTGTTACCACGGCAATACAACAGAAAAACAAATTGAAATGATTTTATAATAAGTACAAAAATCGTACCGTGTTTGTTTGCTAGAAAGTTTTACATAAACACCTTTCATACACACACATTTTTTTAAGTGTTAGTTTTAAGATTTATAACATTTTCAAATAAAGAGAGACACCATAAAAACGTAATACATACGATGCATGCTTTATTTAACGTAACACGTATGTAAGTTTAATCAACGGAAATTTATGAAGATTAGTACTGTTTGTAAACAGACGATAAAGATACAAAATTCCATCATATCCTGTACTGAGCGTTAACCCTAAAAAAATCTTTTGGCTAGAAGAGGAAGGCATTAATAATGGTTATGGAATGCGTCTACCGAAATCGCCACGGAAGGAAGAAAAAAAAAGAGAAACTAAAAATGCGTGAGAACACTTGAGCCAGTGTGCCGCGAGGCCGGAAACCACCTTTTTACGCCCCCTCCTTCCCAGCCTTCGGATCCGGAAACCACCAAGGGCTTGTCCCACTCAAATGACGATATCTTTTTTCCCGGACCCTATCTCGTTTGCATCAAATGGTCTTCTGTCAACTTCGTTTGTCGTGAAAGGGTTGGAAAAACAGACACTTTTTTTAAATCTGTTATTCTGATAGCAACGAAGAGTTCCTCGAAGAAAATTAAAAAAGAAGAAAAATAAAGAGAATTGTTTTAATAAAGGAATTCATACGCAGGTGGTTGCGTAAAAATATCGTTTCAGTTTAGTAGAAAGCACGAATTCGGAAAACAATTGAATTGTGAGCTGAAAAAAAAGTTTTCTCATTTAAAACTTCCATTTGATTGCAAAATATGTAGAAATGAAAATGTTATTTAGAAATTTTACCTAGAATACTGATTGCAGTTTTCTTAGAATTTTATTTTTCCGCTTATTTTCGACGATAATATCCTGGAATGATTGTTCTTCAATGGAAAAAAGTGCGTTTCATTATGTATAAACTGTCTTCAAACTTAATGATTAACAAATTAATTTCTGGGGTAAAAATAATTTTTAGCTAATTTAAATGAAATCATAAAACTTTATTAAGTACAATAAAAATTTTTTAAACTTTTTTGAATTAATGTTTGATTAAAAGGAATAAACTGAATATATTAATCAATACTATTATTTAAATAATATTTTGAGGCAAATAAGTACATTTTTCTTCCGGTTTTTTAAAAAATTAAATCCATTGAAAGTATTTTGAAACTGATTATTATATGACATAGAATTATAACTGCACAGTTAATCATGCAGTTAAAATTACTTCTCAAATATTACTCGTAAAAAGCTTCAAGATTTGTATTTATAATGACAAATTTTAATTCTATGTATATCCTTCGTTTGATATACTATTTTTTTTATCTTCTTAATCTTATATTTGATTCTCTATGTATTTCCTAGAACTTAATTTTTGTTTAAAAGCATTATTTATTTCAACTTTTATCATTTTTCTTTGTTTTAGAATCATTTTATACTGTACTTTCCCATCAACTTCATTTCTTGTTAAATCTTTTCTCCGTTTCTTTTAAAGAAAAATTTGTGGTTTGCGTGTTTGTGGTCAATTATTTGGTTTCACGATTTATTAATATTAAGTGTTGGTTTCTTCAACAAAATTTTTTATCCGTTGTTAAATGTGTTAGAGACAGATTTTATTTTAATTCAAATAATCTTTTAAAACTGTACAGATTTAGATGTAGTAAAAAAAAACTATAGTTTTTAACTAAATTGGTTAAAAATAATCGCTTTTATTTTATGAAGAAGTAGAATTTTATAAATGTATGTGTTGTTCCTCTTTATTTATTTAAGATTAATGACTGTTAAATGAATAACTGTTTTTACAGTTTGTAGTTTCTTTCCTTACAAATATATAGCATTGAAACAAAAAATTAGAATAATAATTTAGTATTTACAAACAAATATTTAATTTATCTGCAAACGAAAACGTTTAACCTTATGCTTTTGTTGCATATTCTTTTTTAAAAACTAAAAAATAATACAAAAATATGGGGGGGTTATGTACTTTATAAATCTTAGTAGACAAATAAATAAATAAATGAACAATTCTACACTTCATATCTTGTTTCTTGACCATGGACATAAATTTTATATGCGGAATGTAACGACTACCCTTTCTGAATTTGTATACATTGGATGTATTGCTTTTTAATAGGTAAGTACCGTTACACGTGTTAAGTGTGCACAATGATAAAACACATAAAATCTGAAAATGATTTCCTGTTATCGGTGGACTTTTGGTTGATTACTCCAATATGTTATGAATTTGTCAAATCTCATTCCTTGTATAAATAAATAGATAAAAAGAACATAAACAATAAGTTTTACCAGATATCTATGGTTCTACATTCCAAAATATATTAAATGTTTCAAATTCTGAGCATTCTCTTTAGATTTAAAAACAAACACTGTTAAGACTATTTTAGTGAGGTGGCTAAATACTTTCCCTGCTAATCTTATCTCATAGTAATTATTGAATATGTCACAGTAATTATCTCATAGTGTAATTGATTATCTCATAGTAATTTTTGAATATGTCACAGTAATTATCTCATAGTATAATTGATCATCTCATAGTAATTTTTGAATATGTCACAGTAATTATCTCATAGTATAATTGATCATCTCATAGTAATTATAAAAAATGTCACAGTAATTATCTCATAGTATCTCATCAGCATCTCATAGTAATTGTTGAACGTATGCCTTTCTCAAAATCATCTCTCTAAGGAGATCAATCATCCTCGTCACTTGACCCTGGTTCATAAGTACGAGGCCCGTGTGTAGTTTCGTAGTCAACGACATCGTAAGACTTCTTGAGGCTCAGAGCCTTTACGCAAAAGTAGGCTTCACCTGCAAATGCTTCGATTTTGATGTATATACATGTAAAGTTAAAAAATGCCGCCCGTCTGGTATAGTGGTTAGTGACGCTGTACCGTAGGGCTTGGGTTCGAATCCCGGAGAAGGCAAGGAAATTTTTAAATCAGGGGTGTCAAATTCGCGGCCCACAACTAACATTTATGCGGCCCGGCCAATATATCCCCACACAATAATATATATAAAAAAAAATTTTTCCCCGAAATTGGAAAGATAGCAGAAAAAAGATGTTAAGTTTCAGAATATAAGCATTAAATTTTTTTGTTCTTTTATATATGTTTATTCTTATGTAATATTCGAAGTAAACCTACGTTTTTATAAATATTGATTTTTTTTTTTGCGGCCCGTTTAAAATTAAATCTTGTTTGTTTGGCCAGAGTTAGCTTTTGAGTTTGTCACCCCTGTTGTAAATGATGAGGCAGAGGGAACTTTGAATAGCCGTCGAGCCGCATATCCTCTCGTGAGGTTGGTGGAAGAGAGGTGGGTAGCCCCTGACCACCTCCAGGGTGTTCTCTCAAAATTGGGAAGGAACCGAGCCAAATCTTACTGTCTCCTGTATGGTGCTGAAAGCTATGGCTAATGACAGGCGTACCTCTAGCCTTTTGACGAGGTGAATTTCGTGGGCCTTGATCTGGCCTTTGCCTTTCAGGTGGCATTAGTAACAACAACAACAAAAAATGTCTTACACCGTCAGACAGGTGGCATAAGTAACAATAATAGCGATTCATAATAAAATTGTTAGAAGAGAAAATTCGTTTCCTACATTTCAAATTCACAAAGTCATTAATTATTTTTCAAAGTCAACTGTTAATAATATTTCATTTTCACAGACATGAACATGTCGATAGACTTGCCATAATACTATCATATCCATCATAAACTGTATGCCATTGTTTCCAGTTGCCATTTTAGTTTGAGAATGTCTGAAAGTAACATTTTACGATTAAAATTATTAGGATAATAATTTTTTTAGGCTGAGTAGAGAACGAGACGAGCTCCTACCCGTAGGCCGAGGCCCGGAGCTCCCAGTTGACCCATACTTTAAAACGTCCCTGTTTGGAATGCAAAATTAATAAGCAATCAATCAATCAAAAAAATCAAAATTTAGTCGTTTTACTTTTTGTGGTACATAGTCTCCCCATGAGTTTGAATAACAAGATACAAGTAATGAGTACAATGTATAATCTATACGAGAAAAATAGTACAATAGAAGAGTGATCTGATATTGATTACGAATAAAAGTCTTCTAGTTTATTATAAATCCAATTGACGTTTTATATGTCAAAAAGAAACGTGCCGAAAAGTGAAATTATTAGGAAATCGTGTGGGGCGTAGATCTTTATTTCCATAAATACCTCCGGGAAAAAATATTAACGGATCAAAACATCACGATTATAGTCGATTTTATTTTTGTAAAAATGATTTCAAAATGTTCGAGTATTCGAAAGTGCACGATCAATACGTTTACAACTACTGCGAAAAAGCAAGATAAAAAAAAAAAAATTCTGAGTACGAATATATCATAGATTATTTATAACGTAGAAAATATAGATGTATTAGATAATTGGTTCCTTATATTTTATGCCAAACTATTTACCGAACAGGAATCAGGTAGGGATTATAAATAGATCATACGGTGAATTTGCTTTACTTTCTCTATCAGGAATTTTTAATTGGAATTCTTTTTTTTTTTTTAAAAAAAGGTTTACTCTAGTAAGTTTTATCCCTATCATTGATGAATAAATTTCATATTCAACTGTAAAATTGACGATAACTTTCAGTTATATTATCCTGATTTAAAAAATTTGTTTGTGCTTTTGGTTTATAAAGCAACGAACAAAAAATTTCTGACTTAAAAAATTTCTTATTCATAAGATCAAAAAGTATTTCTGGTTTGAAGGGATTTATCAGTATACAAATTCATGTTAAAAACACATCGAAATAATATGTTTGATAAATAAGATAAAGCAGACATATAAATAAAATTTTATCGTTTTTAATGACTACTGTTTCAAAGATAAGGTAAACTGTTAACGAATTGGAATTTGACGGAGTATAATACATAGAATTTTAGCCCGTTATGTATATATTATAGTAATTTTATGCGTTATAGTTTTTCCGAATTAGTCGTAAAGTTATTTATTCTACCTGATCACGCACATTTCTGTTTCTTTATTATGAAAATTTATTTTACGCGATTAAAATCATTCGCGTGTTTAAAATATATAATTTTGGGGTGACTTTTTGTTCACTTTTTGATTAATTTTTAACATATATTCGATGTTCAAATTATTCAATATCCATCTGTTACGACTAAGAACTAATAAATTTCACCAATTGCCATAACAAATCTAATTTTACATCCAGTTGTGGAGCCTCCATACATGGTAATGGATATTCGTCTTCACATTACTTATACTAATCCGATGCGCTTAAGTTCATTAAGTAGGCGTCCAGTTCCTGTATCTCCTAAGTTAATTTACTGAAACAGTCGACAAATTGATAAACCATTCGCATTCTGGAATCCTCCAGAGATAATCCATTTAAATCTATTTCCCACTGCAGCAATTCCTTAATGAAACTTCCGGATGAAAGGAATTCTAAATCATTGTCACTGTGCATGCTTTCCTAGCCATATACTTCCAACTAGTTTCCGCCTCTATCTTTGGTTATGGAATGTATGAACTGTTCTTAATTGACATCATTTGTATGCTTATAACGAATACCTTTTTAATATTCTTTTTAGGTATCCAATGGAGTGCAAGGTGGTTGTGGTAGGTGATAGCAAGTGTGGTAAAAGTGCGCTTGTTCACAGATTCGCCAATGATAATTTCCTCACGGTAAGTGAATACATATTATTTTGTTTAGAAAAAAATAAAATGCCGTTCTATACCGTCACGTACATGGTGTTTATGAGTCCACATATTCGCTCAAGAGAGAGAAAGGGAGGGAAAAAAGTCACAATGGCTATTAGTATTCTGAGCTCTCTTGGGTCAAATCTGAATATGACCTTTTGATGAAAAGAAGCAAGCTGCTGTGTCCACCTACATTTGGCCATCAACGGTCTAAATATGGAATCAGTTCCGATACTGTGCAAAGATGGAACGATCTTGCTTTGGAGAGAAGTGGGCCAGTTATTGTTCAGATAATAAAAAGAACTCCCACCATCGGAGAATCCTAGTCTTGTGCGAAGTGGGCCATTTTTATGATTGAAATCCGCTGTATTATAGGAGCATTAAATCCAAGCGATCAAACGTGTGAATTTAATAAGCGCATGAGCGATTTTCGTTTTACCGTTGGTTTTCCTTTTTCTTCTTCCCATTGTCTCTTGGTATATTACCCCCCTCTCACATTTATAAGCAGTCGATTGTGTCTTCAAGGACATTTTTCATGGGAATCGGTTTGAACGTGGTGTAGAATACAAATATTGGTAATATATATTTATGTTTGAATTTTTATTTTAAAAGTGCTGAAAAATGAGCGTAATGCGTTTTTTTCTTTCCTTGGATGCCCTTGAAAATGAGGTTACACTAGGGGTGGGCAAGAGCGGCCAGCAAAAATTCATTTTGCGACCCATTGAAACAGTCAGAAAACCAAATCGACAGAAATTGTTTTCTATATTTAGGGCAACATGTATTTGTGATCTTGCATGAAGATCAACAGAATAAATATGGAGCAAGTTATTTGACATTAACTTGCAGGCGATGAGAATTTCAACAAGCAATTTCACTCTTGATTTTCAAAAAAAAAAAAAAAAAAATTGTAGAAAAGTGTGATAGGGTACATTTTTTCCCAGTAAACTTAATTCTAAAATTTAATGTACTCGCGGTACAGATAATGAAATAAGCACAGTAATTAAATTGAATAAAACTGCTATTATTTTATTGAATTTATATTCATTGATTTTTATGTGAATTTATACTTTTTCTGAGACAAAAAGTTAACTAATGAATGCAATCACTTTAAAAAGGTGCGGCCTTCCAGTATCCTCCGCTTCCATTATTTGGCCCTTGAGCCAAAATTATTGCCCACCCCTGCCCTTGAAGAGGAGGTTACTACATTAAAATCAGAAAATGATGCATCATTAAGGTATCCAACTACGTTCGGAACCGTGATTTTTCAAAAGCGTATAAATGGATAATATTTATGATATTTGGTTCATAGATTAGAAATGTAAAAAAGAATAGTATTACAAAAAAAAATTATTTAAGTACAATATTTTCAAAAAATGAACTAAAATTTATATTTTCAAAATTTCTTTTGTGAAAAATGCTTCTATTATAAATAATAGTTTGCCTGTATATAAGCTCAGACCTTGTACAGACCAACTAGAATTTTTGAAATATATAACTTAAAGTGGGTTTATCCATTTTACGACAACAGAGGGAGAATTTTAAGAAAAAACGCTGATTTATTTAAATTTGGTTGTAACTCTGAAAATAATGTGAATTTTTAAAAAATCATAGTTGAGTTTATGTACAGAGGTCTGAACTATATTATTATATTAGAAGTATTTTTCACAAAAGGAGAATATTTTGGAAAAGGTTATTCTAAGTTACTTTTTTGTCGAAATATTGTATTAAAATAATTTTTTTTGTCAACATGTCCTTAAAACAATTTTGTACATGTATTCTAATCTAAGTGACTCTAAATATCACGAAAGTTATCCATTTATGCGCGTTTTTAAATCCCGGTTCCGAACGTAGTCGGATACCTTAAAGCGCCTGAATAAAATTCAAATGTAAACATAAGAAATAGCTTTAAAAAATCGGGGAAAATGAAATTTTGAAAAGTACTTAAATTTCAAGACAACATGTGACAAAAAAGACCAAAATATACATATCAGGTGTGATACTCTTTTTCCACATACAAATTAGTAGTTTGTATTCAATAATTAGTACTTCGTACGACATGTTACTTTTCACCTTGTATATAATGTGGTACATACACACATACGCTGCACAAATTCTGTTAAAACAACTGTGTTAATATTCTTCTTTTCATCCACTCTATTGTTTCGCCTATTTATTGTCATTTGTACTAAAAAGAAATGATAAAAATATTTCGGATCTATAAGTTGTAGCGAAATTCCGATGACTGTTCTCCAAATAACTTCCAGTTTGAATATTTTGTACATTTTCATCCAATTTCTTTTTGTGGAATACGAGTTTCTGTATACTTAATGGTTATTACTGAAATATTGTCATTTTTATTGCAAACAGTTGTTAATCATTTATTTCCTCTTTATTAAAAGCAATGGATTCAATTCAGGGCAATCACAAGATAAATGCAATCGGGTGTTCTCTTTTGAATTAAAAACTGCCAGTAGACTTGAACTTGTTACTTTTCTAGTAAAATTTAGGTACAATTTCAAACGATAATGGAATAAAGGTATTCAAGACTTTCAGATTTGATATTGAGATAAAGATATTCCGGAAAAAAGATTCTTCAAAAAATTTTCATATATATAAAAATATTCTTACTTTATTCTTGTACTTTTAAATCAAGTGCATTTTGTTAAAATATTTGCGTTATTTTTGTTGACAAATACATACTTTTTAAAAGAAATTTCTGCATAAAAGCAAAAGTCGACAACAGTGAAGAACATAAACTAATTGGCTGGAAATATGTGATTGCATTTATCATGTGACTGTGACGTTATATGAATTTAAGAACTGATTGGCTGGAAACATAGGATTGTAGGTATGCGCTTATGACATCACATGAGTTAAGCCTATTAGAATTAAACAAAGTGAAAAAATTGCTGTTTGAAACATTTTAAAATCTCTAACTTATTGTTAATTTAAAAATTCAGAATTCCGCTATATTTCGCAGAATGGGGAAAAAAAAGTTCGTTAAATCGAAAATAGCGTAAAATTATTTAGATATCAAAAATATTCAATGCTTTCCCCTCTAAATGCTCTTTTGGAATGTTCAGTTACTCATTTGTTCTACTTTTTGTGAAGAAGCCATGTAAATTTATCTATTGAAATATGTAGAATATAAACACGCTAATCGATTATCTATCGATTATCTATTCTATTACTTTTGTCTGTCTTTGAGTTTTTGTTTTTCCATCTTTTTCTATCAGATCCAAGACTGCTTACGGAAATCTAGATTATTACTTTTGAAAATGTTCTATTGTCTAAGAATACGATCATACTTTGGCCCCATTCCTTAAGAAAGATGTTTCACCAAAACAATATACTTCAACAATATCGACCTATAATCTTCGAAGAGTTAATCAATAATTGCTGCCTTTTCAAATGGTATTCAGTATTCTTCATTGATTTAATCGTGCTTGAAGAAAAAGCACAAAGAAAAATAAATATTTTGAACAGACGGTTCTTCGAATTGAGAACGCAGGAGAATGAAAATACTACATTTATGTTTTATCGATATTATTAGCATTGAAAATAAATAAAAATAATCCAATCTTTAAAAATGAATAAGTAAACAAACATTTTCTACGTTTTAAAGAATAAAAAACAAATCAAAACAGTTCATCGTATTGTAACATTCTATATATATCACGACCCAACAAAGTCTTAGGTGAAAAATTTGAATTTTGATAAAATAAAATGAGATACACACTAAACCTTTTCAGAAACAAAAAATAAATAACCGTAGAAAAATATATTTTGAAATGCATTTTTTCTACAGTTATTATTTTTCGCCCATGACCGCAAAACCACGTAACATTTTTTCCCTCTCTATCTTTTTTCCTTAAATTTTAATATAAATATTTATAATAATACTTTTTTTTAAATTTAATTTTAAGTTAAATTTTTTTAAAAAAGTAAAGATTTATTTAATTATTTAAATTGTTTTATTTCAAAATGAATATTGGAAATTAAAGAGTTTATGGACTGAGGGATTGAATTTAAAGTAACACTTATTTTATTTTATGAAATTTTTCCACTTCATCGAATTTCAAATAAATGAAGAATTCTCATACATGTTCTTATTTTCAACATTTATGCAGCATGATTGTTAATCAACAACTTCAGTATAAATGTTAAAAAAGTTTGAATTATATTTAGAAGTGTCATAAATATTTATTTTAGTAAACATAATTTAAAGCACAATAGGATGTAATTTAACGCTGCAGATTTTTTTTTCCAGTATCATTTATCACATAAATTAAAAAAAAATTATAAAAAATATTAAGCAGAAAGTAGAACATAATTTTGTGTGCGTATTTATATAATCCAAATTCAATCCTTCTTTTACCAATTTTAAAATGTCAAATTAGTTAATTATAAAATCTATATTTAACCAAAATACAGGAAGGAAGAAAGAAAAAAGAATTAGGACGAACAAACTTAAGAAACAAAAACGTTCGGGAAACTTAATTGACTACTGTAATATAATCGTTTTATTAAATTCTCTGAACGCTACTCTTTCTTTTTTTAATTATGCATTTATGTATTCTTTATTCTGTGCCATTTTCATTATGCAGCATCGTCTGAATTTTTTTACCCTATAATTTTGCTTTATTGAAGATATTTACAAAAAAAGATTTATAAACACACCCTACTTCTTTATTCCTTAATAATTTAGGCTAGCTTATTTAATTACAGCGCATAAAATAACGGAGCTCACATTCTTTGTTGTGCTATCCAGTCAAAGCTTTGTAATACGTGTGTTCGATTCATAACAAAAGCAGAAATACCTCAGGCGTTTGTACTCTTTATGATGTAAATGAAATATTTATACCACGTAGCGTAGAACAAACATGATGTCTTAATTAAGCCTTCTTCTTTCAACACTAACAATACCAGCCTTTGGGGACTTGTAACCTTTGAAACGCAAATGGAGCTAACGAGTTTTTATCCATACTTTTCTTTGCCCTAAGGATTAAGAACATTACAAGATTATATGCTTCTTTATCCAGTTTATGAGCATGTTTCTAAAAATGATTGAAAGACTTTCTCGGACAGTTTTTCCTGCAGCTTGGATTAGATTTGGCAGATGTGCTCGACGTGTTTTAGGTCAAACGGAAGCTGATCTTTTTGGAAAAAAAGACCATTGCGGTCAATACTTTCCCTCAATAGCTGAAAGCGACTGTGATGGCATGGAAAAACAGGAATTATATTTTGAAAAACTACAATTTACTTATTTATATTTATCTTTAGTAAGGAATGTGATATTACCACTTGCTTTTGACTGATCCAGGAAAAGGATAACGATTATGTGTTTGTTTTTCCCCAAGAACAAACCGAAGAAATGTCCGCTATTTTACTTTTCTCGTTTTTAAGATGCTTTAGTGACGCAAGAGTGCCAAGATTACGTGTAAGATGTAATCCCCAACATGATTTAAAACCGATATTCCATAACCAAGTAACATAAATAATATAAACTACCGTAAAATCCGACGTGTAACGCGCACTTTTAACACAAAAAATAAGATTGAAATTTACGGATGTGCGTTATACGCCATGTATAAAAATAAGAGCTTTAAAAATTGAAAAAAAGATGAGCACAGAAAAAAAATTAGATTTCTACCTATATATTTATACGCCGGGTATGAAAACGAGAGCTTTAAAAATGAAAAAGATGAACATAGAAAAAAATTAGACTTCTACATTTTTTGAAATACTGTTTATATAAAAGAAATAACATTCCTTGTGAACTTTAGGGATTGTAGTTCTAGAAATGTGCAATTTTTTTCTAAAGCTTGGGGTAATACCTCAAAAATGGCTTCAAAACATAAGAGCATTGCGTACATTCATTTCAGGTTTCTCCATGAAAAAGTGGGTGCACGTTATGCGGTGAATATATCTAAAAATTAAAAATTGCAGCGTAAAAGTATGGGTGCGCGTTATACGCCGGATTTTACGGTACGTAAAAGTCTAAATTTTAAAATTTAAACTTATTTAAAAGAAATGACATTTCTTATGAATTTAAAGGGTTGTATTTCTATAAGTATACTATTTTTTCAAAATTCCTGGGCTAATACCTCGAATAAATTACTTCAAAACATAATAACATTGTACAGTACGGTTCAGGGTTCATCGTAAAAAAGAGGGTACGCGTTATACGGCGAATATACCTAAAAATTAAAATTGCTGCTCTAAAGTACTGTTGTGCGTTATACGGCGGTGGCGTTATGCTCCAGAATTTTACGGTGATATACTTAGATGTGTTTCTATTTATCATACATCAAGAAATGACGTCTTTTGTGGAGTTCAATTTTATTTAAAAAAATTTTTTTGAACGGGAAGAATTTTTGTATTTTTGAAACTAGACAAATGTGCATTCATTAGCTTATAAGCTGGTTGATTTAAATAATTTACTGTGTTGACCATTTCACTAGTTTTCTTTCTGGATATTTTATTATTTTTTTAGTTCAGAACTTGGGTATTGATTTCTCATACTATGATTATTATCTTTAAATCCATAATTTCACTTATATGTGCCGTTTTAAAACATTTTAATTAGTAATTGCTTAAATAAAATGTGTGTGTAATATTAAACTTTTTATTTTGGAATTTGTTAAATTTAAAGTAATTAACGTGAATTACTTGCAACAAAATAACAGAATTTTTAAACATTTTGAAAAGATAGGATTAATTTTTTTTACTAATGTACTTTAAATTTTTAGGATTTTAAATGCTATGCACGTTCAATTTCATATTACATTTAAATATTAAATGTGTAATTAAATTTTTACGCTTATATATTATTGTATTTTCAAGAGTTCACTCTCTATATATCTAAACTTATTCCTATTTCTTTGCTTTACAAAAATTTGTCTTTAAAATTTACGTTTCTTTAATTTAGATATATGTAAAATGTTTTCTTAGTCTATTATCGCGTTTATATAGCTATATGGTATTTTGATACTTAATCCTTTTCTTTTATTTTGTACCCTTTTTTTTTTTTCGTTTTATACCTGTATACTTTTTCTTTACAATATAGTTTCCTTATAGAACTATCGTGAAACTTAAGTTTTAACGTCGTTCGTTATACTTGAGTCGGTTTTCCCTTACAAATGTATTAAATTCTTTATAATTCATAATTGTATTTTTAAGGTGAGATTAAAACATTGAAAAATTCATAAGGATATGTTTAAGCTACGATTTTTCGACCTTTTGTAGCATATGTTTTTAAATGGTTTTGCATGTTTATACGTGGATACTATCAGCTATTAAGTTTATATCCATTTGTTGTATTAGTTGCAAGATAAAATTAGTTTTTTACTAGAAGTTTTTGAGGAAATGCGTATCTCGCTTTACTATGAATTCACAGTTCCTCTATTTATTTTTAGAATAAAATGTTTTTTATTACGTGGATATGAAGGATTATAAAAAATTATGTATCGTTTAAAAGTTGCTAAATGATGTGAATACTAAAACTGAACTCAGTTGCACAACAGTTCATGAGGGCTAAGCCCTACTGTGCCTTTATCAGTTTTTATGACCTTGGGCAGATGTTCTGGTCAGGTGGTCATTCTGACGCGAAACCTCCAGTGTTTAGTCTTCAAGGAAGCTAGGTATTCATTTATTGATCCATTGAAGGGGGGAAAGGCTAAGTCGACCTTGCCCAGTCCGGGGATTGAACCCTGAACCTGTGGCGTGGAACTCACTTCGATGTGAATACATTTTTTAAAATATTTTCTTAAAATTCTTTAATATTATTACTATAGAGTAACAAAATGATACATACACAGTGGCTGTATTAGACAACAGTTTAATAAGTGAATTGGAAATGTTGTAGATAATTAAAGAAATATATTTTTTGGTAAAAAATACATTTAATACACATTTGTAAATTTTTGTTCTGGAGTATTTCCTTATGTGTTTTATATGTTACTCCTAAGATAGCGACTATCGCTCAACAGATAACTTTCTTTTACACAGTTCCATAGTACGTTTAATTTTCTACATTCCATTAATTCTAAATTTTATTCTACAAGAAAAATCACCAGAATTTAACACGTTTTCAATAATTTTGAAGCAAAACTCTTACTGACGTTTTCTTGCCCCTGGTAGTTATTATCCACTCAGCTTTCATTCCAGTGGGAAAAAAGAGATTTTAATTATTATTACCCCGTTCCATTAAAAACTTCGAACAAGAGAGAACTCAGAGATCCGGTTTTTAATTGGTAAGTTGGCCAATCCAACTATTATTCTGTCATAATTAACGCTTTTGTTCGTATCGACTTTTACAAAGCTCTAGTTTTAAGCATATAAGTCTTTGTCCACCCTTGTTCCCTCTTCCCCATTCCAATATTTTTCCCGCGCTACTACTCTTGGAATAAATGAACTATTGCTCACCTTTTCAGAGCAGAACAATTCGTTGCAGTTAGATACCAATTAAAACGGAGATGACTTCGTCATTCTGATGGAAGTTATTATCCTGTTTTGTTCTATTAAAAGATAACTTTCGTGACTGTTTTTGTATTATGACTGAATAATGCATTTGTCCTCCTGGGAGAGAAATAAAATGTACAAAAGAACATATTTTGGCTTTGGAAAATTATTATTACGGAGATAAATGATTCAAACTTGAGAACTTAAGAACGTTGCGAATATTAGATTGATTGATCTGAACTGGGACTGGATCTTTTAATATTTATTATATGTGTAGTTACGAAGTTAATATGTCTCCATTTTAGTTGCTCTTTTGATGAAAATTCGAATTATTTTTTCTCGAATTCACGTGAAAAGATGTTGATAAAAATGGGGCTTCTAAATTTTGTATCCTCTTCATATTTTAAAAATATTATATAATTCTTTTTATTAAATGTATTTTTCATAAAACTGAATATAAATATGTTTATAAACAAATTGTATCAAATTATTTTTTGTGTTACGTATTCTTAATATAAGAGGAACAAATTAGATGAATGTTTTAATTTTGAATGAATAATACTTTGTTGAAGAACGTTTTTTTTTATTAAAATTCTAAGGGTTTTTTTTTTTCTTTCCTCAAAATAACTATTTTAGATTATTCTAATATTCCTACGCGTGTCAGACTGACCACCTGACTGAAACATCTGCTCATGCACCTCAGGGCTCAAGGTCACGTATTGGATATGGACACAGTAGGCTTTGGCCCTCATGGGCTGTTGCGCCACTGAGTTAAGTTAATATATCTATGTTCTTTTTAATCAATCAATCTATATAAAAAACAAGTAATACAAAAAAACATTTATTTAAGTCAATTCCTACTTAGATCAACAAAGAAAATTTTTATTTTAGCTACTTTTTATTAAATAGTTATAATTAATATAAATATGTATATACATATGACAGAATCACAACATTAAGTGGTCATTAAATTTAATTAATTATCATTAAAGTATCGTATTGTCATTCAAAACAATCGTGTATATAAAATTTCAGCTCAACTGAATGCTTTAAAACGTGAAAAAAAAAACACCTTTTCAAGTTTTGACACAAGTTGCCAAAATGGTCGCTAAGTCGCCAACGTGGCTGTATTTGTAATTCTTTAAATAATTAGTTTTAATTAATTAATTTTTATTAATTATAATTAAATTATTGTATTGTCATCCAAAATAATCACGTATATTAAATTTCAGCCCAATTGAGCGCTTTAAAATGTATTTTATTAACGATTGAAAATTCCACCAAGATAAATAAATAAATATATAGAGAGTGTGAGTTAATAGTAGGAATTGTGAATAGTGTTTATACTATGTGTGTACCGCTAAAACTCAGAAACGAGACCCGGTACGATCAACCTTCTATCCCCCAATCTTGAAGTAGATTCCCGTTTTTACCTGAATCAACCACCAAGGAGCGTTATAGATAAAGATTATATATATCGTTTTTAAACTATTAGACCTATATTCTTGAAATTTTGTAGGCACGTTTCTCTCATGGAATAGAGATCCGCTGCAAAAGGGGGAGGGGGTTGCGAAAATTGACCCGCAATAGCGCTATAGATAAATAATAAGAATTCATTAAAAAATTATTTTACATTTTTCCATACATTGTTTTGAACCGGGTTTTACTCTCCTTACAATTCACCTATTATATCAAGAATAATATATTTTTATTTTTAAAAAATTAACCCGTGTAAAGGACGGGTACTTCAGTTAGCTTTTTTATAAAGAGTAGATGTATAATTTTAAATTCTAAAGTTTAAAAGCTATAATTTAGTAAGTTTTTGTAAAAAATTGTTTTTATAACTCAAATTTAAATACTGATTTTTGTTAAAATTATCTTAAAACTTTTTTTTAAACATTTTTATCCAATGGAAATATCAATTAAAGTTAATATGACCTTCTGTATTTCGCATTTACAATAAAACTTCCTATTGCACATATATTGATTTAAATTGATATTCCACATAATCACAAATACCTTTTTTTATTATTATTATTATTTCTAATGTTGTTCTTTCATTTTTAAATTTGGCAATGTTTTAAGACATCTCCCAATGTCAATTTAAAATAATTTTTTTGAATTGAAACAAAGGCCATTTTAACTAACAACAACTCTAGATTCTTGTTGTTTAATTGCATTTAACACAATCCTAACTAATAAATGTGATTCAGACAGTTAAAACCTTCGCAAGTGGAAGAATAAAGAACAGCATTGAAGGAAACAGTCGATTAACTTTGTTCATTGGAGCAGGAAAACTTAACATTGCAAGGATAAATGCTCTAAATCTTTTCTAACGGATATTTATCGTTCATTATGTTTTTAGATATGCAATGGACTATAATAACGGAATTACTCTCTAAAAGCATATCATGTTGTGAAATTGCCCAATTGTTTCTGAAATTGCCAAATTACTGAAATATATGCTTATCGCGTCTTTTCAAATTGCCATCAAATATTTGTTATCAGATGTACTGTTAAACATAATTTATCAGAAAAATTCTAAATATATATCGAGGAATTATGTAAATATGTGTGTGGAATGTAATAAAAGTTAAACATTTTGCAGAAAAAATAGAATAAATTGTAAAATAATATATATATATTATTCAATATTATTAAATAAAACTTTTTTTAAATATGTACTATAACATAAAATAAGTATAGGAAAAAAAATTATTAAAAAAACAGTTAATACAAATGTGCCGTAATCAGCTATCTTTTTTCAATGATAACCGATTTTTTCTTTTGATAAGTAGATTTTGGGGGATAACAGAGTGTTTTTTTAGGTCTACTATTCAGCTTTTAATATTCTTATATAATTATACTTTAATTTAAATTTATCTTATTTTATTATATTTACCAAAATAGGTGCGAAAATGTGTAATTTTTAAATAATGTAATACAATTTCTGAATTGTGTATGTTGTTCCTAAACAGTGTATCTGTATATAGGATCTTAACAATTATAACACTTGAAAATATCTAAGGCTATTTATAAATATGTGGGATAAAATATTATGATTGAATTCTAAATTTCGTGTTAGGTAAGCTATATCTAATGAAGTAAAAGGTGGTATATGTGTTCATAATCAGAGTTGCAATTATGGGACTTGTTAGATTTTCCAATACAGAATCATATTTTGAGTTTGCGAGATTTGACTGTTGGATGTTTTTACCTAAACGTTTCGAAGCTTCGTTTCTAATCGATTGCAAATTTTCATCAACATAAAATGAAAAAAATTCGGTAAAAGTTATCTAATCCCCCTTCTAAAGCTGTCTTGTAAGAGCGCCCCCCTTGGGTGCCCTTCTCCTAGATTATCAGCGTGAGCTAGAGGTGTAGGAATAAATGAAGAACCAGAAGCTGCCATAATCTTAATATTACTTTATTAAGATCTTAACTTAAACCCCAATAACAGATTAGGTAATAATATGAAATGTGAGAGAATCTAAAATGGCTAAACACACAATATATAATACCGAACATCCGTAACCCGGACCAATTATCAATAACTAACTCGCTCCAAGCTCAATTTCTAATAAACACAGATCCGAATATTTAAATGTAACTCCTACCTTAATGTCTAACGAAACGTAGCAACTTATCCGATCCTAGTTGAAGTTGCGTGATTCACTGGCGTAGAATGGTACCAATCTTGACCAAATGCTCTCTGTCACGGGGTAACCTCTTTGAGTTCTGTCACTTAACTTCTCGGAATACCTCCCCTTCACATTTGCACAACACGGACCATCACGTTGACTCCCCAAATGTGTTGTTATCGTTATTCTAAACTTGTTATTTGGGTTAACAGAAGTTTAGAGTAGAAGTAGAAGTAGAGTAGAAGTTTAGCTCCTCCTACTCTGTACCTTTTATTCAATGTTTTACTTTCGGGCTGGTTGAAAAGAATTGCCATTTATTCGCCCCTGTTAAACCCTGTAAAGGACATGTTAATGAAAAACGTGTGAGCCCAATATAAAATGTGTTTGCCATTTTTCCCCATACCTCTATGCTGAATGAGCTGCCTCTTTATGTCTTTGAAAAAAAAAACTAATTATTTATGAAATATTTTGAAACTTGAAAGATGCTTTTTTATAAACACATGTAAGAATTACAATGTTACAAATTTTCATGAAAAATGAGACATTTTCTAGTCTGAAATGTGTTTCACGTTTAGTTCAGGCTTTTATATATTTGACGAAGGCAACCTTTAATTTGCAATGTGTGAATAAGAAGGTTTGGTGAGTCAATAAGTATCATAAGTGAGCTACAGTGCAGTCAATCTTATCGGCAGATACAACCAAGTTGTCAGTAAAACTGTTGAAAAGGAAAATTTTTTAACGTAACTTGTTGTATAATAAAGAGCAGTTAGAACATTCCATCTACATAACACTCAAGCGTGTGTGAAATTGGCATTCAGGAGCATTTATGCTAAACATAAGCATGCACATTAAATAACTAATGTAACACAACCAAATATTATAATCACCTAATGATCATTTTGAAAATTACCTTTAATTGAAGCCACGTTTTAAACTTGTTTCCAAAAGAAATTATGCAGATACGAACAAATGTAAAAGAAAAGAATTACTCACATAAGCAAGTGACTGAATTACGAAAGCTTAATTTATTTCTTAAGCTCCACCTAATTACGTATGTATAAAGAATGAAAAAAATATTGTTGTTCAAGGAAGTGCGAATCCACATTCCTTGTTTTCTCCCATCACTCCGAAAGAAACTTAATATATACTAAAATAATTATACTCAGCTTTTTTTTTCCGTCTGAAGTCATAAACGGAATTTTTGCTTAACCAATTTGTCTAAACCGCTTGCAACTGAATCCATTTTTCCTCATTCAGTAATAAAGTTGTCTGCTCTTAAAAAGAAAAAGCACTTGAATTTCTTAATTAATGGAATACACCTTTTTTTTTTAACTACGTGTATGTTCTACTTGGAGGATTCGATTTTTTTTGATTTGAATGTATTTCAGGCTTGAATTTGGATTAGTTTTTGATTTTTTAACCGAGTGCAGTTAAAATATATTAGGCATCGTGAAATTTTCTGTTAAAAGATCTAATATTGACTAGGAAATATTTTTTTGCTGTATTGACATTCTTCATAAAATGTTATTTTTGCTTCGTTTTTGTGAAACATTTTGTATAAATTGTATGTAATACCGTAAACGGAATTTAATGCGCTCAGTAAACTTTATTCAAGAAGTTTATGGATTTCTTAATGTTACCTTTATTATACTGAAGAACATTTTATTATTATAATAAATTGGAATCTGTAATAATTACAATTAACGGTAGAAAGCAACTTTCAGATATTTACCTCGAATATTAACCAATTAACATCTTTAAAGATGTAGTTTCAATAAAAAAAATAATAAAATAAATACAAGAAAAGAAGAGAAAACAATTTATAGAACTCTGTCGTAGTAAAACAAAAAAATTTAAGATTATTTACCGATAAGCATTTTGATAATCATTTTGCTGTAATTTTTTTTTTCTGCTCTCAGAAATAACGTATTCTAAATATTCGGTTTCAAGACAATTATACAAATGATTTCAATTTACATTTGTATATAGATTTATAAATCCTTTTTACTGTTACATCCAACATTACTTGTTCTACATGTCCAACCCAGCGATAGTTTTAAGGTATCCGGCTACGTTCGGAACCGTGATTTTAAAAAAGCGAATAAATGGATACTTTTCGTGATATTCAGTGCTACTCTTAGATTAGAAATGTAGCATGTATGTGCTCTGTTCTTAAGTGATTATTTTGACAAAAAATTATTTAAATACAATATTTCGGCAAAAAATTAATTTAGAATAATCTTTTTCAAAATGTTCTCCTTTTGTGAAAAATGCTTCTATTGTAAGAATATTTTGCCTGTATTTAGCTCAGACCTCTGTACAGAGGCTCAACTATGATTTTTGAAAAATTCACATTATTTTCAGAGTTGGTAAACCAATTGAAGTAATGATGCCTGGCGTTTTTCTAAATTTCTCCTCTGTTATCGTAAAAGTATGGATAAACCCACTTCTAAGTATATTTCTCAAAATTTGGCTGGAGCTTCTGTACAGAGTGGTCTCTGGTTGTTTCATATGCTTGAAAATATTATTATAATGTAGCTTATTTTCAAAAAGGGGAGCAAATTATTTTGAAAATGGGTCATCATTCTATGCTCATTTCGGTCGTACCATTGCATTTCAAATGTAATTTTTACTGAAAATAATGCGATTCTTAAACACTCTTTACAATGGCCACTTTCTAATCTAAGTGACACTAAATACCATGTAACATATCCATTTAGTGATGCTTTTTCAAAATCAGAATTGAACCCGCAGTCGGATGCACTTAATTTTGAACTTTGCCCTGTTGGAAAAACCTCCGGAATTACTCATGTAACACAATTCCACCCATGCCCCAGTGTAACCCAGTAAATACAGTGGAAAACTTGCGTAACACCAGTCGAAAAAGTAGCGCAGGTTATAAATGAATTTTTAAATCGCTTAAAAACAGAAAGTGCCGTGATGCTGTGGTGAACATGATTTTTTTTTTTCCTCTCTGGAAATTTTCGGCTTGTTGACATACGTCCGCAAAACATAAAGTGATGGGTGCAGGCGCACGGATTTTTTGACTGGCGTATCTATGCGCCTGTCCCAAATTTTCAGTGACTCGCCCGAATAGGACGGGCGGAAATGCGCCTTTAAAATTTACCTAAATATTTGGTGGATGGCGTGAATTTAGAAGGGACCTAATTAATACAGCTTATGACATCTGACTCCCGGAGATTTGATTTTGGCCAAATCTTTCGGATTTAAGTTCTTGAGCTTACACCCTTGACTTCTTAAAGTTCTACATGGCATATTTGCGGTGTTCACTAGCTGTCATTCCTTTGTTACTGGATCGCGTGCTTCAAAATTCATGAACATCATCGTTGATGTTGGGCCATTTTCAGCGCATTGCTGTTAAACAATCAATCCGGTGACTATCAAAAAATTTCAGGTGCGCAAGTGGTTCCAACTTTCAGCGCTATCCTTGTCTTTTTTAATCAAAATCTAATCCATGTGCCTCCTCTCGTGGCCCTATTCCCAGAGCAAACTGTCGGCAACCTATAGCATCGCACAAAAATTCACATTTAGTTATCACATAAAGTTATTCCTCCCTCCCTCCTTTTTTTTGCTTTTTTGGTTTTGTCTTCCTGACTCCCAGCTACTTTTTCCTCGCCCTGCCCTGTAGAGCCGATACGTAAGTATTGAGTATGATTTCAGTCGAAGCAGCGGTAATTTTGGCTCCTCATGCGCACACGTAAAAGTACAGTAGATCTCATTTCACCTTAAGACCGTTAATTTTTATTTCAAAAAACTCACATTTTTGCTTGGTCATTGTGTGTGTGTGGCGGTTCAACTTAAATATTTAATACAAACCCAGCAGTAAAAAGAAAGCTGGACGTTTCTACCAATTTTCAAGACCCCTGTAATTTTACCTGAATATGGACTGTACAACAAAAGATTTGTTGTATTTGTGCTGTGTCGTCGTAAAGTTACTGTGGCTTTCATGTACCTCTGAACAAATTTGATTAATGGCTCCCCAAGCTACAGATTCTCCCAACAGGTACCTACAGTCCCACTCTAACAGGGTTCTGCCACCTAAAAAGGGCCCTGAAGGAATTTGATACAGCGCCCATTTCAGTCCGCCAGTTTACGCCAGTGTCGTATGTCAGCCTCACGGTGCGGCCAAAACACATTCTTCGCCCGCAAATTACTGGGTCCATTATTTGTTGTTTGCTCACGTGAAATGCGGAATTTCTATAGTAAGGTGAACAGCGCCGTAAATGATGCAACATATTTTGTAAAAAGAATCCCCGGAACCAAACCTAAAAGCACAACCGGAATGCGTAGTTTTTAATCTGTATTTTACAAACCCTATTGCGGGCATTACGCTCCATCGCATCGGACCTAGAATTGCTAAGACATGATATTCCCGCAACTCGCCCGAAGATTTTCACCAGTTAGTAATTATATACTGAAAAATTCAAAGATCATTTTATCAAAAGCGGCGCTTTGACCAAGAGTCTCCTAATGGTTCATAACAACGAAACCAATCCTTAAAAATATTTCCATTTTTAAATGGCATTTCGATTCGCTTCCTGGATGAAATACATCATTTGATATAAATCATGGTATAGCTTATTACAGAAAGTTTGTATCTCGTGACTTCGAGCGAAACCGCTGGTTCAAAAGCGCGTTCTTTATTTTAGTCCCATAGGTAAGTTAATATCTTTTCACTTATTACGGTTATGTACTAACAACCTTCCTATCTCACTGCAAAACCGCTACTATCAGCGTAAGTAGTTTGCACAAGAATTTCGTGTAGGTGAAGAGTTGAAGGTCTACCCCACCTCGTAACGCCACCCCAATACGCAGCCAAACATATTTTTTGATTTTGTCGATCGGCTCCTGAGAACAAAACATCGCGTCAAAACCACGGAATGAAATCACCATCACCACAAATAGCCAAAAATCATTCTGCTTGAACAAATACTTAATTGTATTTACGCGTACTAAATATATGGGAATCATACCGAATGGAAGTGCAATCATATAATTTAGAGGTCCGGCTACCCAGGACCCTCCTTAGGTAAGCATTGAATCTGTGGACTGCAAATTGATTCCTTGAAAAATTAAAGTAGCCTGCGCCCCTAAGCCCCGCCCACCTCGGCTCCCAAACTCCCATACGTCGCAGGATCAAACCCTGCTCAAATTATTTCCTACTGTGTTAAAAACCCTGAATCGCGCTGGATAGATTATAACATCATTACAAGGTTGCCGACCCCTGGTCTAGAGCAATGTTAATTCAAAGTCAATCTATAGCAGGAGCGTAGCTACCGCGCCGAATCAGCCGTGGGTTTCACCATACTTGGGCCCCTAAGTTACAGGGGGCTCCGAATATGCAACTACCAATCCTACTTAGGCTCCCCACACCTGTGTTAATCCTGAAGGATTCTTTTATTACAGCCTCAAATCTTATGGAATCACGTACTTCTTGGGGAGACCCCATAGATTTTATCTGAATCAAATTTTTGTAGCCTCAACTCACCATAAAGTTCGGTGCTCCGTATTAGTGCGATAATACCAAAAATCAAACTCACCTTCCTTCTTCAACTACGTTTGATTATAACCTAAGCTTCATGTTGTCGACACTTTTTAGATGACGCCATTCTTTACCTGCAAGCTAAACCGTTTCTTCTTCATTGAATTGCTGTTAACCCCATGTCACTTCTTCGAGTATTTTTCCCATGCAAAATGGCCGAATGTAATCCCGTCCCTTTACAGTATTTTATTTACATAAGATCAGCACACAGGTCCCTTTTTGCAATAACTCCGTAGAGATGATAAATTAGGTCGACATCATTAAATTTATTTGTTTTTATATAAGGAAAGAATCGTACAAAATGCGTATTCTTAAGAAGAAAAAAATTGTTGCATATCTTTTTGATATCGACCTACTTTTCAGTTTCTGAAATGCATCCTGGTATTATTCAGGTGTTATATGGTGCTGAAAAAACGTGCCTTTACGCTTGTTGCGGTAAATTTAACTTCTTTCTAGCTTATGAATTTGATTTTACCGGCATTTTAACGATGTTACGTATTGCCGCCATTGTACCAATATGGTCAAAAATGATACTGAAAATCAAATATATTTATCGGTATTTTTGATCAGCTTCTCGCGCCATTATGTACGTAAATTATTTCATATGCAAAGAGGCCTGAAATCTTATTTATTTTAAAAGTGTCGGCGACGTGTTCACGTACGGTAAAGTAAATCAAACATTTTTGATCATGAAACTACTGTAAATATACTCGGCGTAATGAAAGCGTAAATTTTTATAAAGAAGGTCGTCACTTTTGCTCATATCGCTTAATCTTATATAATGGAGTTTTGAAAAAATTCTATAGTCTACGAAAATTACGGTTGGTATCTGTGCGCCACGCAAATATATTTGCATTTCTTTTATGTAACTATTGTGTACCTCCCCGCCATCGCCTTTAGAAAGCTGTAGAAGAATGAATTTATATATGCATTTCCTCTGAATTTCAACTCGAACGATAGGCATAGCCAGTTTGTGCTAGCTTCGTACCACAAACATCGGCTTAATCGATTCGAGTTGCGCGCCGAGAATCATTAGAATTGAGTGTGGAAACCATTACTGGGCGGTACCCCGATAACTCCCCTCCTGGTAAAATCTTCGGAATCCCGGTCCTAAAAAAGTTAAATTATGACCATGTTTCTCTCTTCTTCACCCTTTTATGCCAAAAAACGTTTCTATCTCTGACATGGAATCACTTCACTCTGAAGAAATGGCAGCTTGTCTTCATTTTAGATCCCCTAATTAATAAACCTTCTAAACCATAAGCTTGTTAAATTTAATTACCTTCAGCTTCTCAGTTGTAAACTCAAAAGCTCTTTTGTATTTATAGCATTTTTTTTTTTTTAAATTTGTGAATTAAATCATTGACATTTTGAATCAATGATCCTCTACCTAATGTTCGATTTCTACAAACCGGTGCTCTGCTTCGGCCACCACTTTCCTTCTCAGCTTTTTCAAATTATACCCTGTAAAGCTTTTATCGGAATCGGGAACCATTGAGTTACTTTTGGAACCCAAATGGGCCCAAATGTATGATGTTCACATGATAAATGTAGCCGTAAGGTTGTTCTATTCGTAAGACCCCTGAAGCCATACAATTCCTAAATTTGGTGCTCCAATGTGTGCTCAAGTATTAAGATTCTTCGAAATTCTTTCCAAATTAAAAGCGTGCTGAATTTATATGTGTATTCTTTAAGTCTAAATGCTACTTTTCGGTGTTTAGTTTCGTATCTTCTTTATTGGCCGCGACAAACCTGCTTGAACTCTTTGAAAGAAAGCCGGTGCTGCAAAAAGCCAAGCAAATTGTGCCAAGAAAGTTTGAACTATATGCTTTGGAAAAATCTGCCAGTGTTTTCTGATTAATCGCGCGACTCAGCCGACGCCGCCACGTATTTTATGAACTGATTGACTGGAGACACGCGGATTTGTGGAATTTATCCTGCGGACTATGATCGTCAATTTGAATACCTCGCTCTATGCTTTTGATGAATTTGCCAACCCTCCTATTTCAAAAGCATGTTTTACTAGACCTACTGTACTGAGTAACCCTCGAACTATTATTTCGACCCCATGACCTTTCGCCCCACTAAACCTTTCAAACTTCTAAGTTTCATTAAATAGTTATTTTAGTTTTCAATGCATATGAATAAAGGCCATTTCGGAAACCTTTAGTTATATAACCTTTCAGAGTCGTAGCACATGACATATGTAAACGAATTATTGCTCTATCATAACGCCACTCTTCAAAAAATGCCTTGGTTCTTGAAACAATTACAAAAATTGCGTCCAGAAACAGTTCCCAAAAATATTGCCTTATCAACTTTGAACAAAGAAGTAGTATAAAGTGAGGAGGAAACATTTTCAAAGTAGAGGTTCTCGTGCCTCCGTGTCTTTTGAATTTTCAAAATGTTCCGTACCACTTATGTTTCATACTTTGCCTTTATTTATTTATTTCTTGCTGTTAAATTTGTTGCCCTAATTCTCAACCCATATCATATGTGTGGACCGTGAACCCGGATATTTTAAAAGTAATTTTGAAATTGTTCATGGTGCCAAACTCGTTTCCTGCAAAAGCCCACCTTTACATTTAAACCCCATTTCTACCTTCAAGTTCAACAATGAAAACATAGCCATAAATATATCAGTAAAACTGAGGAAAATTAATGTGATCTTGATTTTATCCTTGATGTATGAAGCATATTTTTTTTAAAATGAGGAACCTGTAACTCTTTTAAATTATAGTTATTCCTAGTTTGATATCATTTCCTTTTGGTCTCGTTTTTTTTTGTTTTATTATCAGTTGTTTTTGACCTTATAAGCACTCAATTTAAACTTCGGCTAAAAAAAATAATAATAGTAGAAACACATCTTTAAAAAAAAAATGGGCCGAGTTCCTCTGTATCTTCATGTATTTTTTTTTTAAAAAAATATATCATTAAACCTATCAAGTTGCTCTTGTACTTTAAATGAATTGTCTATTAAGTTAATTCTTTTTTAGAAGAAATATAAAACCGTAAACAATCAGGATTTTTTTTTAAAAAAAAAAAAGAAATCTTCACGGTCAATTCGACTGTTTATTGTAAAAAACAAAACAAAAAGAGCAGAACGGATACGAACGATTATTTGTCAAATCTCTGAAACCTGTTCCAAAAAATAATAAGAGTAATAATGAACGTTATAAAATGTGCTCTATGAAGTGCATCTAAAGACCTGTCCTTTCACAAAAATAGCTTTTTTCATTTCTGTGTCTTTTTCTTTCAGATGTACACACCAACAGACTTCGAAAGATGTTCAGTGGACCATTTAGTCGGCGATTATAGTGTCCGCCTCACGATATGGGACACATCTGGTAAGTAATTTCCTGATTTTTTTTCATTGATAGAAGAGAATTGGCTCCTCTTTCTATCTCTCCCACGCTTCACAAAAAAAAATAAAACATAACATTAAAAAGAAATTTTTACGTATGAGGAATAACTGTGTAAAATTAAATTGGGTTCTGTTATAAATAAAGCTTTTAAAAAGTGGCACCATTTGGTTGACTAGGCTGAAGTTAAAATTCGATTTTAAAATGAGAAATTTATTTGTTCCTTCCGTGTCCAAAATATAATCCTGTAAGATAATTTTCTTTTAAAATGCTAAAAGAAAAGAAAAAGGTTCAAAATATGAACAAAACTAGTAATATATAAAAAAATTGTAAGTCAATTCCTACTCAGATCAACAAAGAAAAATGTTATTTTACCTACTTTTTATTAAATAGTTACAATTAATATAAATATGTATATACATAGGACAGAATCACAACATTAAGTGATAATTAATTTTTATTAATTATCATTGAAGTATCGTATTGTCATCCAAAACAATCGCGTATGACCTTTACAAGTTTTGACACGTCGCCAAAAGGGTCGCTAAGTCGCCAAAAATGATGCCAACGTGTCTGTGTATTTGTAATTCTTTAAATAATTTGTTTTAATCAAATAATTTTTGTTAATTATAATTAAATTATATTGTATTGTCATCCAAAATAATCATGTATACAAAATTTCAGCTTAATTGAGCGCTTTAAAATGTATTTTATTAACGATTGAAAATTCTACCAAGATAAATAAATAAATATATAGAGAGTGTGAGTTAATAGTGTAGGAATTGAAAAATATATTCTCCTAATGGTTAATGCAATTCTGGAGAAACTCAGGCGTTTTAAGGAATGAGCCCAGGGCCTTGTCTCGTACTCGGCTCGGCATCAATAAGATCATAACTGAACTCAGTGGCGCAACAGCCCATAAGGCTCAAGGCCTATTGTGCCTATCTCAGGGTGCGTCTGCAGATGTTTCGGTCAGGTGGTTAGTCTGACGCCTAAACCCCAGTGTTCAGTTCCCAAGCACAAGCTTGGTACTCATTTATCGACCCACTGAAGGGATGAAAGGCTGAATCGATCTTGCCTTGCCCGGGATTTGAACCCCGCACCTGTGTGTCGTGGAAGCGAGATACACTACCACTCAGCCACTGGACTTCCAATAAGATCATAATTCGAATAATTTTAATCGTCAAATGTTATTCCGGACATATTCTCCAAATAACTGGGAATTTCCAACTATATGCCTACTGGCAACTGTAGCAAGACTGCATTATATCCTGTTCGTGTATAGGCCTAGGCCTACCTCTATACACCATCATTACTCATTTAGTCGAATAAAGTCAGTCGAGTCGTTTTGTACCTGGGGATTGCGATTTCGTACATTTTTTACTACGGGTTACAGTTCGTACGAGTTTTTGATAAGGTATGCTATGTACTGAGACTGCTTAAGAGTGTTGCAGGGAGGGGGTTACTTTTGCATGAGGGCAGCGGTTCTTAAATTGTGGTCCGTGGATTCCTGGGGTCCACAGCGTCTTTCTAAGAGGTCCGTGGCAGTGCCAGTTTATCCATTGGGTGCTTGGGGTCGGCGTTCCAGGGCCCGGAATTGTCCGTAAGGAGAATGGATAAGCTGGACTTGATCAGGTTTTCTGGTAATAAATTTCGATCCGCCACTGCCAAGGGGGCCTGTAGATCTTCTGCGTCCAGGGCTCGAAATTAGCTTAAATCAGCACTGATTCGTGGTCTCTCATGTAACGTAAAAATTTCCCTCTTTTATAGATTCTGAAAGACCTCGTGGAAAAACTGAAAGATGTACAATACTAGGCTAGATTACTAAATAGTCCCCCACAAGAAACTCTACTAGAACTTGTATTTGACAAGAATATTAAGTCGGGGAGGGATGTTCAAAATCTTGAGAGTCCGATGTCACCCTGATGCATAAAGAGGGGGATGATCGAAAATTTAAGAACCGCTGTATTAGGGCCTTAAGACATCACTGAAGATACTAGTAAAAAAAATAGCAGATTATGATGAAACAAAACAAAAAAATTAAAATTTTCATTCTCAATCATTTATTTAATCTCAAGACAAAAATGTGTAACTTTGTGGTATCCCCTCCGTTGGGGATACCCTTTCTTCCCTCTCCACGCGACCTACATCTAAGGGAACGAAGGATGCACCACTAAGTCATAATAAAATCAGTTTATAGTGATCTTAATTTATATATATACAACAACAATACTAGTCTAGGTGAATATTGATCAAGAGTGAGTAGACGCTAAATATATTACTGATAATTAGCGTAATTAACAACTGAATCTATATTCATATATTAATTCCTAGCTTAATAGTATCTGCCCTATCCTTATATTTTAGATGAACTAGCTTACCGCTATTTCCTGGGTCCGTAAAACGTCAATTCAACTTTTAATCTGGCTGGTTCTGACTTAGGCAATGCCGCTGGTCTCGGACCCACTTTGACTTATCTACACCGGCACTGTTAGGCCAACTCTCCTTCTAGACTTTATCTCACTTCACTTAGCTTACTTAGCGTTCAGAGCTTCCTTTAGTGATCACTTCTAGCATTACTTCTCATTTGCCATCCTCGCAAGCTAACACCCTTTCCCAAAATGTATGATTCTAATTTGATAAACACACTTTTGGGGTTTGGGTTTGGAAAGAATTCTATTCAGCCCAAAGAAATCCCAAGAGGAATTATTAGTGGAAATACCGATAAAGCCCCGTCACAACTTGAGTAATATCCGTTGTATTTTTGTCTTTCTTAATCTTGAGACAGTTGCTTTTAGTCATTTCTCTCGAGACATAACTCCTAATTTTATTTATTGTTTTTGTATTTCCATTTATTGATTCCTATATAATGTTGTGTGCTCATTCAAGCAATCAATCGATGGCATATTATTATTTGGATATGTGGAATGTTTATTAAACCGCAGCCAGAGCTAACTCCTTGGCTTTCAAAAATTGGAGAAACTGACAGCATTTTATAATCAAGTAATAGAAAAAAATACACAAGAAAAATTTTTTTCATGATGTCGGCTGGGTGGTGGTTGGTTTGTCGCTGGCCTTCTGCACCCAAGGTTGCGGGTTCGACCCCGGCACAAGTCGGTGGATTTTCATGATGCAGAAAATCGACATCGGCCATGTCGTGTGATTATACGGCATGTAAAAGATCCCTAAAGTGTCTGTTTGGCTTGGGTGCTGTCGGAAAAATTAAATCCTAGTTCAGGTTCGCATCGTCAGAGCTCAGTCGTCTCCCTATAGGGAGGCAACTGGGCGTCAAAATTACCTGCAGCGATTGGTATCCGCCTATATGGTGCCGCACTAAAAAGAGATACCTGCTTCCGGGAATGTACTAGGTCTACAATGATAAAGCACCAAATCCGCAGCCCATTAGAAGTTATGTTTGAAGAGAATTGTAAGTTTTCCTCCAATTAAACTTGTGCAAAATAAAGCACTATTTATTTGCTTTATACATAAAACTTTGCATCGGTTGTTCGGATGAGCTGAAATAAACTTACTGGAAAATAGGCCAGAACTTGCTTGATATGACAATTGTCAATCGCATTTTAAAAGCGCCATTTTCCTCAAACCAAAAAGATGAGATTTATTATTCATTTTTAAAAAGATTATTCCTTGTTCTTTTTTGTGTACAAGGAAACGCATTGACTTTTAGTAAATTATGTAATCAAATGTAATAATTTCTTGCAATCATAAATTCTTCTGAAGACAATGCAGTGGATAATGTTAAAAAAACACATTCTAATTATTCAATTCATATCGCTTAAAACAATGCCTTTCTTGTCAACAGATTAAACTATTTTCTTTATATTTTCTGCCCTGACATATAATCATAACTTATCCTACAGATGTACTTCCGCTTTTCCTTTTAGTAACCTCCGTCTTTTGGTTTTTGTACAGTCGCCCGGGGCCTTTACCATCAACATTTTTTAAATAATTGATTATGAATAGCATTGTCCAGACACGCGAAGATTTTCTTTATCAAATAATAATGGATCACAGTTAATTTGTTATGGTGGTGTTCTTTTGTTTAACAAGTGTAGATTGAAAATAGCTTCTAACGTGGTTAAGTCTGTATGAACTACTGCTACCTTTTGTCGTTTTTTTTATTACAAGTGTTTAATTATGATAATATTTCTCGCTGGTATAGTGGAGAAGCAACAATTTTGAATTACGTAATAAAAAAACATAAAATTTTACTATTATGTACGAATAAAACAGAAATTTCATGCTTTTTTCAGCATGTTCACTTTCCACTCGTAGATAGAATGTATGTGGATTTGTTTTATTTTCGATTAATTTTGATAGAATTTCAGAGTTTGAAAGGATTTATAATTTTTAATTAAAAAATGAATAAAATTTAAAGATGGATTAACCGGTTTAAATTTTCACACTAAAATTGTTTTATTTCAAAATCCAACTTCCAATATTTTAAAGTCATATGATTGAAAATAATTTTGTTGTTGAGGCCACAACAAGTCAATAGAAGTGTTAGAAACGTCTGAACCAATAGGCTAAATTCATGTAACGGCATAGTTACATGATAACTGTAATGACGTGTTTCCAGCCAATCAGTTCATAAATTCATGTGACGTCACAGTAATTTGATAAATTGAATCGCTGTTGCCAACATTTGCTTTTTCCAGAAAATTCCTTTCAAATGGAATGTATTCCTCAACAATAATAGCGCGAACAGGTAAACAAAATGCATTTGATCTAAAGATACAAGTATAATAAAAATTTTTATTTTGACAAACGTTTTGAAGAATCTTATTACTTAAACATCTTTACTAAACTATCAAATTTGAAATTTTATCTAAATTTTACAAATAGAACAACAAATAGTTTTGAATTTGATGGAAAACTCGCAATTGCATCTATCAAGACGTTCTGTATTTAATTCATTTAATTAATTTTACAATCCATTCGGGAAAGGTTATCTGCGAGATGAATGTTATTAATGCTGCTTATTACTTCCTAAGTGGAAATTTTTTCGTTGATATCAATATTATCCAATATAGCTAATTAATGCCAACATTGTAATTAGTCTCAAGCGAATAATTTACTTGTATCGCTTTTCATTTTTGAGTCAATAAAATATGCGGATTGTGTTTTTAAATATGCGGATTGTGTTTTGTGCGGATAAATTTGTGTTTGTTTTCTGTATCAAGTACAAAATGTTGATGCTTTGTTGTTGTGTGTTTGTGTTATTCATAGAATGCATTATTTTATTGATTATGGAACAGTTTTAACTCCACACAATAAAAAACCACACAAAATTACATATTTTCGATTTGCAAATATTTTCCTCCAAGCTTTATCTTTCTAGATCTTCTGATTCTTTAAACTCGTTTTAACTTTAAACTATGGCTTTAAAATAGATCGATGAATTTTCTCTTTGGTTAACTTGTTTTTAATTTGTTTTAACTTCTACCAAACGACTGGAATGAGGAAATAGTTTTACTAAATGTTAAACAACAACAGCATCGCTGTTGATTGTCAGCATGTGTACGTCTTAACCTCTCGCAATTTTCGGGTGGAAGGCGCACCATTCCTGTCACATAGAGAAACCAAATGGGATCGTAAATTAGTTCCTGTGTAAGAAAATCTTCCAAGCTGTAAGAAAATCTGGCGAAGAAGGGAATGTTATGTATTGCGTCTTTCATCCTGCATGAAAAGATTCTCTTGTCAACAAAAAAGGAAAAGAAATAAAGCAAAAAAGGAGCACCCGGACTTTTTTGCCCCTTTGCCTCTCACCATAAACTTTTTACTGTCTTCGGTATGGAAAAAAATTCCTTTGCTTCACTTGACGATTTTTGATAAGGAACTTGAGATGTTTTATGATCTACAAGTGTGTGATGGTTTTTTCTCTTCTCTGGTATTTAATATTGCTTTCACATGATTTTTTAAATGCTCCAGTTTTTTTAAGGCATTGTTTATGCTATACTTTGGTACGAAATTCTGAGATTTCATGGGAAGTTAATGAATAGTTTTGTTTGATTAATTTTTATTTACAGCATTCCTCTGCTTACTTTTATATGCCTTTTAATTTTATTAATGAGTATTCATAATTTGTGATCTTTTTCTGTTTGGTTAATTAATATGGAGTTAAAGCTATTCAGTTTCATTGTCTGTCAGAATCAGAAATTCGTTCTTAAGTTATAAAAAAAGAAGAAGAAAAGTAGAAAAGTAGGGTTGAAGAAAGAACGGAGTGATTAAAAAAACAAATCGCTACTCACGGAAGGTATATTTTGTTCGATGATTAAAATTTGGGTGGGGAAAAGGGTTTTTCTTCAATTAAAATGGAAAAAAAATAAAGTTTTTAAATCAATCTATTAATAAATGGTTTAAGTAAGCGGCGTACACAAGAATTTTTCAAGGGAGGTCCACCATTCCAGGGTCAAAGTCCACCTTTCTCGTCAGTGTCGGATTAAACGACATGTTGGTCCCTAGGCAGCAGAATTTTCGGGCCCTGTAGCCTGTTTTGGAGCACTAACAAAAAAACAGAAAACGCTCTTGTGGGCTCCTAAAAAGCGCGAGGCCCATAGGCAATTGCCTACGCCACCTAATGAGTAATCCGGCACTGTATGATTCTCGTATCAGGCCCCAATACGCCGTCAAACATATCCTTTTGATTTTATCACTTATCGAGAACAAAGAAAGATTTAAAAAAATTGAATAAGTAATTAACATTAATTAATAAAATAAAAGCAAATATTTAATTAAATTTTAAGTACTATATACATAGGATTATAATCAATCGGGGAAAAACAACAACCCAGGGACTATGGATGAGGGTCTGGACCCGTGGATCTCCCCTTGTGTGCACCACTGGTTCAAGTATTAAATAAATACTGAAGTAAATTGAATTTTAAATGCAGTCTCATGTGAAACTTACAAAAATAAATGCTGTCATATTCTAAAACAAATAAATTACAAAATTAAGTAAGTTAGTTGTCTGTTTTTAAACGTAAAATATGTATGACTTGAGATTAATTGTACAAAAATCGTATTATATACTTTTGTTGTTGTTGTAGATATAACCTTTAACAAATGAACCTTTATCTAAATGTTAGACAAATTAGTTTTTATTATTAAATAAACTAGTTTCTGTTCATAATGTCTAGACGATTGGTGAGACATTTAAAATTTGTTTTGACAGAATCAAAAGAGCTTCGTTGGTTGAATGCAGATGAGAAGAAATTTTACCATTATATATTCTTATACCTGCGTATAAGAAGATTAAAAGAGCTGCGTTGAAATTTTTCTTTAAATTTGTTTGGCAAAGCACATTCAAGATTTGATTTTACCTCATACTTATGCATGGAATTGTAAAAAAGTTACTGTTCTTTAAATCCAGAATTCTCTATTTAATTACAGATTAAAGTTAAGAATTGATTTACCGCGCGCGCGCTTAAAATCCGGTGTATAACGCACACTTTTAACACGAAAAATAAGATGGAAATTTACGGGTACGCGTTATACGCCATGTATATAATTGAAAATTTTCAAAATAAAAAAAGAAATGACGCACCTTATGAAAAAGAGTTGTCGAGATGAAGAAGTATATTATTTTTTCAAGTCTGATTTAAAAAGTGAGAATTGCCTACGTACAATTCAGGTTTTTTCGTAAAAAAGGGGGTGTTCGTTATACGGCGAATATACGTAAAAATTAAAAATTACGGCTTGATAGTATAGTTGTGTGTTGCACGCCGAATTTTACGGTACATCAATTTGAGGGTAATATTTGTCAATGAGTGTGGCTTAGAATAACTCATTTCTCCGCCAATATATTATTGATACTAATGTTAATTTAAAATAACAAAATACTTAATTTATGACAAATTCAAAATAAATTTTATCTGAGCTCACAAAAGTTTTTGGGAGATGTTGAAACTATGTAAATTACAATAATTTTCTATTGAGAAATATTCTATTCTCTTGTCTACTTGATCTCTCTTCATTTGATATTTTCTATTGCATCGCAATCTTTGTGATCTATATTTGAGCTCCTCTCATAGAAGAGCAATTATTTATGGTCATTTCTGCTTTGAATACAGTTGTGTGGGAAGTAACTAATTCAGAAGTTAAATAGCTACAGAGTTCGGTCTATGTGACGCTTGTAAAATGACGAAAAATCGTAGGTACATATTTACACAGATGCAGTCGTAACTCTGGATATCGTACGGTCGTGGATGTAAATAAAAACCCATATATATTTGTTGAGCGTGTTAAGTTGAAGGTGAACTGAAAATTTAAATCCTATAACACGTAATATTTCACTCGAAAAGTTTAAATGATTGTTCGTGTTGTATTTTTCTATTTGTATTCATTTTTTTTAGTTGCAAATTATAATAACGGTCACGTGTTGAATACAATCACGTGCTCTATATTGAATTCAAGGATATTATTAGTCTTATACATTTTGTTCTGCTTGTAAAATTTAGGCAAAATAATCAAATTTGACAAAGATGATTCCAGTATTAAGATTCTTCAAAAAGCTTTTCAAATTATTTTTTTTAAAAAATTCTAAAATAAACGAGTATTTTTTAATTAGATGCATTTTGTTTATCTGTGTGCATAGTTATTGTTGACAAATATGTACATTTAAAAGAAAATTTTTGCCCAAAGCAAAAGTTGGCTACAGTGAAGTGAATAAACTGATAGGTTAAAAAATCGTAATTGCGTTTATCATGTGACTATCAAGTAACATTAGTTTATGAACTGATTGGCCGGAAACATGTGCTCCCAGTTATCATGTGACTATGACAGGGGTGGCGAACCTTTTTGGATCAACGTGCCATTTTTTCTTTAAGAAATGTTTAAGGAGGTATAGAAGTGCCAACAAATAATTTTGATTATTGAGAAAATAATAAAACTAAATACTAACAACTCAAAACTCTTTAATTACAACGAAAAAAAATTTTGAAAAGGGTATAGTAGTAAATGTTTTATTTAAAAGTGTAATTCAAATTAAAGTAACATTAGTGGGAATTCTGTTGTGGAGATTAGATGCCCAAATAACTCGTATTAGGATTTTTAAGATGTTATTTTTACCAGAATGCAAGCTGAATTGGGTCATTTTCCCAAAAGGTTTCAAGGGGGAGTTATTCAACCGGGAAAATAATGCCCTTCCAAAACATGGTATATGAAAATAGGGTTAAAAATAGCATGACCAGTTTTTTCAAAAAGCTAAATGTATCAAAAATTTAATTTCCCATTTTTCCCAAAAAATTTCATTTCCCTTTTTTATTTTTATTATATTCTTTTTTAATTTTCCTGTTTTAAGTGATTCCAACTTTCCCCCTTTTTTTCAAAAAATTTTTTTAATCCATATTGAACTAGACTGGAAAACCCAAAGAATTTAAAATTTTTTTCAATTTAAAAACCAATCGAATTGGGCAAATTCAGTTTTTTAAAAATGAAGTCACATCAAGGTACAAAAAAAAACTTGAACGGGGTTTCCCCGATAATTTTTTTGAACTAAAAAATTTTGGTTGAAAACTGGGGCCCCCCCAAAATCACTTTTCGTAATACTTTCATACTGAACTTTAAATTATTTTAAATTAAAATGAAAAACCCTTTTGATCGATGGCTTTCCCAAAATATTGTGTCGGTGCCACGGGGGTTTTTCCACCCCCGGATATGACGTCAAAATGTTTTGCCTTTTGGAAAAAAAAATAGGGCAAAGATTTAAAAAAAAAAAAAAAACGAAAAACATAAATTGATAAAAATTAAAAGTTTTAATCCTCATGTTACGAAAGAAAAACATTTAAAAATGAGCATGAAAAGTATGTTTATGTGCTTCTGTTAAGTCGGTTTAAAAAAAAAAATTAATAAAATAATTGAAAGCTCTTTAAAAAAAAAATTTTAAAAAAACCTTGATGTTAGTGTTTTACATTAATTTAAAAAAATTTTTTTTTGGGGAAAAACCTATTTAAAAATTAAAACCTTTTTAATAATTTTTTTTTAAATAAAAAAATAACATCTTGGGATTTTAGCATTCGAATTTTTACCTGTACTTGCATTACCTGAACGCTAATTATTAACTTTGGATATATGACCTGTATCAAATGAGTTGCCCACTTTGGGGTGAAAAGCGAACGGGTCGCTCCGTCAGATGTTAACAACCCCCAATACACAACTTATTTACGCCTGTCAAGTTAACCCTGGCAGCCATGAGGAGAATGTCAAGAATCCCAACGGGGCAGGGAATGCCCTTTCTCATGAGGAATTTTCTACCCCTCTTTTGGGGGTGGTAGTATTTATCCCGTGAATTAGGGAAAGCCCAAGGAATGACTCGCATTCCTTTTAGGAAAACGAAATTTATGACCTGGCTTATAGTTCGTAATCTACCGTAAGATTCCTGTGAACCGTAGTCGTTTAAGAAAATCTTGTTTGATAAATTGTACCACTTTGTTGCGATTCGAGATTGTTGATTCCATAAAGGAATAGAAGACTGCGCCACGATAAAAACAGTAGCTGAATAAAAGAAGAAGACATGCGGCTACGTTCTTTGAGTTGGTCCGCTGACCCTACAATACTCGATGGGAGGTCTCACAAGAATGTGTTGTGCCGCTTCAAACCCTTTGTTGACACATGAGGACTATGACTCTTACAAAAACCGACTATTTGCTAGGAGTTTGACCCTACATCTGTTGGCATTCTATGTTTTTGCAAATTCTTTAAATATTTTATTTAGATTTTAATTTTTTAAAATTTAGATCATTTTTATGTTACATTAATGTGTTACTCAGTTTTCATCGTATGTTTAACTTACGCATATTGTTGAAAATCGAAAAAGGAAGTTTGAATGGTATTCGTTTAAAGAAGTTCGCATGCTTTATCAAAGATATTGTCGAGCTTTTTGATGATTGCAGCATTTTATTAAAATTCATCGTTTATCTTCCGACATATGATGATGCGTCTCTGCAAGTGTGAAATGAACTAAAATATTTTCATTTTAAGTAATTAAATTCTAGTTCAGGATATGAATGATTTCTGTAAGTGAGAATTAATGCTTAGAATTTATTTTTCCGAGTGATCGGAGATTGTGTAGCGAGTCATCAACGTTTTTTTAAACTATTTTCTAGGAAAATATCTTTCATGGGTTATTTGATAGATTTGAGAACCTCGCCTTTTGAAATAGCCGGGATATACACAGATTATGTTGGCTTTTACAGTGATCTGAAGTTAAATTGTGGAGAACGCGTTGATATTGCACATTAAAAGTTTTGTAGTTGTAAGTGTAAAAACTGATAATTCATTATTAGAATTGGCGAGTTGTATTAAAACTCGTGGATTTTCTTATATTAATATCGTGGGATTACTGCTTAGAGTTGTATAAGACTTAGAACCCGCTTGGCTGTAATTCAAGGATTCCAGTGTCAGTTAAATGAATCTTTATTATTATTGGTTAGGATCAGTGGCGTACACAAGGGGGGGGGTCCTGGGGTCCGAACCCCCTCACCAAGGCCCTTGATTTTTTCCGATTGATTATAATTTTAAGTATATAGTACGTAAAATTTAATTAAGTATTTGTTATTAATGATTAATTTTATTAATTAATGCTAATTATTTATTCAATAATTAGTTTTTTACTGTGTTTTGTTACGGGAAATCGACAAAATCAAAAGGAGCATGATACAAGAATGGTGAACTTTCGACCCCGGACCCCCTTGAAAAATTCCTGTGTGCGCTACTGGTTAGGATTCGATATTAGTTTCGCTTCCATTCAATAGTGACCAATAAGATTATTGGTAAACTATGTATTAAGATTTCAAATTGATTTAGAGTTGTTGAGTTTTGTATGTCTCTTGATCACTAATACTAACTTCATTCGTTTCAAGGGTTTTGATGGAAATATAGTCGGAGGTTTATTTAATGGAGTCGCTAAATCCCCCCCTCCCAAAAAAAAATCATTTGTTATGTGGAAAATTTGTTAAATAGATTCATCCTTCAATATACATTTTATTCTTGGTTCTTCGAAAAAGTTTGTAAAATGGTAATATGGCCTTTTGATCTTGCCTCAGAAACACAAAATATCATTGATTTTTAATTTCTGAATTGACCTTTTTTTTATTTATTATTTATTTTTGAGAGGTCGAAGAATGTTCCAAAAAAATTTGTGAAATGTTTATTTTATTTTTATTTTAACCAAAAGTATTATCTTGATCGTTCTTCGAAAATGTGAAATTCGTCACGAGCAAAACGTTGAGTGACCAACAACAACAACAAAATCATTTGCAAAACCAAATACCATTGAATTTTAATTTCTAAATACACATAAGTATTAATAAGAAATCCGTACAAAGAAAATCGTGAAATTTTATCCGTAATATATTAGTAATTTTTGACTAAAATACTAAACAACCACGCATTCAAAATCTATTGCACCTGCTACTGACCTTTGCAAATCAAATGCAGTTCTCCTATTTTTCTCATATCTGTACGTAGGAGCTCGTTGCAGAGTTCATTTGAATTCCCAGAAGTAAGGTTATCATCCTTTCATTTTCGTTCCTCATTATGTCCTTGTTTTCATTGAATCTGCTTAATTAAACCTATCTTCTTTTCCGCGTGCTCTACTTTCGTATTCTTCTCACACATTTGCCCCTCTTCCATTACACTCTTCGTATTCAGATTCCTTTCCGATACTGTATAATGTTTGTGCTATATTCAAATTAAAAAGTAATTTATTTTCAAAAGTCCAATAAATACATGCATTATAAATTATTTTTTTTTAAAATTCAAATGGAAGATTTTGTAATGCAGCGATGTTATTTGGTGAAGTTATTCTGTACTTAATATTCTATGGATGGAAAAAAAAGAAAGAAGTGATAATTAAACTGTCCCTACAAATATTTGTATCTTAAATACACAGAGATAATGAATTTTATTTTCTTAAAAAAGCGTTAGTGTCTGACTAAAATTATTGACTGATCATTTTGTTTCTAACTAGTACAGAACATTTATGCTCTTTACAAAAAAGTACTTCTATTTTCAATGTTAATTTCTGACAATAATTGCATACATTTTCACAAGACTGCATTATTACTTTTTCACTAGAAATACCTTAGTTATGGTCTTCATGCTCCATTGATAAAATTCTTTCTGTTATCTCTTGATTAAAATTAGGATTAGCCAGTGGCGTAACGGAAAATATTAGGACCCTATTACAAGTTCGGGTTTTATACCCCAAGCCTGATCTTACAAAGGATTACAAAACCATAACATAACATAGACTTTGGTTCCCTTAGAATCTCCCCCCTCGTTGCGGGGGTGTATGTTATGCCACTAGGACTAGCCTCCTGTGTGGATGATGTTTTAGTTCATTTAAGAACGAATTCAATGACTAATAATTGTGTGTTTGTAGTTTGACTAGGCCGTTGTATGTACTGGTTCGAGTACCAGTTTAATCTCTCTCAATGCCGTACACAAGGAGTCCATGTGTCCGGACCTCCTCCCTATAGCCCTTGGTTTTTTTCTATTGATTATAACCCTATGTATAAACTCAAACTCAGTGGCGCAACAGCCCATGAGAGCCAAGGTCTACTGTGTCCATCCCAGTATACGTGACCATTGGGCGCTGAGGTGCATGAACAGATGTCCCGATCAGGTGGTCAGCCTGAAGCGAGACCCTTAGTCTTTAAAGTCCCCCAAGCAAGCTTGGTACTCATTTATCGACCCACTGCAGGAAGGATGAAAGTCTGAGTTGACCTTGTCGAGCCCGAGGATAGAATCTCGAACCTGTGATGTGGAAGCGCGAAACGCTACCACTCGGCCACTGGGCCTCATAACTGTATGTATATTGCACGTAAAATTAAGTATTTGTTATTAATAACTTATTTTTTACTGTTTTCTCGACAATCGACATATGTATGGTGGCATATTGGGGTATGATACGAGAATGGTGAACTTTCGATCCTGGATTCCCCCTTGGGGTGCGCCACTGATCTCACCTCATCGTGTATCGCTCATAATTTTTTTATTCTTACACATCGCTTAATCGTCGTGTTAGGTATCGGAGCTCGATACCTTGATATTCGCAAAACAGACAAAATTCCATATCAAGATCGTAAAATACGGGGAATTCCCACAGACGGAAATCACATTACATTTCTCGTCTCCAATGTTGCAAAATTATAAAAAGAAAAGAAAAGCAATGTTTTCTTAAAATTTGGACGATCGTCTTAAACCAAAATTCGTCGTGTAAAAAGAGATTTTATTCTTTTCAAATTCGTTTTAAATCAACCAGTGTTAAAAAAAAGTTCGTGTAAAAATAGATTGGGTGTCATTTAGTTTTTTTTTTTTCTTTCTCTGTAGAATAATGTCGTACGAAGAAATGAAACTATTGTAATTGATTTTTTCCGCTGTGTTGATTCTCCAAGAAGCCCAGAGATTTAAAAAATTAGATTTCTAGTCGCGTGGAAAAAAAATTGGTACACGAATAAGTTCCATTTATTTATAAAATTACAAACTATCTGTTCTAAATATCTCGCGTGGTCATCCAACCTTTTTTTATGCATTTGACATCAATACGCCCTGAATTATTTTTATCCATACATAATTCCTCTGTTACCATCTCCAGTTGACTTTTCTTTGTCCATTGAGTAATCCCATTTGAAAAGAAACGATACCAACTATCTGTGTCTGCATCTTGCCAAATTTAATCATGTCCTTCTACATGCCGTCTGAATTACTTACTGACTTGTGATTTCTTTTTCTTTTCGGTGATATTCTCGTCAATATTTTTCTTCCCAGCAACACAATCTGACAAGACGAATGGTCCTCTACCGCATTCTCAACGTTCTCCCGCGCGACAAAGGGTTTAGTATTATGATTTAGAGCTTGCGAGTTGATTTGTAATCAAGAGGTCTCAGAATAAGACATAAAGATACGTTCTGTTTGATTATCTTAGCCTTGTTTGTGTTATCAACAAATTCTTTTCTTCTTTTCTTTTTTTCAATTGAGGAATGTTAATGTTTGATTAGAAAGAAATAGGTTGGTAATTAAAAACATATCAGGAATTTAGCTTGAAGCATCTTCTTTAGAATAAAAGAAAAACTATTAAAAATAAACATCATTCTATTTTGATGCAATCATATTTTTTTTTGGTTTTGCCGTTGGCTGTTCTTTTTTCCTTTGTATTTCAGCATAAAAAATGCTTATAATGAAGCAATTAAAATTTTAGCTGCGAAGGAAAAATTGCGATTTCAGTACACACACACACACACGTTTACAGTCAATTAAATTTGTTTTAATTAAACATGTAAAAGATTTAAAAAGAAAATCTGTTTCGAGCAAATATTAAGTTTGTTTCGCGACTGAGACAAGTATATATTTTTTAAACGAAAAAATCGTCTGCCTTTAGTTTACTTACGTACAAAAAAAATACTGATTAAATTATTGATGAATTATTTTAAAAATGTAATAAATTTATCATATTTTTTTTTCTTTATTAGTGGCATTAAAAGAATTACACAAAATCCCAATGGCAATTTTTTGATTTCGTAAATATAATTTTTCCTTTTATTTTATTTTTATTTCTTGTTCTTTTTATCTTGCAAGAGAGGACATTTTCTATTTATTATTTTGTTCTATTAAGTTGATTAAATAGTTTTTCATTTCCTAATGTATAATATTGATGTCGTATTTGTAATGCGTTTGCATCTCTGCCGAACAGCCATATGTTTAACTGCATCAACAGCATCAATTATTATTACTATTTTGGTAATTGCTTGTAGGAAATAGAGTTAACTTTAATTATTCTTAAAGGTGTTAAGGGAAAATAGAGATAATGCACAAAAGGAGAGACATTTTCAATTTTGCAAGATCTTTTATATTTAAGTTATAAAGGACTAAATTCTCACATGTGTGTGACGTCACTGCCACATGATAATGACAATTACGGCAGAAACTTTCTCTTATATAATTCATATTTGTCAACTATAATAAAGCAATTAATATACAAAATGCATTTTACTTAAAAGTACATGTATAAAATAAGTTTTTTTTTTAAATTGTAGAATCTTTTTGAAAAAATAAATTTTCATAACATTTTAACACCTTTGCCCAGTTATAAAATTTGAAATTTTACGAATAGAACTACGAGTACAATTAGATTAATGTCTGTTTTGAATTCAATGGCGAAAACGTCTTTTTTTCATCTACCGTCATGAATTGTGCCCAATAAACGTTATTACATATGTCTGGAAACAACGTAGCCCATTTTTATTTTTGTTATTGTTTAAATACGAATCTAAATCTTAATTAATTTGATAAACAACAAACATAAACCACTGCTCATGCTGAGATGAAAACTTATCAATAATATACACCAAATTTAGTTTAATTCATTTACGTATTTTTATTGGCGTGTGGTTAAAGTTACTTTCAAAGCTTTAAAAATGTTTAATTTCTTGTAGTCAGCGATTTAATTCTAATGACTGAAGCTAAGTAAGAAGGTTTTCTGGAAAGAGCCAAGTATGAAAACGTATAACATGAAAAAACGGGTTTTTAACTCCCACCATTTCGTAGAGAGGGCATAAGCCCTCCCATACCTATCGCCATCTTCAGGTATATTTATTTTTAACAGTCACAGAAGTGTGGTAGAAGCATCAATTTTTCCCCTCGGGCATTAGGAAGACAATATTGAGACAGATGGCTCGTGTACTAAAATACCGTAAAATGCGATAGAGATACTAACTTTTCGTGTACAGTTCAGCAAGAAAATTTGGATTGGTCTATTTTGAGGATACAATGTACGTTTTAAAATAGGGACTGGGTGAGAAATAGGTGTTGCTATATCCCTCATCCTCATGTGACCCTGTTTCAAGAATCTCAGAATATCTCGCACCCCTTTGCTAGTTTCAACTTACCCCTGGATGTATGATGAAAAATATACGATGTTACGCTTTGGGGGGAGCTTTAGGAGATTTCGGTAGGGTTGCTGGATTTTCAAATAAGGTGTATGAAATATTTTCTTGAACTTTAAATTGAAATTTGTGTGTTACAAATATTGAACATTATATATATAAGGTTTCTTAAAGAAAATCTGGATAGCATTTTAATTTTGATTTAAATTTCCCATTTCGAAAAATTTAGGATTATTTTATCAGAAATTATCTTTTCCTGTATAATACAACTCTTGACTTATAAATATTAATCATTTCATTATTAGCTAATTTAATAACATGTAATTTTTATTTTCATTGCATATATATGTGTGTGCACTCTTAATGCATACCAGACAAAGTGTTGAACATTTAACATTCAAGAAACATGAACTGATTCAAAGTGAGTAATGTATTAATAAGCAAAAATTTATAAAATTATGGTGTGGCGTATAATATATATGATACTTCAGTAAAATCAGAATATGGTAATTAATATCGTAACTTCTTTTTTACCCGATAAAAGTATTTTTAAGTTCGTTTCTTATTCCAAAACTCATCTGCATGAATACAACTTTTTTGAGTATCATAAAAATGTTACGTTGTGCAACCAAACTATTTTTGTCAGGTATTTTAATGTAGTTTCTCGATGTTTCGAAAACCGAGGGTTGCTACGTTTTTGCTTAAATTGCTTCGAATGCTCTACAACTCTTGAGAGAGAGAGAGAGAGAGAGTTACTACAATAAAATTGCACAAGGGCTATTGGTGACGGATTTTGTAATTCTGATTCTGGTCAAGTGCCGAGGACGACATCTGAGTTGTCAACCCCCTCTTCTAACTTCCACACCACACCAATGGGAGACCGTATGAGCCTCGACAGATAAAACGTTCATCAGCCCTCCTCTACACGACGAGTCTTCAGCAGCATCACAACCCTTGATATTGGGAGATTAAGAGTATCAAAATTTTAGTCAATGTGAAATAATTTTGATTTGAAAAATTGCCAAATGGCTGCGATAGCCGAGTGGTTTTGATCGCGAACTAGTGGCCGACGTTGTCGATTCTCGGTTTCGAAACCTAGTGCTACTGAAGACTCACCATCGGTGGCACACACAAGGTGGGTGTTCTAGGGGTTCCTGGTTAACACTATTATTAATACCTTTGATTTTTATGTTGCGATTGGTTATAATCACAATCAAAAAATTTAGATTATGCATATTGTTATTAATAATTAATTTTATTAATTAACGCTCACATGTATTTATTCAATAATCTCATGTTGTACAATCTGTTGTTTTGTTCCCGAAAATCGACAAAATCCGAGGAATATGTAGGCGGCGTATTGGAGCATGATGCCCAAATGGACTTTAGACCCTGACCCCCTTGGACGAAACATTATTGTGGCTACTGCTCACGTTATGTAGGTGGGGTTGATACACGTTTCATCTGCCAAGGGTCGAAGAGTCCTCCTATGGTTGTGGTGTGGTAATTTGGAGAGGGGGTAACCTGCTCAGGAGTTGTTCTTGTCCCTCGACCGAGGTTCATAATTACAGGATTTGTCGCCAATAGCACTTGTGTTGCTTCAAAATGCGACGTAAATTAAAGAATATCTGAAAAAGAATTCGTTTTTTTGCACTTTTATGCATTTTTTTACCATAACTGCAAAACAAACACGTGAAATATTTGTAGCTTATACCTGCTCTATCAAAATTTATAGCTTTTCGTTTTCACATACTACTAATTATTTTTGCTGATTCTGTTGCTCTATTTAAAACGGGATTTCAAAACTTCACTGTTGCAAATGCACGGTATCATCACGTGACTTTTCAGTTCGGAAGATTTCGAAATGAAAATTTGTGATAATAAAATAAAGTCATAAAATAATTGTGTCTTTTATCCGATTCTACTCTTTCCGTTGAGTGTTGAGATTCTTCAGTGAATAAAATGGCTCGGATCTTTTGAGAGGCCTTTTTTACTGTAAAACTGTTATCTAACACATTTCCCTACTTGAGATAGGAAAAGTTCAATGCATCATTTGTTGGGTGGTATTAATAGTGCTGCCGAGTAAGGACTAAAAAATGTCTCTCTCTCTTCTTGATAAATCCTATTTCTTGGGAATAACATCCTTTTGCTGCTTCGTTGCCACGGTTGTTTACGAGCATAAACATTTGTATTTTATTGAGAGTGGGATTCCCACATGAAACTTCACAAAGAATATGGGTTGATTTTACATCATCTTACACAATCTCTGACATATTTAGTTTTCTGTTAGAAACACTGATGCTATTCTATGTCAGATTTCGTTAATGGAATGGCTATGAAGCTCTCGAGGAATTTAAATTTATGAAAACATTTGGGATACTCTCTGTTATTTATTTTTACGTTTATTACTGTCTTGAAAGTTTGCGTTTGGATGATCTACAGAAAATGTGGGGTTGAGTAATTTTCTTGAAGCGATAAACTTGGTAAATATTACGTCATAAAATTGTATTATAAACTGTTTTTAAAAAAAGGCAAGCTGCGTCTTTAGCTTTCTTTTTTTCCCTTTGGGTTGAAGGGCTTTTTTTTCTATTGTTATAGTTTTCGAAATTATAACAATAGAAAAATTGAAATTGCATACAATTGTAAAAAAGTTACTTTGTGTAAACTTTTAGTACTTCCTCATTTTTCAAATAAATCTAGAACTTCCAATTTTGCATATTTTTCTTCGGAAGTTTTGTAGAACATTCTGTAAAGCTTCTAATTTGAGTAATAACGTGTTAAACTTGTTTATGAAGGCTTTTTTTCTTTAGATATAAATTATTACCCATTGTAAAAACACTGTTAAAGTCTCTGCGCACTGAGGTTATGATTATTAATTATTGATGCAATTGGAGAAAGTTGTTTCAGTTTTAACGAATGGATTTTTTTCACTAGAATAAAAAGAAATAAGAAAATAATAAAGAATAAAAATAAAACTTTTTTTCGATTTTCACTGTTAAATGTTCTTGGATAAATTTTTGACAGTGAAGTACGCAAGGGGGGAGTTCGAACCCTGTCATGATCCTTCGATCGCAGGTGTGAGAGGGTTCGAGTAAGAATCACAGGCATTTCTCAATTTAAACAAGTTTATTTCCTTTTTCCACTTATTAGACTATAAGAACACGGAGAATGCACTCTAATAACTAAACCCGAGGAGAATTCAAACTTATTAATCTGACGATAATATAAATAAGAGCACTTATCTATTCTCTGAGCGCTCTTGCTTCAACATTTTCTTGATCTTTCCTTCTTGGATTAACAATATTAAGTGCGATTAGTGGAAGTCCGAATTGAACCCGTTACCACTCCTCTCATGGACTAAAAGATTTTTAAATTTTTAGCATTAAGTTTACGTTTCTTATGCTTTCATCTACGTTTTTTAACAATATAATCCCTCCCATGGAAGTAATATGTGTACGCCACTTATTTCTGTTGATATTGTGACGGATCTATACGCGTTTTTCAAATAATCCTCTTGGGAAATCTTTGAGGCTATCAATTCGCGTTATTCACAACCAACCCTTCGGAAGAAGAGAATCGTGATATATTTAAATTAACTTACTATATATATAGTTGAGGTTTTCTAGCTTGATAGGGGAGTGAAGATGTACTCGAGTCAGGTGCGATTGCTACAGAAGGTATAATATTAGAATTATTGTGTTTTGAGACATTAGAAGGAAACTTTTAAGTGATATTGTTCACAAAGATTGAATTGAGATTAGATTAAATCGGATGGTAAGTTAGATCCTTTATTACGGTAAGGATCAAGTTTGATAGCCTCCTATTCGTTCGCGTTTTACCGTCATTGTTCCAATTTCACGGTTAACATTGCGACATTCTCTTATTATTATTAGTTGAAATTGTGTCTGTTCATTGTGTGGTAAATAACTAAATTAATAGGATCATGTCGAGCAGCAGCGTACACAGGAATTTTTCAAGGGTGGGGAGGGGAATCCGGGGTCGAAAATTCACTATTCTTGTATCATGTTCCTTTTGATTTTGTCGATTTTCGGGAACAAAACACAGTAAAAAAACTAATTATTGAATAAATAATTAGCATTAATTAATAAAATTAATCATTAATAACAAATACTTAATTAAATTTTACGTACTATATACTTAGAATTATAATCAATTGGAAAAAAAAAATCAAAGGCTTTGGGGGGCCCGGACCCCCAGGATCCCCCCTTGTCTGCACCACTGATGTCTAGGGTTTCTTCCATACCCCCATACACATCTAGGTGCCAGAGAGAGAGGTCCGAGCCTCTCACAATATTATACATTATTGACTGTTATTAAAAATTCAAAAAGATATCTGTGTTTGATTCAAATTATTAATTCCTTCCCCCTTTTTTCCACCATCTTTTTTTTAAAGTTTAAACTTGTACAGTTGTACATCGCGGAATAACTTACTATCCTCTACAAAAAATTGATGGAGAAAAAAATAGCGAAAATGCGAAGTACTTGAAAGATAATTAAATAAATTTGAATCATAAAACTAACTTTCGATAATTTTTTTTAAAAAGAGTGCACAATATTTAATAACAGGCTAATAGAATCGATTCTTTTTTCAGCCGCAGTATCAATGACCTTATTTTCTACATAAGGGTTAAAATGTTTCCCATACCTCTTCGGAGACAATGGATGTCCTTCATAATCTGCAAAAAAGCGGGCCTCTCATTTGGGTCTTCAGGGGCCTAGCATGGGGATACTGTGTTGCAACAACTTATTACCGGCTTTTGGATTGAAAAAAAGTTGAAACAAAATTCCAGCATGCAATTTTAGTTGTTTGTAGATTTTCTCTTCCTTAAAATAATCTTGAATGAATTTGTTAAAAAACCCTTAAAGTATCCGACTACGTTCGGAACCGTGATTTTGCAAAAGCGTATAAATGGATAATATTTATGATATTTAGTGTCACTTAGATTAGAAAATGTATATAAAATTGTTTTAAGAATAGTATTACAATAAAAAATTATTTAAGTACAATATTTTGACGAAAAATGAACATAGAATGACCCATTTTCAAAATATTCTCCTTTTGTGAAAAATGCTTCTATTATAATAATATTTTGCCTGTATATAGCTCAGATCTCTGTACAGAGGCTCAACTAGAATTTTTGAAATATATAACTTTACCCATGTTTTACAACAACAGAGGGGAGAAATTTTAAGAAAAAAACGCCGATAATTATTTCAATTGGTTGTGACTCTGAAAATAATGTGAATTTTTCAAAAAAATAGTTCAGACTCTCTGGAGAAGTCTTTACTTTATATAAGCTCACACATACACAGAATATTATTATTTTAGAAGTATTTTTTATAAAAGGAGAACATTTTGAAAAAAGATTCTTCTAAGTTAATTTTTTGCCAAAATATTGTATTTAAAAAAAAATTTGTCAAAAGGTCCTCAAAACAATTTTATACATATATTCTAATCTAAGTGACACTAAATATCATGAAAATTATCCATTTATGCGCTTTTTTAAAATCACGGTTCCGAACGTAGTCGAATACCTTAAAATAACACTTTTTTTGCTATTAAGATCCTTTTGTCAGTTAGAGGCCATAAGTATTTTCACCTTTGTGTTTTATTAATATATAGAAATGAAATAAAATTATAAAAAGTATTGATAAACTATTACTACTGATATATATATATATATATTCCCACATATATCTTCGATAACTATAATTTATAGCAAATATTTTTGACACAAAGAACTAAATATAAGACATAATAGTTATACATAAAATAATGATAAATTAATTTTACGAGTTCGAGATCAAATATCCATAAACCTCTTGGTAAGACTCTAACTATGCTTCAAATATTTTTTAAGCAGCCCAATTTATAACTGAATTATAACACTATTATTTTGTGAAATATACTTGTGATAGTAATTCAAATTGTGACAGAAATTAATATGTGCATAACCCTTTAATTATGAAATATTCTGAAATCCACAACAGTTGTGTTAATTTGTCCGAAAGAAAAAATATCTTAAAACTAGCTGTCTGTAAACTAAAAAAAAATAATCTACGGTTACTTTTTGTATTGTTTGTAGTGGAAATACCATACAAAATTATATATAATTTTTTAAAAATAAAATAAAAATACAGTTTTTGATTTCTTATTAAAATTTTTTTTTAATATGAGAAAATCCACAGATATTTTTTTAAAAAAATCAAATTTTTGTCTTGCACAAAATACTTAAAATTTCCATATAGCTCTTTAATCATTGCATGCCAAAATACGCCCAAAAAGTTTATATTATTTCTAAACTAGTTACTGTCAGATCTAGTGGCATTCACAGGCTATTTTAATGGGGGAGGATATATTTTAAAAACGCCGAGATTAATCTCTCATTATGCTAAAATTTAAAAATCTCTTAGTGCTATTAACTCCCAAACCCCTATAACCTTGTGTAAGATACTGCTCAAGTATCTGATTTTCAGTTTTTAAATTATATTTTGTAACAATTTAAAATAGTATGGAATTAAATAAGAATACTTATTACGCATGTGGCTAATAATGAAGTAATAATAAGCTTTTTATTTATGTTTAGGTGCCGCAGCTTATGATACAGTTAGACCCTTATGTTATAAAGATGCTAGAGCTTTCCTGCTTTGTTTTGATCTCTCATCTCAAATGTCTCTTCACAATACATTAAAAAAGGTAAGTTGTGTGAGTTTTATTGGTTATATATAGAACATAGAGTGTGTAAGCTCGCCAAATTTGGCGACTCTTCGGTTTGATAACGATTTTAATCAAGCGAATAAAAAGAAAAAGAAAAGAAAATATTTATTTGTGTTTATTTTGAATTTTGGCAATTCATCATATCATGCCAATATTCTCAATCTGTTTATTTTAATATCTGAGGAATTAAACGCACTTTAATGTAAATTAAAAACAAGAATCCAGGTGCAATATAAAATAATAAAAATATCTTTATCAACAGAGCAACTACAGGTAGAGAAAAGGCGAAACATTTTCATTAAAAACTGAAACGGAGTAATAATCAAAATATAGTTTAGCTAAAAAAGTGATTTTTTTTTCCGCCTGAAAAAAAGGCAGACGAAAAAATATTTGAAGAATGAATTATTTTTTTTATTTTTAAGCCGTGTAAAAAATAATCTATTTTTTAAAGAATATATATTTTAAAACTATTTTGAACAATAGTGTAAAGTAATTTAAATTACTTAAAATACATTCAAACATTTTTTCCTTTAATTCAGACATATTTTTAAAGCACTGCGAATTATAGGTTATAGGAACGCATTTTCCTTGTGTATTGTTCCGAATATTCATTGAATATAAGTGATTTTATAAAAAAAAGAAATAAATATATTTCATAAAAAAAATTAACCCCAAAATACACATGTTCATTACTTCCTGTGGACTTTTTTACTACCACAATCTGTCCAAAACTATTATTAAATAAGAATTCCTGTCTATTTTATTGTTCAAGCTGTCTATACTTCATCGTTTAAAGTTATTTTGACGTACTCAAAAGAATTGGCACAAACACTTTTCTTTCCTATTTCGCCACTTCAAGGCATGGTTTTCTTTAATTTAAAACCTTTTTTAAAAAGGCAGCAATTGGCAAAAACTGGATGAAGGAAATGTGTTTGTATCCTATTTTTAACATAAAATTTTCTTCTGTTTTTCGATAAAAGCCGAACAAAAAGAGTTAGAACGTGAAATGGCTTAAAAGAAGTTCTAATTCTAATGTAGAATTGTATTATAATAATGAAATTAATGTCTGTCAAAATTTAATATGCATTTTGAGTTATAGTGAATGAATTAATATTATCTTAAAAAGTTTAATTGCATGGTAGAAATTATGTCAAAATTTTCAGAACGCATTTTTCACTTTTTTTAATCGGTTTTCGTGTTAAAAAAATAAAATAATATGCTCTGGTAGATGCAAGGTATCTGAACAGGTTGAATTTTTTTGTAGTTAATGCAAACAATTCTTATTGATATTATATATACTATAAATGCTGATTATTAAAATTGGCCTAGCTTTCATGCGTATAATACCGACGTGTGTGCTACATTATTATTCTGTAGTAGAGTGACCTTTATATATTTAAAATTTGTATGTTTGATCACATGGACAATGATTTTTCGAATGTTAATTAAACCTCTTTTAGTTGACCGATTCAGTTCGCTCCAGCAAAATAATAATAATGATGATGTGGTCTTGTGTTATGTTTTAATTTTGAGTGTGTGTGTTTTTTTACTATGCTATGTGTGATTTTACTGTTTTTTAAATTAAATTTGTTTTCGTCTTTTTTATAAAGATAAAATAGTCAATATACTGAAGTGCATGTAGGCAGAAACGTCTTAAGACTTGAGGCCCTGGGCCCTTACACTATTGTAAGCCCCACCTACGACACTTAAAAGTAGACAGCACACATCATACGTTGTTAAATACTCGTACAAAAAATAACCCGAGTCAAGTAAATGTGTATGACTTAAAATTGCACAAACCAGGCCCCGACCGTATGCCGCGTTTGACTGAATGGGTAATGATGGTAGGCGTAGGCCAATACATAAACGACGGTCATCAAATGTAGCCAGTTGACATATCTTCCGAAATTCCCTGTTTTTCGGAGAATAGAATAGAATTTATTCGAATCGTGATCTAATTAAGGCTTAGTTGAGAACGAGACAAGGCCCCTATTGTGGCCGAGGCCCTGGGCCCAGGCCTTAAGACGTTCCTGCAGGTCCCATACGCTTATTACTTAGTTCCATTTCTTTGTGTGGCCAACGTGCAAAAGTTCTATATTTCTAAAATATGTTGAACAAGGATTTTAATTTTTAAAAAAACAGTTGAATTATACATCATGAAACATAAAAAAAAACTTTTTTCTTAAAGTTTTATTACAGTTTACGTGTCAGCTATCGTCACAAACCAACGCTATTTATGCTAGGTGCAATAACAAGGAATATGTTGAATCTTATTTTTCAGCCTTTTAAAAGATAGAACGGGAGTTTTTAATCGATTTGTTGAAATATTTAATTTTACAATATCCATGCGTATTCGATGACTTTTTTTATTGGAATATATATATATATATATATATATATTTACTTGTGGAATTGTCGAATAAGGCTTTTTAGTATATAACATAGTCATGCTTTTATTTGAAAAGTATAGAAAATAATCTTTTAGGAAAAGTAAACATGCTAGGGAGCATTTATTTATTTATTTATTTTTTTTGGTTAATAAATATGAAATATTCCATTTTTTTTATATTGAAACCACTTATCACAAACAATTGTCAATCTGTGACTAGTTCTTCATTTAAGGTTATTATTATTTTCGTACTATAACTCTGGAATTACCTTAAAAGCGTTACACAATTTTATATTTATAGATTGTAAGATATCAAATAACTTGAAATTCTTACAGTTAAATTGCTTTTACTCTAATGATGCATTTTCCGAAAAGTTACCTGACTTTTATATATCTCATTTGCAATCTATAAAATGCTTGCATTTATTAGTAATTTAATTTATAATTTAATCTAAAAAATATTATAATCTTGTAAATATCTTATTTTAATCTATATCCTTTATAATAGCAAAATTTTTATTCATATCTTTAATACCAAAAATAAAGTAGACATGGAATATGTTTTTGAATTTTTTCATTTCTTTGAATATGGAAAATATTTATAAATTAGAAAGAATTTATGTTCTTTATGTGTATAAGTAGCTTTTATTGTGTTATATTATCCACCAATTTTGTTCCAATTTTATAAATTGCCAAATTTGTATATTTATTCTCTTAATAGTGGCTCCAGGAAATCCGATCTCACAGTGAAGCCCCAATAATTTTATGTGGCTGTCAAAATGACACCCGAGATGAAGTCAAACATCCTGTCACGTACGAACAGGTAAGAAAGACACTAGTGATCATTTATTTCATCCAGTGGCGTACACAAGTGGGGGTCAAATTCCCTTTATCACAGACAAATGTATTTTTAATTCTAGCATAAAAACTACACTACGGTTCTTTCCTCTGCGTGTTTTTTTTTAAGTATAACCCTACCCTTTCCATGAAAGAAGTCTCTGTACGCTACTGGTTTTTTCTGACTATATTGCATCTATTTTGTAGTTCTAGTATTTTCCAAATAAGTCGGTTAAACGGTCCAAAGAGCATTTGGGAACCGGGTTGGAGTTAACCGTAAATTATCTTGAGTTCTGGTTTTACGTAAAAGTTAGATTTTATTTTCTTGTTATGACCTTCTGGCTAACTTGCGTGTGTGATTGGCTAATCATGTTGTAATCGATTGCGAAAAGTACGGAACGATTAGTAATAGTCATGTGAAGGCTAAGTGAAGAATTCCTTTTTTTTTTTTTATCATGCTGTATTTAATTGTTTAAAATTATCGGTATCTCTGGATTGATGAAGAAAAATATGTAAAAATAAAAATTGATTAATAATTTATATGATTTTTTATAAATATCTATTGTTACTTAATTTCATAAAATTAATTAATTCCGGAATCGAAAACAGATAGTATGGAATGATCAGCAATAGCTTAATTAAGGGTTATTCTTTGTACACATTATGAAAAAATACGTATTTTTCATAGTACTGATACCGGTTACTTCAATTTCTTCAGAGATTTGTAAAAATTTTTATAAAACTTTTTTTTATGTACCGTACATTCCGCCGTGTAACGAGCACTTCTAACACAAAAAAATAAGATCGAAATTTTCGGACGCGTGTTATACACCGGGTATTACACGCACTAGTAAAATTACCCTTATCTTTAAAAATATATATAAAAAAGAGATGAGCATAGAAAAATTAGACTTTTGTATATATCGAAATACTGTTTGCTAAAAAAAGAAATGACATACTTAAAGAACTTAAAGGATTGTAATTCAAGAAGTACACCATTTTTCAAAAGCCTGGGTTAATACCTCGAATAAATTACTTCAAAACATGAGAGCCTTGCACACGTACATTAAAGGTTCTTCGTAAAAAAAGGAAGTGTGCGTTATAAGGCGAAAATACCTAACAATTTAAAAATGCAGTTTAAAAGTATTCGTGCACGTTATACACCAGAACGTATATTTATAGTCACGTATAAATTTTTTCATTTCTTCGTTTCGGGGAAGGGGTAATTTAATTACTTGGTATTTTTACAATTTACGATTATTAATTGTAATTATATAATGGAGTGATATTCATAAATACTTATTTCTTATGTAATTTCAAGCATTTACAAAGAAAATAATTCTTATTTATTTATTTCAAGTTCAAAGTATAGATTAGTTATGTTCTATTTTAAAATTGTCTACAAAAATAATTTTTGCTACTGAAGCAGAAAGATAAGACCTGTACTTAAACGCTCTTTGTAAATTATAAATCTTTTTCGTAAATCGTTTTTCGTAGTCTTATTTTGCCACTAAAGCTGTGTATGGATGGATATTCGCAGAATTATGTGATATAATCTACTAAGAAAATATATCTTTTTTGTTATTATTTCAGTCGAAACGTAACGAACTAATCAAAAACAAACATCTTTTGGCCAGGATTAAGATCTTGTATTTCATAAACAGATGTTTCTTTATTCAAGTGAGACACCCCCTTTTTTCCCCTGGTATCACATGACTCAATATTTCAAAATTTGTCCTTCGCATTTATTAAATCTCTCTTCTTAGGTATTTTACTTATTTCTTCAATAAAAAGAAATTATTCTCTTTGGATATGCTCTTTAACTGTTGCGCAAATTCTTATCAAAGTGAAGAAAAACTGATTTTCAGTGTTGTATGGTTGACAAACGAAAACCTTGATCTCTTTCTCTAACATTTAAAATCCTCTATTATTGTTTAAAAGTTAATGAATTGGGTTTTTTTTTCTAAAGTAGGAGTTCTTAATTTTTTTATTGATTACTGATTGAGAATGAGTGAAAATTAAAGTAAAATCCGGCGTACAACGCGTCTTTTAACACAAAAAATAAGTCTGAAATTTACGGGTGCACATTATACGCCAGATATAAAAATGAGAGATTTAAAATAATAAATGATAGTTTAAAAAACTAAAAGAACAGGCTTTTATTGTAGATCGTTTTTTGTTTGTTTGTTGTATTTGTATTAACCATAAGCGTTTTCGGTTTAGGTTGTAACTCAATCTTTAGTCGCGAAATCTGGAATTAGTCGCGAAATCTGGAAATGGTGTCTGAAATTAGTTGTCAAATCAGGAAATGGGAAATTTTTAATCCTGATGATTCTGATCAGGAAAATGGAACAAAATTCTTACATTATTTTAATGCCATCGGTGGAATGACAAGTGTGCATAATTTCGAATTAATCTGACCTTTTAAAGTGGGTAAAAATCGAGTTCCAAGATTCCGTAACATTAAAAAAAGATGAATACAGAAGGGAAAGAAAAAGAAAAATTAGACTTCTACATGAACTTCAAGGATTGCATTTCTAGGAGTACACTATTTTTTTCTGAAGTTAGGAATAATATCTCGAATAAATTACTTCAAAGTATAAGGGCATTGCGCACTTACATTTCATAATTCTTAGTAAAAAAGGGGGGTGCGCGTTGTACAGCGAATATACCTAAAAGCTAAAAATTGCAGCTTTAAAACATAGGTGTACGTTATACGCCGGATTTTACGGTATATTAACATCGCATTGTAAAGCAACACGAGGGGGAGGAGCTATTGGGGACATACCTCGTGATTTTGAACCTTGGTCAAGTTTGCTGGGCTACTACATCCTACCCAGGGGGGACATTGAGCCTCGACAGATGTAATGGGCATCAGCCTCCTCTACACGGCAGGTCTTCAGAGGCCCCTGGACTCTACTGCTTGGGAAACATCATAATATATAGTTAATAAAACCATTTATTCGTATACTAATTCTTAAATTAAAACAAGTATTCAGGCTTTATTTTAAACTTTAGATTAAAAATTATACAACACAGTAGGTATAAGGTTGATTGAGATTAACCCTGTGAAAAAATATCACTTGCTGAAACAATTTTTATTTTTAATTATTTATTTATTTGATAAAGCAAATATTTTATTAGAATAAATCATGGAACTTTCTTACAACCTAACCCAGGAGTGTCCAACACGCGAGCCGCATGTGGCCCGCCAGTACGTAAGTTGCGGCCTGCCGACTCTTCAAAAAATTTTAAATATCAGGTTTTTAAAGTTTTTCATTTTGAAATTTATTTGAAGGAAATTTATATATATATAAATCTACAATGTATTTGCCTGTTACCTGCTCTTGTTTTAAAATAAATCCTTTTTGATAATAGAAATGTCCTTTAGATTAAAATAGATTTATATTTTATCAAAGTTACATTTGATTTTACTATAAGAAATTACTTTTTTTTAATAAATTCCGAATTGCATTACGCATATCCTTTACTATGGATGGTACATGATTCTCTGTGTGACTTTCATTTCTCCTACTCCTTTTCTGTTTGGAGTTCCCAAAAAGCAAGATGCAGTCAGAGATGTTTTTTAAAGTTTAAAAAAATAATATATTCAGGACGGTTAAGATAAAGGGCAACGTATACTTAATCGTTTGCGAATGACAGCACAATCAAATTTCAACAATGAGTAACAAAAGATTAATTCAAAAGGAACATCGTAATTTTCAAGAAAATGGCAACTGTAATATTTTAAACATTATTTGATCATTGCATTATTATATTATATAAACATTATTATATTATCTATGTATACATAAAAAAATAATGAAAACAATAATAATAATTAATTATGTTTTAAATTTCCACTCCAATAAATGTTTTTTTATTTCCAAATCTGAAATAAAGGTACATGTTTTTACGTGCGGCCCGCGAGATTATAATGTTTTTCCGAAGTGGCCCGCAAGGTCATTTGGGTTGAACACTCCTGTCCTAACCCCTTAAAATAAATTTTTAAAAAGGGTTTTATGTATAAAAAATTAATTTATCTTCTAATTACTTTCATTAAAATGTGCACTGTATAAGAAAAATTCAAAAAATACGTCCTTTATTAAAAAGACAAAGTTTTTAATTTTCCAAGTTTTTTTAAAAAAAAAGTTTTACGTAATCGGACTAGGTCAGGCAGACTCAGGAAAGCTTTTAAAAGGCGAAAGTTGTTTTGAAAGAGTAACACGCAAGGTGAAAGCATTTAATGGAATGTCTTAGGAAGGTGCTCAGCTTTCACAACCGCATGTACCCTCAATTATCTTGATTCAATATATTTTTTGAAAATAATTGCTAATAATTTAGTAATTTCGTTTCTAGATAAATAATCGAGGTGGAGTGTTTTCATTTTACCTTAACTTTTACTAACCTATTTTTTTCTTTTTTTCCCCCTTGTATAAGTTTTTGAAAGTTTAAATAGAAAACATGCAAAATTTCAGCGAAAAGACTATTTATCCAAAAATCCTGTCAATAATAAATAAAAATCTGTACTAAAGTTTTCATGTGTTTTAAATTCTATTTCTTTCGATTGACTAAAATTTAAGAAGCTATTTTGTTTTCTTTTTTGTAAGGTCTATGCCAATTCCATTTTTCGAAAAGTGATATTGGAAGAATGCAAAGAATGAAATTTTTATGCCTTACAGCGATTATGTCATTTCAAAAATGAATACAATCAGATGTCAATTTTGATAACATATATGGAAATATCAACAACAACAAAAAGGAAACGAGTTTCAAATTATGTTTAGGCGTAGTTTGTTACAATAATGCTTTCAAATGCATTCTTGGCATTATCATTTTTTCGGAATCCTTTTCTTTACGGTTATGTGTTTCCAAACGTGTCATGTATGCAAAAGATTTTCTTCCCGAATAGAATCATTTTCCTTCGATGCTCTCACATGCTTGCAATTTCAATTTTGATCCCAAACGATTTCAGTTGTAGAATTGAATTTTTTTTCTTTTTTTCTGATTTTATATTTAGAATGATAGATAATCAAAAAGAGAATAATGTTTTTGTTGCACTTGCGAAGTAGCAAAAATTATTTTATTGACATGGAACAAAGGTGGGCAGACTTTTACATGACACGGTCTACTTTTAATTTTTTCGATATGCTGCGGTTCACCTTGTGACGTAGGTGTGATGAGTCAAAAAAAAAGTTCAACAATATTTAACTTTTAACAATAATAAATACAGAATATGTGCACTTACCTATATAACTACAGTAAAAAGACTTACTCTTTTAAAACTACATTTTAAGTAAAACCCAAAATACAAACATATATATAATAATTATACCCATCAATTTAATAATTTTAAATGATGCATTTTTAAACAATTCTCAATACATAAAAAAATAAATAATTTTCACTTAAAATTAGTACTTGCAGCTGTAGTCTCAGTAGAAGACTTAAGTCTTCATATTATCCGCCCCAATCTTAAATATTTCGGTATATAATTACTTACTATAATCTTGCACTGGATTCTAAGTGGTCGTCTGTGAAACGAGAATGATATGTTGTCTTAATTATATTCTTCGTTCAAAATGTAGATTCACACAGATAGGTAGAGTGAAAGAAAGATGTTAAATGAATTCCAACTTTTTTTTAAAGTTGGGATACTTTACTTCGTCTATTAGATTCCAAAAGTTTTTTTTACAAATTACGTCCTTTTGAAGAAGAAAAAAAGCTTCGTTTTCTTCGAGAACATGTAACATATTTTTAGTTATATTTTTCACATCAACATTGCCAAATGAGAGAGTAACCCATGAATGCAACTTTTGATTCTAGTCTAATAAATTCTTGAAAACATCTCTCAAATTTGGGTTGCAGTTTTATTCACGGTGTATCTTTCATTCATGGGTGTTTCCCATTATCTTGATAACCACCTGTGTTTCTTTTAGTATGCGCGTATAACGTTTTATGTGAAAGCGGTCGCTCCAAAATGTCTTGACGGCCCACCGGTCGATCGCGATCGACTTAATGCCTACCCCGGATATAGAAGAATGAACATGGATTGGGACTATAGTTTGCTTTATCTGTGAATTTTAAAAATGGATTCTCTGATGAATTTAGTTAATATATAAGTAATTAGCCAAATGAACTATGAATTTGTTTACCTTCGTTGCCCTTTTCTTGGCGAAAAGGAATAGTTCTGTTAAATGTTAATAAAAGAGGATCGTAAATTTATTTTACAAAAATAAGTAACATCATTCAGCATTTTCTGCTATAAAAACGGGTGAAAACTAGTGTAAATGTCAGACCAGTGATTACGAAAGTGGTCTATGGCGACCTGCAAGAGGTCAACGCCAGCGAAAAAATAATTTTGGGGTCCATGAAGTGTTAATGGGGGTCTATAATAGTAACTCTCATTAAACCAAATGATGACTTTAATCTTTAAAAATTTTGATCTAGTGGAAATTGATTTTAACAATTTAACTGATTTATTTAGTGAATGTAGTGAGGTTAATTTGTGGTTACTAGGTGACAGCATAAATTATATTAAGACAAGGACCATTTCAGAATTTCTTTCCAGAATTAAATTAAAGAAGTATAATATTGGACACCTCGAATTTTCTCAATTTGTTCCAGGACATTTTAACCTACGTTCAACAATTAAATGCCCTTTACTCAGATTTTGAAACTAGGTTTGAGATTGCTTTTTTTATAGTAATACAATTTTTATAATATACACAGTAGACAATGAATTCATATAGTCACATTGAAAAAAAAATGTCATATTACAAGAAGAACTGATCAGAATAGGCCCTAACAATCTTAAAATAAAGTTTAGAAACGGATGTCAGCAATTTTGGCTTTAAAAGACATATCTGTAGGTTGTCGAAAATTATGTAATATGGTGAGAAATTTTTTAATTGCTTTTCCTAGTGAGAAAGAGTTTTAGCGCGGATTCCAATCTCAAAAACAAAAAAGGAAGGGGGCAGGAGAAAGTGGACACTTACTAACAAAGGAGATATAGGCGTAAACCTATCTAGATTGATATTAAATATTGAAAAATTTTTATTGAAGCACCAGATTCATCTCTCTTATTAAAAACTTTAGTTTGTTGTTCAATTATTTTAATGTAACAATTGTTTAATGTATTAAATTAATTTATTTTTTTTAATTTTAATGTAATTCATTAACATGTGCCTTTTAAGTTTAAAATGTGCCATACTTCACTACAATTAGAAATTTAATTCTTTTAAAGTAAGTAGTAGTATCAGCTGTCAAAAAGAAATTTAAGTTGATAAATTTGCAAAAATGTAATATTAGGTAAGCAGGGATCTACCCAAACAAGAAAAACATGGTAAGGTGTCTATGAGACAAAAGTTTGGGAACTTCTTTCGTAGACTATTACATGTATATGAATCGTAGTAACAATTATTTATTTATTTATTTTTAAAATGTTTCTAGTGTCTTAGAACTTTCTGAAAGCAACTTTCCTCATAAAATGAGAATTAAATCTAGGTCATAAAATAACTGAAAAATACACCCTTGTAACGTAAGATTTATATATATATTTCGAAATACACTAAGGTGAAAGATCCAACCATGTTATTCTATTAATCTTTCGTGTTTGTGGTTTTCCTTTTATGCTACTTCTTGTTTCCATATGTACGATTTCGTTATCAGACAGCTCCTAGAGTTTAAATTAATTACCCCATGCTTTTTATGCTCCATGTTATTTCAGAGTTTTGAAGTCACGTTTATTTTCTTCATTTTCACTTATGATTAATTAATTACTATTTAATGTATTCTTACATTTCTCGAATTTCTAAAACACAGAGAATTTTAATTGATGTCATGCTTTTCAGATTTAATTTAATTTTTTTCATCCGAAAAAATACATTCATTATAATTTCGTAAAGAAAAAAATATTTATTGTTTTTAATGGGGAAAAAAACATTTAAGATCATCAAATTAAAGATATATAGTAAATTTTATATAAAAATCTTTGATGTTTTCTACGTTTTTATTAAATCTCTTCAGGGCGTTATAAAAACGTATTCGTATAAAAGCGATTAACTGTTTAGTAGGAAAAATAAACAAAGTTTTTATCGCTGAAAAATATTGCATGTTATGATTAAAAAACACTTTGAATGATCATGTAAAATTAATCATAAAGAATAGTGCTTTTATTTATTTATTTTTATATTTGGTGACAAACGATAAAATAGAGTTTTCTTGCGAGTTGTTTTGTTGAAAAAAAAATTTCAGTTGTCTAATGAAAGATGTTGAGTGTTCAGCACAATCTAGATGGATAATAATTGTTAGGAGGTGGGTGTTCAAAAACTGTGGTTCTTATAAAGCGTTTTTTGTGGATTAAATAGGATTAGAAACACAAACAAATGAGTATCATTATGTATAAAGGAGATTCAGAGGAATAAAATATTTAACCAATTAAACGTTTATATTGCACATAAGTTTTTAAATGTCTTATTATCATTGTCATTTAAAACAGTATCTCCTGCTATGTTACAAGTGTTTATTTTATTTCGCTTGTTTACTTATTTATATTTGTGTTAACTCAATATTATATTTTCCTTTTGAATCTTGATTGTAATCCCTTTAAGTTAGGGAGGAAATTCGGGTACGATTTTCAGTAATTTTTAGTAATCAGAGACCTCTATGTGTTAAAATGTCATCAACAATTTCTTGCAACACACATACCATTCCATTCATACATTTGGTGTCTCGTGGGAACTTTTCGGCCGGAAGGCCAAATGCCGAATTTTTGTTTCAACTTGTTTTCAAGCACTGTTATACGGGGGGTGCATTAGGGGGAATCAACAGGATGGTGGACGATTGCGCAGGAAGTAGGCCCGTCACGGGAATGACTTTTTGCCACGCACAGAACGTCGTGTGGTAACAGGTTAGGGATGATGAATTTAAATGTGGGTCGCCTTCCTGATTAACTGCCTGGTATTCAACCCCCGGGTAATTAACTCCCTTACTCTATGAAATAGTAACACTTTCTCTCTTCACGCTATATTTATTTACAGTTCGAAGATTTTAGCATGATATATAAAGCTGATTTATTTTCCCAATATTTAGCAGTTATATTTCAGTGTGTATATCAGTGATTCCCAAAATGGTCTATGACGACAAGGGGTCCACTTTAGCGAAGAAATAATTTGGGGGTCTATGATAGTGGCTCTCATGAGACCAGATCGTGAATTTAATTTTAAAAGAAAAGATGATCAAAAGTGGAGAAACCAGATTTTACCTAAATTAATGATGTAATTAGGTTAATTTGCACTTACAAGGTAACAGCATAAATATTGTTAAGGTATCCGACTACGTTCGGAATCGTGATTTTGCAAAAGCGTATAAATGGATAATATTTATGATATTTAATGTCACTTAGATTAGAAAACGTATATAAAATTGTTTTAAGAATAATATTACAATAAAAATTATTTAAGTACAATATTTTGACAAAAAATGAACATAGAATGATCCATTTTCAAAACATTATCTTTTTGTGAAAAATGCTTCTATTATAATAATATTTTGCCTGCATATAGTTCAGACCTCTCTACAGAGGCTGAAGTAGAATTTTTGAACTATACAACTTAGAAATGGATTTACCCATATTTTACTACAACAGAGGGGGAGAAATTTTAAGAAAAAAACGCCGACAATTATTTCAATTTGTAGTAACGCTTAAAATAATGTGAATTTTTCAAAAATCCGAGTCCAGACTTTCTGTAGAAGTCTTTACTTTATATGAGCAAAATATTATTATTATAGAAGCATTTTTTATAAAAGGAGAACATTTTGAAAAAAGATCATTCTAAGTTAATTTTTTGCCAAAATATTGTATTTAAATAAGTTTTTTTTTGTCATATATAATGTTCCTAAAACCATTTTATACATGTATTCTAATCTAAGTGACACTAAATATCATGAAAATTATCCATTTATGAACTTTTTTAAAATCACGGTTCCGAACGTAGTCGGATACCTAAAACAGAGATTCCCAAACTTTTTGCCGCTTAGACCCCTTGACAGGTTTTTCGGTTCGGGGTAGATCCCTACTTACCTAATATAATTTTTTTGCAAATTCATGAATTTAAATGTGTCTGTGACAGCAGGTACAGAGCTACTTACTTCAAAAGATTTAGATTTTTAATTGTAGTGAAGTATAGTGTTTAAAACTAAAAAAAACACATGTTAATTAATTAACTTTTTAATTATACTTTAATTTAAGATCTTCGTTAGTGCCTAATTCTTGTAATCTGACATCTTTTTTTTTTCAAAGTGGCCATATGGATTCAATTCCTATACTGTGGTATTATGACAGTCAAAACATTCTCAAACCTATTTCCTAAATCTAAAAAAAGGGCATTTAAATGTTGAAAGTAGGTTAAAATGTCTTTTTCCTGGCATATTGTTTGTGACAATTGAAAAACTGGGAAAATTTGTGACGTCCAAAATTATACTCCTTTAGCTTAATTCTGGCAAGAAAGGCTGAAATGTGGCCCTTGTTTTGATAAAGTTTTATGCTGTCACCTTGTAACTGCAAATTAGCCTCATTAAATTTAGTAAATGAATCTGTTAAATAGGAATGTCTGGTTTCCACTTGATTAAATTTCCTTTTAAAATTAAAGTCACGATCTAGTTTAATGAGAGCCACTATCATAGACCCCCATTTATACCTCATGGACCTTTAAATTATTTTTTCGCAGACATGGACCCCTTGCAGGGCTGTCATAGACCCCTGGGGGTCTATATAGACCACTTTGGGAATCACTGCCTTAAAACAAGGACCATTTCAGCGTTTTCTTCCAGGATTAAGTTAAAGCAGTATAATATTGGGGGTCGAGAATTTTCTCAATTTGTCACAGACAATGTCAGGACGTTTTAATCTACGTTCAGCTTTTATAAATGTCCTTTAATTAGGTTTTGAAACTAGGTTTGAGAATGCTTTGAATATGGTAACACCACAGTGGACAATTAATTCATGTGGTCACATTGAAAGAAAAATTTCATATTACAATAGGAATTGATCGGAACAGGCATTAACGAAGATCTTAAAGTAAAGTTAAGAAACGGATACAAGAAATTTTAGTTTTAAAAAGAAATACCTGTTATTTGTCCCGAATTATGGAATATCGTGAGAAAGTTTTTATTGCTTTTCCTGGAGAGGAGTTTCAGCGCGGTTGCCAATCTCCACAACAGAAAAAGAAAGAAGGGATATATGGGATACTAACAGGAGATATATGGTAAAACCGGACAAGATTGATACTAAATGTTGAAAATTTGTTATTGAAAAGCACAAGATTCACATTCCTCTCATTAAAAGCATTTGTTTGTTGTTCAGTTACTTTATGTGTTAATTAAATTTTAATCTAATTAACATATGCTTCTTAAGTTTTAAACACTATACTTTTCATTACAGTTAGAAATTTAATCTTTTTAAAGTAAGTAGCTCTATACTAACTATCAAAAAGACACTTAAGTTGATAAATTTGCAAAAATTCAATATTATGTAAGCAGGGGTCTACCCCAAACCGAAAAACATGGCAATGGGTCTATGAGACAAAATTACTTGGAAACCTCTGGTTATATTTTCGCTTGAAGCAGAGGTTTTCAAAGTGTAATGTCACCTTAAGTATCTTTATTACACCTTAAGTATTTATTAAGCATATTTTTGGGTTAAAATTATGAATGGGGAGGCATTAGCAGCTACTGGTTGCTGTTATGTATATATCATCAATACTGTATTATTTGTGATGCCCAAATTTCTTAGAATTTTAGCAAGTAATAAGAAATCATAAGGGCTTAGTAGAATAAAGGATAAATTCAAAAATTTTTTTAGGGAGAGCAAAATTATTTCTTATCTTGAATCTTTTATTTCAAATAATACGTGTATTTTTATAAATTGTAAATTCTTAAAGTATTTTCTTCTTTTGTAATTGACAAACATATTCCCCTTTAAAATGTATTTCTATATGTGGAAAAATCTTTTTCAGTTAAGAATTCAAATCGGAAACTTATCTTACTTGTTAAATATGCTATGTTTAAAATTTGAAGGAATTGTATAATTGTACAATAGCTTCATGGTTAACGTGGAATTTTTTTCTTCGGGGAGAAAAAAACCCACCTAAGATTCACGGAATTTTAAATGGTAAACAATTTTAGGAATTCCAATATGTGATTTTTCCACGACCTAAATCGTGTTTTGAACTAAAGAATGGAAAATAAGCATTTATTAATTTGCTGATTTAGTTTTATTTGTCACTAAAAGTAGTAAACTTTTATGAATCGTGTTTCTTTGTTGTGTGTGTCGTTGCTAAAATCACGAATTTCTTACTCTTTATCATTCGCTGACATTTTATTTCTAATTCAAAGTCGCACACTGTTGGATGTGACCGGAAATTCCAATCCTTTCTTCGGGATTTGTAGTGCTGCTAATAGTCGTCAAACTTTCTGTTTTTAAAGAATACATTTTTTAGAATAAATTTGTTATGTGTTGTGGCTCGAATGCTTTTATCTACCTCATAAATATTTTTAACTATTTTATTATTTTGTTCATTTATCGATCCTCTTCAATAGGGAGAATAATTTTTAAACTTACGTATATTAAATACATTTAGTGACTAATGTAATGTGTAATTATATTGATATCTGGCTATGGCGTACTGGGTGGAGCTTGGGGGGCTCCCCCCCCTCTATGATAGAGTTCTGTGGTCTCGGGGTAATAATATTCGATTAAGTCTTCTTTAATGGCTTGGCAGCCTTGGGTGGGCTTTGGCCTTCTCAAGAATTTTCCTTCTGGACTCTTTTTTTTTTGGCCTTGGTCTTTCATTTTGGGTAGCGAAATACCTTTCTAGGCAATCGACCCCTATTTCTTGTTCCAGAGGGCTTGGTCAAAAAGATTTTCTGTGTTGAACGTTTTTTGTTCATTCTAATAACGTGGCCAGCCTATTTAATTCTTTGGATTTTTATATATTTGACAATGTCTGGTTCCTTGAAGGCACGCTAAAGTTTTAATTTTAAGCATCTACGCCAAATGCCATCAAGTTCTACCAAAAATGGCTCTTAAAATCCGACGCTCAAGTAGTATTTTCATTATTTTGTGTGAATGTCCCAAGTTTCTGATGAGTATGTGAGTATAGGTCTGTAGGAATTGGGAATTTTTAAATTAGTAGAGTTTAGTTCACCTTTCAATTCAGTTTGATCTTAAGTGTCTCCTCAAACCATAATAGCATCTATTGGCAGCACCAATTCTACTCTGTATTTCAGATTCCATATTGTTATTAATGTTAATCACAGAGCCCAAGAAACACAAAACTATCAACTTTTTTCAAATTTGTAGGATTTCATTGAATACTCTTAAAAACGATTTTCTGTTATATTCTTATTTTATTCTCTTGTATAATAAACATGAAATGATCCGATAAGTGGAGTGATGTTTTGCATTTAACTAGAGAGTATTTAATTTAGAATGAATGTAGTAATCTTGTATTGACAGAATAGAGGATACTAATTGCTTCTAATCCGTATTCATTTCTAGTAGACGAACATTTGAAATAAATAACAAGGATTCACATACACACAGTACAGGACTATTTACAAAAGACGATAGACAAACGAATTCATTTACATTATAAAACAAATATCGGCCTGCCAATTTTCCCTGAAAACGGGAGTTAATATACAAAGCTGCAACCAGAAGTTCAAAAACTCGCATGACTTCCAAAGACGGCTATTCTGATAATCCAGATAATCGGATGATGTTCGTCATGTAATTCTTAATTTAAATACTCGGAGCTTTTAATTTCAAAGAGATAAATTTACGATTATATCCCGTTATGCTGGTAATTAACAGTTACTGTTTAAGCGAAGTCCTGGAGGGTCAGGACCATTACAAATTAAAAAAAACTTGAAAGATGAGTTATTATGTACATATGTATTCAGATATTTGTATGTCTATAAATATTTTATGACTAATAATCCTATTTATTGATTACTTGCAGGCGACAGCAGTTTCCAGACAGATTAATGCTACTGGCTATGTGGAGACATCTGCCAAAAACGAAGAAGGAGTAACGGATGTTTTTGAACTATGCGCCCTGGCCGCTCTGGGGAAATCCAGATTCGCCAGTTTGGTTCGACGCCATGCTCCCCATCTGAAAAAACACCTCCGAACACATCAGCACAAAACCTGTACAATCATGTGATAAACCTTTTTTTCTGTGGAATGACTCAGTTGAGCTTTCTTGAATAATTTTTGTTGTCTTTGAGGCGCAACCGTGGGATCTACTCCGTCTAGATCGACGAGTCATGTGGCAATATCAACCCCTTTTTGAAAGAAAGGGGCTCAACAATTTTTATCAGGGAAGTAAACGTTCGAATATTCGAACGGTTTCTATTGCGGTGCTACATATCTTTTAGACTGAACCACACATGAACTGTGTCGTTTATTCATTGTTGTGATCAAAATCTTGAATTGAAGCAACGATCTGTTCTTTAGATATATGTAGTTGATACTCATACTGAATATCATTTTGGTTTTGTGAAGGCTTATTGTATGCAGCTGAATTGGTCAATTGATTGTACGTTATATGCTGTGTTTAATCGCTTCTGACACTAATGTCAAAGATTTGTTATTATGATTAAGCGTTAAATTGATTAGTATAGCACATCAGTCATTAAAGTTAAAAGTTTTAGTTCGGTAATTGTTTGTGGTACATTAATGTGGGTGATTCAAATGGTAATTCTACGCTATGCTCTTGTACTAGAAACCATAACTATAAAATTCTTTCTTTCGAAATTCTTTCCACAACAACAAAAACAATGATTTTCTTTTCTTAAACTTTTAAAAGGTTATGGTATTCCAATTTTTTTTTAAAAAGTTTTAACATTATCTTATTGTTTGATAAGTATCATTTTAATAAGAAGTCCTTTTATTTCATCACTTTAAAAGTAAACTTATTGATAACTTGAAAAAAAACATGTTTTTTTCCCCCCACTTTTCAACTGTTTTGTTTGAAAAATAATATTGCCTTTTTTATTTTTCTAATAAATAGAAGGTATATGTTAAGTTAAAAAGTATATTCAATTATTGTTTATAAAGAATGAATAAATAAAACAATAGCCGAGCTACATATATATATAACTTAATTTTAAAAAATCATTAAAACTAGACTAAAGAAGCTTTAAAAATCTTTTTTCCTGAGAATATGTTTTTATTTTTAAATTTTGATATAATCAATGAGTACATTTTTATTTTATTCCCTCTAAATCAATTATATTGAAAGGTTAAAAAATTAAGATATTCGATGTTACGATTTAATCTTACAACATGATTCTTTTTCCAATTTCATGTTACCACAAATTCAACTTAATTCGATTTTATCTTGTATTTGTAATGAAAATTAAAGGATTACAATATCGCCTTAAATATTAGAATATATAGTTTTGGTTTTGGTAAGAATTATACATTTAAAGAATCACTTATGTACTAATAATTTAGTTCTTTAGAAGTTAGTTTTTGTTGAAGACTCGAAAATATAAGAAATATCCAATATATTTATTCTAAATGTAATTTCAAATGTGCAATGTGTGATTTGCATTTGAATTTTTAATGAATGTATAAAAATAATCGCGGGATTTGTAAAAGAATTTAAAATACCTGCCTGAGGCAAATTCCATTGAATAAAATGTTTGAAGAAGCATTTTCACAACTTGACATTTTGTTAATTTTGTATATAATTTTAAATTTTCTATTAATTTATTTTATAAAAAATTAATTAATTTAACTTAATAGAGAAGGAATGTTAGTGAATTTTAGCAATGGTGACTTAACGCGAAGAATTTAACCATATTATGTGCGGCTTTATACTTAAAGAAAACATGTAGCAATTTTTATTAAATATATTTCTAAATCATGTTCCCCAATTCATTTTTTTTTCATTATTTATAAAAATCGTTTGTTCCCTAAAGTTAATAACCTCTCGAGTGGTTTAAAATAACTAAATACAGAAGATCGAATATAATGTATGTAAATTATTTATGTATTTGTATTTTACAAATTTACAAAGTTGTGACTGAATATGTAATTAGGTATTTATCTTTAGGAAACTTTATTTTCCTCCTTGGTAGCTATTACTTTAATAAAAAAAAATTGATGTCGTTTATTCCTTTTAAAGAAAAAGGCTATTTGAATTTGTGGATTTGTTACAACAATAATTATTGTTAATGAGAATAACTGTGTAATATAATGCTTTTAAAGATGAATCGAATTTAAGCAGTGGCGTAAGGTACACCCCCACAAACCTCACATCGTGGGAGGGGGGGGGGCAGGATTTTAAGTAGCCCAAAGCCATGATGTTATGGTTTTGCAATTCTTTGTAAGATCCAGCTGATCCCAAAACCTGACTTTTCAGAGGGAGAGGGCCTAATATTGTCCGTTACGCCACTGAATTTAAGATAATTTTTTCCAATATACCAATTAATATGATCTCTTTTTATTGAATATGTGAATAAATAATGACGTAAAAGAAATTTTCTCATAAAATGTTTTGTATCAAATGCTATTGTGTTGCATTGCTATTTGACAAATGAGAGTTCCTATGTGTGTTCATGTACATATATATATACATATACGATATATAAATAAGATTTATATTAATGTCTTTAGACCAAATCATGTTAATACTGTGCATTTATTTTATGTTAATTGATTATTTGTACAGATCGGCGAAAAGCTGTGTTTGTAAAGAAATGAATAAAATATTTTAAAAATTATTCAGAGAGTATGTTTATTTCTAAACGTGTATTGGAGTTATTAAAAAAAATAATTCTGACGGAAAAATATTAATTCAGTTAAAATTACTGAAGTGTGTTTAATTCTTTATGGATTCCATTTATATAAATTGTACAAGTATAATTGTACAACAGCAGAAATATCTTCTTAGAAGTTTTATAAATAAAAGACGTACAAAAAAATCATGAAAAAATATACACTGAATTAAAAAAAAAACAGATAATTTGGGATTTATATATGCTCATTAATTATTTGTGTGTGCACAAGAATTAATGACTATGGTTGTCAAGTGTGTTTACATTTTCACCTTTCGATGAGAGATGCTTACTAAGTTACTTATTTTAAGCATTATAAAATGATTCACAACTTGTAAATTAATTTTATCTGAAGAGATAGAATCACTCACACATAAACCGAAACCACTTTCTCTTCTTAATATAGAACTTTTTATCGTATTGAAGGACACAGTAATCTATTGACTTCTGATCTTGACTGTGTCAGGTCCAGACCCACGAAATTCATCATGGCAAGGAGCTAGATGTACGCCTGTCGTTAATTGTAGCTTTGAGCACCATACAAGTGACAGTACGATTTAGCTCGGCTTCACTCCAATTTTAGGAAGAACACTCTTGGTGCAGGGGGAGGGGCCTCCACCTCTCTCCCCTTCCACCAACCTCATGAGGGGACTAGCGGCTAGACGGCTATTTAGAGTACCCCCATGGCGCAAAGACACTACATTTACAAACGTCCATGCTTTCTCCGGGATTCGAACCCAGGCCCTACGGCACAGCAATCAGCGTCGTTAACCACTATACCGGATGGGCGACAATCTTGCTACATTTTTTGTTCGATGTTATTCGGATAAATCAGACCTAGACCTTGACCACTTGGAAAATATTTATACAAACACTTGGTGTTGGCCCCCGAAAAAAAAAGCAGTGGATTAGAAATGGACTTTTAGTATTGCAATTCTATTTATACAGGAAATATGAAGTCTTACTATGTCCGTATTCATAACGAACCAGCGTCATTATTAAAAGAAAATGGCTGAATCAAGTTTCTTTTGAAACAAAATAATCACATGATAATTATAATTTTCTGAACCATCAATGCGACTCATACAGTGACATACCCTAAAACCTGACACAAAGTGCAATAGGTTTCTAATAAACCATTTGCAAATATCTATGTAGTACATTTCACTGGAATTAAGATATTGATGGGAAATTATTTTGCTTGGTTGGAATCGTTGAAGGATTGAGAATTGGTATTTTAAAATCCCCGTTTTATTGACTAACACAAACATAAAGGAACATCGCGACAAAGACACGTACAACCAGCACATGGGACGGGTAGGTTGTTAGATGGGTGAACTAAAAATTAATTATCATGCGATTCTTGGAGGACTCAAGACCATTATATGAATAAATAAAATCCTTTGAGAGAAAATTTAAGTCAATAATTACATCCACATTATGTAATTATTATATGAGAATACTCCTTAGTGCATTGATTTAAAATTAACACATTTTTCAGCTTAAAATTAAAATGCTTTAAATATAAAACTGGACAAATCATACAAACGACCAAAATTAAAGGAAAAGTTGTTGAATGTTTGTTGACAAACATAATTAAGTATGAAAATATAGAACATCCGGACATGTCCAGCAAGAGCTTCGTGGTTGGTAACCACATTAATAAAACTTCTCTTTCATTTCTTTTACAAAGAATCAGTTTCATCATTATTACTAGTTTACCATCTACAAGCTTAAAATTTTGCACCGACGTTTACAGAGAGAAAAATTTACTGACTTAATAATTCTTCAGAAACGTCTAATGTAGCACTTTTAAATACTTTATTTTTTTTTATATTTTTCTCTCTTAATTTCTTAAAGAACCGTTGTGTTAGTGCATTTTAGAGGGCCGTGGGTAGCCTGGTGGTTAGAGTATCGGACTCCAGACCGGAAGGCCTGTGTTCGATGCCCGATGCCACCAAATACCCTCTGAGTACACACGGAGTACGTGCTCGTTAAATCAGTGGGTCCGAAAGTCTTGTGGGCTGAATCACGAGTGCAGGGGACTGGAGAATATTTCTCTCCCCTCCAGTTTCATGGCAAAATTGTGGAGTTGGAGATAGGTGGTGTCGCCATCTATCCTCCCTTCGGGGAATTAGTTCGCCTAGCTAATTCGTATTGTCACCTTATTGGTGCTCAAGGCCTAGACCAACGACAGGCGTACTTCTAGCCCCTTGCCACGATGAATTTAGTGGACATTGTTCTGACTACGTCAGACAGGTGGCATTAGCCACAACAACACAGATGGAATTGGGCACAATGTCTCGTTTTTTAACATGAAATTACTTGCATTATCCGTGTCACTTGACTATGTTCTAAAGATACGATAAAAATCAGGGACGTCTTAAGGCGTGGGCCCGGAGCTTCGTCTTGTTCTCGACTCTATCTTAATAAGATCATAATCCGTGGAATTTTAATGGTCAAATATTATTCCCGTACATATTCTCCGAAAAGCAGGGAATTTCACACTGCAAATTATCAACTGGCAAAAGTGATAGGACTATAGTATTATGTGATGACCGTTATCCATGCCTATAGATATAGGTCTAGGCCTAATACCACTAAACAATCATTCAACTCATTGAGTCGAAATGCAGTGTAATGTCCTAGCCATATAAGTGATGACACTTGATTGATGTTTTGGGGAATTTATTTCACACACACAGGACAATCCACAGACATTAAATATTTATACGTTTTAAGTAGAAATCGTTGAAATTCAAGTTCATGACACTTGTAGAGAAATAATCCGTTACGCTCGCTGATGGAGCTAAAAATACTATGTCTCTAGTCGGGAGGAAATCCCACACTCTCCAAATATCCACACTACGCTCACGAATGGAGCACAAAAACTTGAGAGTTAATCGCTGAGTCCCAATCTCCACACTGTGCTTACTGGCGGAGCACACGAAATCGACCGCTCTGGTCGAGAGGTAATCACTGACTCCAAATCTCCACACTACGCTCACGGATGGAGCACACAAAATCGACCTCTCTCGTCGAAAGATAATCATCGACTGACTCTCGCGTGGCACTCTCGTACGCGCAGTGCTTCGGATCAGTCCTCGTTGCCACCTAGAGTTTTAGACAGTTCGTTACAGCAGCGATCGATCGACCGGTTTGTGCCTAGATTTTGAGTGGTGCACATTTATTTGTTTCAAATTACCGTTTGAACGAGTATTTGACAACGCATGCTAGACTGTCTACTTTTGAAGATCTTAGATAAGGCCTACTTTTGCATAGGGGCCCAGAGCCTCAAAAAATGTAATTCCATTAATATTGGATCAAAGAGAAATATTAGTGGAATTTTAAGATTTCTCTGGGCCCAGGGTCTCAAGGAGTCTTAAGACGCCCCTGAGAACAACTGTATGTATTCGACTGAATCAGAGCTTAATATCTAGATTCATATTGTATTTTGCTATTGTTTTATCGGTGAGCAACAAGAAGAAAAAAATAAAATTCCGAAATATAGGAGTGGATTCTGATTCTTAAAAAGGCTTAATAGAATCTATTTTTAGAATAGACCGTAAGTTTGTATATAATTTCCTCTTCACTGATTTACAGTCACAGCATGGATGGTTAATTAATATTTATTTCTAGGTGATATCAGCACAATTTTTAAATTCCACAATTTTATAATGCAAAAAGAAAGAAACATAGAAAATGATTCGTTACCTTAAGAACAAGGACATCACTTAATTATGACCTTGTATAATTTTTTTGACTGAATAATGTAAAGTTTTCTACTGTAGCTATATACTTTTGGATGCAACGATTAGGCGCACCGTGTAAATAATTCGAGAAATGATATGAAAACACCCTTCGTTTAGTATTAAATATTGTTCACGATCAACCTTGAAATAAAGACTCGAGAAAATGAAATTATTCTTTAATAAAGTATTTTCGACTATTTTCAAGCTCTATATATAAATCGTAAGAAACTAAAAGATAAAAAAAAAGGCGTGAAAACACTTGACAATTTTCATAATGAAGAAACTTACAAGGCATGCACTTATCATTTTTTTTGATAATCTTAGAGAACTCTCTCTTAAATTGCGTCAAGAAGACAGAAATTATATATGTTTACTTCAAGTCATTTCCAATTTCATTCAGCAGTGATCAAATTTCTGTTGTTGTTTCTAATGCCATCTGTCTGACGATGTCAGACCGAGGACCATGAAATTAATCGCGGTAAAGGGCTAAATGTATGCCTGTCGTTAGCCGTTGTTTTTGAAGAAAGAAGGTTCGTTCTGGGTACCTTCCGTTCCGAACGCAAGTACTTAACCAATCACGCCAAAACGATCGTCTTCGCGTGATATTGGCACTAGTTCATATAGATATCACACCGCTACATACTCCCCTGCCAGTGTTTAGGCGAATTGGCGAACAAACGATACCATATTCGTGGCGAGCATGTAAGCAGTTGCGTTACTTGGTGGGTATCGTCATTCGTGCGAGACGGCTTTGAGAATTGCGTCATTTGTGTGAGACAAGTTGAGAATTGCGTCATTTGTGTGACGGTTTGATTGTGTCATTTGTGTGAGACGACTTTGAGAAGTAACGGCTTATTTGCGTCAATGTTTGACGGCTTAGTTGCTTTTGCGGAGGATAGATGGCGCCACGACTGCAGCGCGTGAAGGATGCGGTTCCTTTGCACGGCCAGGGTCACCCTGTGAAAGAAGAAGGTTCGTTCTGGGTACCTTCCGTTCCGAACGCTAGTACTTAACCAATCACGCCAAAACGATCGTCTTCGCGTGATATTGGTACTAGTTCATATAGATATCACACCGCTGCAGTTTTGAGCACCATACAGGTGACAGTACGTTTTGGCTCGGTTCCACCCCAATTTTGAGAGAGAATACTATAGGGGTGATCAGGTGCCTCCCACCTCTCTTCCCCTTCCACCAACCTCACAAGAGGACTTGTGGCTCTACGGCTATTTTGAGTGACCCCATGCCGCAAAGGCACTATACATCAACAAACATCCATGCCTTTTCTGGGATTCGAACCCAGACCTGGAAGTCGGATATGTGTTTCTCAGCACCATGAATTTTTTTAATGGTGTCTTCACCTTGTACTTAAATATTAATACAAGTAATATAAAAAATTTTTAAGACAATTCCTACTTTGAATGGATGAATAGAAAGTATTTTATTAACGATTGAAAATATATATACGAGGGTTATTCAGAAAGTAAGGAACGTTTCCGTCTGACGTTACTAGGCGCGCGCCGATCACGTACATTTTGGTGTCTGAGTGCTCGGCATCTCAGTCGGCGTCCAGCTATCACAACGGGAACATTTCCACGCTGCCCGTTTTTTCGATATTCGAATTTAAAATGTGCGCTGCAATTGAAAATCCCGCCAGTTGTGAGGTACGGTTTGCAAAAAACCTAAAACCTATGGAAATTTATCGGGCAGTGTGTGAAGTGTACGGAAGCAACGTAATGAATGAAAGTTCAATCCGAAAATGGTGCATTCAGTTTAAAAATGGCCGAACTAACGTTCACGATGAAGAGAAGAGTGGACGCCCTAGCATTGTGACTGACGAACTGGTTGCTAAAGTTGATGAAAAGATTCGAGAAAACCGCCGTTTCACAATAACGGAGCTTTCGCTTAGTTTTCCACAAGTTTCACGGACTTTGTTGTTTGAAATTGTCACACAAAAGCTAGGCTACCGCAAATTCTGTGCAAGATGGGTGCCGAAATTGCTTACAGACCACCGTAAAGGCCAGCGAATGGGGGCAGCTTTGACATTTCTGAAGGCCTACAACAGTCATGGTGATTCATTACTGGATCGAATTGTAACTGGTGACGAGACGTCGGTGAGACACGTGAATTGCGAGACAAAATTACAGTCCATGCAGTAGGTCACACAAGTTTCCCCAAAAGACCAAGAAATGTTTGCAAACCTTGTCACGAAAGAAGATTATGGCGACTGTGTTTTAAGATAGGCAAGGCGTGCTTCTGATTTTCTCGAACGGGGTGCGACAATAAACTCTGAGTGGTACTGTCAAACTTTGCGCAACCTTAGGAGAGCAGTTCAAAACAAGCGTCGAGGAAAGTTACATCCAAAATTTTGTTTTTGCGCTACAATGCCCGACCTTACACGGCAAACTGCACTCAAGAGAACTCCTTAATTCATTCAAGTGGGAGGTTTCCCTCATCCACCCTGTACGCCCGATCTTGCACTTAGTGATTTTTACTTGTTTCCAAGAATGGAGAACTGGTTAGCAACACAGCGCTTTGACGACGACAAGGAGCTGTGGGTGCCCGTCACTGAGTAGCTGAGAGCGCAGGCGGCAGAATTCTATGACAAAGGAATTTCAAAGCTTGTCCATCGCTGTGTTAAGTGCCTCAAATTGTTTGGTGACTATGTAGAAAGGTAGAATTTTAGTCTCTTTTTTTGTTGTATATAATAAATTTTTTTTCTTGTACTTAGTTTCTTTTTAATTCCAAAACGTTCCTTACTTTCTGAATAGCCCTCGTATATATATAGGGAGAGAGTGAACTAATAGAAGGAATTGAAAAAAGATAATGATTTGTCTGCATTGTTGTAACAATGCACACCCGGTTTGGCTGGTTTGGCTGAAAAACCGGTTTTCGACGCCCACTTTTGTCATTGTTTTAACAGGTACATTGTTACAACAATTGATACGAATCTAAGTTGGCGTCAAAACCCAAAATTAATTAAATTAAATTAAATTAATTAATAAATATTTGAAAAAACTGTATTAACATCAAGTGTTATCCATTACAAGTTAAAAAAAACTGAACTTTTTTGGATGAATAGAAAGTATTTTATTAACATTGAAAATTTGAACAAGATATATATATATATAGAGAGAGAGAGAGAGAGAAAGAGAGTGAGCTAATAGTAGGAATTGAAAAAAAAAAAAATGGAAAGAAAGAAAGAAAAAAGAACTCGAATACGATTTTTTTTTCAACTTAAAAAAATTTTTCCTAATATAAGTAATAACTATGGGAATATATCAGCATTTGTTTTGAAATTTAAAAGTCAATTTTGCACTTAGACATAAGTGACAGATTTTTTTTTCACGAAACAATTGACTGATTTAGACAAAAGTGCGAAAGTACTTTTAGATATACGCAAACTGCTCTCTATACGATTGTGTAATCAGAAAGTAATAATTATAATTAAATATTTCTTGGCACTGAAAAAATATTTCATGTTTGGTTATTACTCTTATTACTTACCTTTGATAGATCTGCAAACCAATTCACACAAAATTTATTGATCTTGAGAACATCGAATGCACACACTTGGTTTTTATGTTGTTCTTATTTAAAAAGAAAAAAGTTAATCGTCCAATATGACTGTTGTATGAACAATATATAGTATGACTGTATATTGTTCTAAAGTTATTGATTTATAAGTCAGAGCATTCAGCTTTCGATTGTGTTGAAGAACATTCTTATAGACATCGTCTCTAGAATTTAAAAAGAACAGGACTTGAATTTCTAAGACGGACGTATGTTTATCATTTACATCCCTGTTAAACCCCCTCCTCGGTGTCAATTTTTACTCAACAGAAGAAACATGTTTACAAATTTCAAGTCTGTAGGTCTTATATTTGTAAAATGATAATTTTCCTATATAACACTTCAGCGACCCCTCTTAGATGTAGACTTTCGCAAAACCTGTACTTAGCGTATCTTTACTCAACAAAAGATACATGCTTTCTAAATTCCAAGTCTGTAAGGATCTTGCCGCCACGCCTAGAGATGTGGGAGAAAGAGAAGGAAAATTATATAGCCATGTTCACAAAATCACTTAGTTTATTTGCACAAAAAACAACACAAGTTTGATCAATCAAAACTAAGAGGCACCATTAAGGACCGACTACGCGGAACCGATTTTAAAAAGCGCATAAATGGATAACATGATATTTAGTGTTTAGATTAGAATACATGTATACAATTGTTTTAAGGACATTTTGAAAAAAAAAATGATTTAAATACAATATTTCAAAAAAAAAATTTAACTTAGAAAAACCTTTTTCAAAATTTTCTCCTTTTGTAAAAAAATGTTTATTGTAAAATATTTTGCCTGTATATACTTAGACCTCTGTACAGGGGCTCAACAAAATTTTTTGAAATATATAACTTAGAAGGGGGTTTATCCATATTTTACGACAAAAAAGAGAAATTTTTAAAAAAAAAAACCCAAAAATTATTTAAATTTTTAACTAAAATAATGCAATTTTTCTGTAATTCTAGTTGACCTTTGAGAAGGTTGAGCATATACAGGCAAAAATTTTTTTAAAAAATTTTTTCCCAAAAAAGGCCCCAAAAAAAAGGTTACTGGGAATTTTGTCAAAATATTGATTTAAAAAATTTTTACCAATGTCCAAAAAAATTTTTTGTATTCTTTTAAGACAAAATATCATAAAATTTCCATTTAGCGCAAAATCACGGTTCCGCTTTCATCCCAAACAATAGAAGACAAATAACGAGGTATCAGGTATGAAAAGACTTTAATTACCAGCAGGGGCCCACACACGGGGGTGTCCTGGGGGTCCGGACCCCCCCCAAACCTTTTATTATTTTTCCGATTGATTAAAATTCTAATATATAGTACGTAAAATTTAATTAATTTTTGTTATGAATGTTTAAATTTTTAAATTAATGCTAATTATTTTTCAAAAATTAGTTTTCTACTGTTTTTTTTCCCAAAAAATCGACAAAATCAAAGTAGATGATAAAGAATGGTGGACTTGGACCCGGGACCCCCCTTGAAAAATTTTTTGGTGCGCTACTGATTAATAACACAATTCAATTCGGCACTGCTTTCCAAGCTATCTAACTATATTCAATCTCCAGTGACAAATCGTCCCCTTAAATTATTTTAATTATCAAATATTAAATATCTGCGTTAACTTTTTAAAATTTTAAACCCCCGTTAACAGCCGTCCTCCCCTCTCTCCCAACTTGAAAGCCTGGATTTTTATATAGCAGTCTTTTTCATGTGTTCACGTTTTCTTCTTCAGAGGAAGCGTTCTAATAAAAAAGTTTTAAGGGCCAAAAACCCAAGAGGGTTTGTGAGAAAGGGCGCGGATAGAGCCGTCACAAGTCTTTTTGGTCTAATAGGTAAAAAAAAAAATTTTAAACACCTCGTAATTCCCCAAAAAAACTTCATAGGGGGCGATTTAAAACCCCCTAGCAGATCTTTAAAAAAAAAGTATGCTTGTCGTTTCCCAAAAAAGTCTGTATCTATAATAGTTTTAAAACTGGGAAACTTTTTTTGTAATTTCCAAATCTACTTTGAGGTCGGCTTTCGCAAAACCGGTTCTTAGCGGATCTTTACTCAATAAAAGAAACTTGCTTGCCAAATTTCTAGCCTTTTGATCTTATAATTTCGAAGATTTTGGGATTAATGAGTAATTTTTTTACTCTTAAATACGTAGATTGAACTCTAAAATAATGCTTATTTCCTTTGTTTTCTTTTCTCGTTCCCCTCTTCTTCAATAAAATATTCCAGTGTAAAGCTCTAACATATTAATTTATCCTCTCGTATGATATTTTTTTAAATCTATACGACCAGATTTGAAAGCAATAAATTTAGTCTTGAGGACAATCTTTATTTAATATCAGCATTTGAAGGGAAAAAATCTTATTTCGGGTTTTTGAAACAAAACACATGGAAACAATTTAGTTGCTAACGTGTTGCTTTCTTTCTTAAAAAATTCAAAGAATAATATTACAGATTTGAATACAAATGTTGTTTATTTGTTGAAGTATTATTAAAATATATACCATAATAACACAACGATAAGCTATAAAACTGCTAAACAGAGTGTTCCTGCTAAATTTGACGATTCTCAATCATGTGTGAATAAAACGAATTGCGTTTCGAATATTCGAAATTGTTTTATTATATTTTCTTGACGTGGCTAAAGCGGAAATGATATCAATCTCTAATCCTTTCTCTCCAAGGTTTTTCTGAAGGTTTAAAATCAAGCTACTTTTATTAGGTAAGACGTTGATATTTCGATAGGAACGAATGCTCGATCAATGAGCTAATTCAGTTGAAATGGGTATCATAGCTTTTATAATGAGGAAAAATATACTGGAATAATTTGATGTAGTGCAGCGGTTCTTAAACTTTCGATCATCCCCCCCTCCCTTTATGTATCAGCCTGACACTCTGCGAACTCCCAAGATATTTTAAACATCCCTCCCTGACACTCCCAACACATGATTCCTCAATGATACTGAGACTATGAATTCAGTTCTTAATCTGTGCACACGTGTTTCTAAATTTTTTGAAAATACTACGTTGTAGTAATAGCTCTCTAAGTATTTGCAAACAATAAAAAAAAAATTGGATTAATATTCGCAATCGAAATACATGTTCTAGTGGAGATTTTTCAATGGGGCAATTTAGTGTTCTAGTCTAGAATGATACATCTTTCCATTTTTGCGTGAGGCCTTTCGGAGTCTGCAAAATATAGGGAAATCTTAACATTAAAGAGAAACCTTCGTGGACCCTCTAAAAAGTAGCGATAGCGATACTTTCCGAAAAAGATCGATTTTTAAATCGATTCGAATCGTAACGTGATGAATCGATTCGAAAAAAAAAAAAAAGGTCCAAAAGATCGATTTCTAAGAAATCGATTTTTTAATCAAGTCTGCATTTACAATGTAAATATATATATATAAATCCATTTAATGAAAAATAAGAAAGATACCATAATAAACGATCTCTTATCAGTAAAATGGGGGAATTTTTCATTTAAAGGGGAATTGAAAATTAAATTTATTTTATTACCATCCGGTATCGGTATAAAAAAAGACATTTTTTTTCTAATTGGTTTTTTACATTCAAAAGTTTAGATAATAACTTAAGTTCCCAATGATAAAGATAAATAGTTTTAAAGATAGTACATTCTACTAATTGTAAATAATTTTATGGTTTTCACCAAAACAGAAAAAAATCAAATGTCGATTTTCTAGGATGAAATATCGATTCACTTATTCGATTCGGTGCTACGTATCGACTTAAAAAATCGATTTTTTTTGGCCCGAGAAATTGATTTTTCGACAAATCAATCTCAGATCGCCATCCCTACTAAAAAGGTGCTGAGAATCTCAGTTAAAGAATCACTATTGTAGTGTGTTCAGTGACGTAACGTACAACCTCGCATCGCGGGAAGGGGCCCAAAACCTGACTTTGCTGGGGGGCCCTAATATTCTCCGTTACGCCATTGAGTGTGTTATATGAAATTGCACACATTCTCTATGATATGAAGTTTGTACCCAGTATATAGAGATTTAATTCTTTACAGTACGCCAAAGGAGTACTGTAAAATCCGACGTATAACGCGCACTTTTAACACCAAAAATAAGAGTGAAATTTACGGTGCGCGTTATACGCTGGATATAAAAATAAGAGTTTCAAAAATAAAAAAAGAGATAGCATAAAAAAAGAGACTTCTACAAAGATCGAAATACAGTTTACTTAACAGAAATGACACATTTCTCATTAACTTAAAGGGTTGTAGTTCAAGAGGTATACTGTTTTTTTTCTAAAGCTAGGAATAATACCTCGAATAATGACTTCAAAACATAAAGAGTATTGCATTTGTACATTTCAGGTTTCTTCTAAAAAATGGGGGTGCGCGTTATACGGCGAATATACCTAAAAACTAAAAATTGCTGCTGAAAGTATAGGCGCGCATTATACGCCGGATTTTACGGTAATGCATTTTGCAAAAGTTTTGATGACATGATTAAAATTACGTCAACGAGTTTTCTGTTAACCTACCAAGAACTATCTCTTTGCAGACTGAAAAATTCTACATGTTACGAAAATAAAAATAACTACTTGTGTTTATGAAACCTAAATTCAAGTTCAGAGACGGAATTTTAAAAAAATACAATTATGATATCAGGAAACGGACTATAATCTGAAAAAAGAATGTGTATGATTTCTTGGAATTCATTGTTAGTAAACATTGTCTGCTATCCATAATACTGAAACAAAAATATGTGGAATAAAAATTCAAGATTTACTATAATATATTCTATCAGAGCGGCTTATCTTTTGGATTTGGGTTACGATATTTCTGCTGACAGATCGTCGGGAGAAATAAAAACATTCAGCACCAAATACTGACTCGATAGAGATAAAAAGGAAGAATTTCAGACAGAGATTTTAAAACTATTTTCAAAAACGTAGTTGTTTGTTAAATAAGTTCTTTTGAACGAATGTCCGTATATTTGTCCAACTCATCCCCTTTATCAGGGAATAACACGAAATTATATAAAAAAGTTTTTTAAAGGTTCCGAGTTGGAAGGGGATTTTAAAAAGGCGCATAAAGGGACTATTTTCATGATATTTGTGTCGAAGAATACATGAAAAAAAGTTTTATATAAAATAATTTTAAAAAAAATTTTTAAAAAATATAATATTTTTTCCCAAAAGAATTTTAAACCTTTTTTGTTGTGTTTTTTGTAAAAAATGCTTTTTTAAATAATATTTTGCCGAATAGCTCAAACCCCTGCGAGGTCAATTTGTTTTTTTGAAAAGTTCATATTATTTTGGTTCCCATTTAAAAAAACCCCTTAAAATTCTCCACTCTGTTGTCGTAAAACATTAAACCCATTTCAAGTTTATTATTTCAAAAGTTCTAGTCAGCCTGTATCAGAGGTCAGAGCTATATACAGGCAAAACATTATTATATAATAGAAGCTTTTTTCAAAAAAGGAGAAATTTTGAAAATGGGTCTTTCTGGGGCTTTTTTTGTAAAAATATTGTATTAAAAAATTTTATTGTAAAAATTATTCTAAAAAATTTTTATTTTTCAATGACACTAAATATCAAAAATTTTTCCAAAGCTTTTTCAAAAACCGTTCCGAACTATAGTCGGATACCTTAATAAAAAAAAACCAATTAAAAAAAAGGGAGATATCACGGTTGAAAACAAAAAATTAAAATTGAACTTTTTTTAGCAGGGGGAAAAAAAAGGGACAAAACATTTTTTCATTTTTTTTCAATTTTTTAAATTTAAAAGCAAAAAATGTTTCATATTTTTAAAATTTGCTGCTATTTTTACAAACGGGAAAAATTAAATTTATTGTTTTTTAATTATTTTGGCCCAGTAGTCGAGGGGTAGATATCGCACTTCCCCACCACAGGTCCGGTTCTACTCGGGTTTCAGCCGACTCAGCCTTTCCCCCCCGCAGGGGGCGATAAATGAGTACCGCTTGCATGGGAATTTAAACATTGGGGTCCGCCACCGATCGGGACATCGTTATGCATTTCCCCGCGCCCAATGGGACGAATTTGGGGTTGGCACAAGGGGGCCCCCGCCCTCATGGGCTGTTTCTCCACACAGAGTTTGAATTGTTATTTATTTTTTATTCTCACGGAATTACTTATTTTGTCTTCAGGGAAGGATATAATTTATTATGATGAACACACATCCGAAAAGAAAAATTAAATACACTTTGATCATAATTATCGAGTCAGCATTGTACCAAAACACTTTAATAATAAATATTTATAATTAATTGAATGCTGCTTTTTAATAAGAGTACCTTAAAAAA
>BMAV01026756.1:0-17417 GCA_019973955.1 Trichonephila inaurata madagascariensis | reverse complement strand
CTTTATACTCTTCTAACAAATGCACTAAAAAATTGAAAAATATCCATTTATGCGCTTTTTAAAATCACCTTTCCCGAACGTAGTCGGATACCTTAAGCAGTTTTACTGAGTTATGGGGTAATTTCGTTTCCTTTTACATATGATCATACAAACAAAACATATAAACAAAACTTTCAAGCAGTTTAATATAATTCGATTTTTTTTCTTTTACCAAAGCCACACACACACACACACAACACAAACAGCCTCTCTTAGTATTATTTACAACATTAATTTATCAAATGCAGAATGGCAGCAAAGAGAAGTTTTGACTGAATTCCAGACTGAAATTAGTATTATTTGTTTATAGTTAAAAATCAGTGATCATCACCCATAAAATGGTCACTACTCCAGTTCATTCTCAATTTCACTGTTATTTGTTATTAGAAACCGTAACAGTGTTTCAAATAGAAAAACATCTTGCGACTCGCACATGTGCGACATCAATAGCAAAATTGGTCGCTTTGATTGCTTGATTTTGAGTATTTCCCTCTAACTTTTTAATACATTGTTCTTAAATAATTGAACTATTTAGGGAAAACGCGGCCATGAGCGGGCCACATGCGACCCACGGGCCGTAGTTTGAGTATCGATGGTTTAGATCAGTGATTCCCAAAATGGCCTATATGGACTCCCAGGGGTCTCTGACGACCTGCAAGGGGTCCACGTCAGCGAAAAAATAATTTGGGGTCTATGAGGTGTCTATAATACCCTAAACCAGATCGTTACTTTAATTTTAAAAGAAACTTTAATCAAGTTTAAACCAGATTTTTTTATCTATTTAACAGCTTTATTCACTAAATTTACTGGAGTAAACCAAGGAGATTTAGGGTTGAATGAGTAAAAATTAAGGTCAAACGTTGAAATTTTGTTATTTAAGCAACAGATTCATCTGACCCATTAGGAACATTTGTTTTTTTATGTAACAATTATTTCATATATTAAATTTTAATTTAATTAATTCACATGTATTTCTTGAGTTTTAAACACTCTACTTAACTACAGTTTGAACATAAAACTTTTAAAGTAAGTGTGTGCTATACCACAGCTGTCAAAAAACATTTAAGTTGATAAATTTGAAAAAAAAAATTAATATTAGGCAAGTAGGGGTCTACACAAAACCGAAACACATGACAAGGGGTCTATGAGACAAAAAAGTTTGGGAAACTCTGGTTTAGATGAATCAAAACTATTCCATACCGTTAGTTGTTGCAATTCTTTTGTTCCTATCCAAAAGTAATTTAAAACTCTTCTAGTGAAGACTCCGATAAAACTACCCCACGAAAATTCTTACAGCTCACACAAATACCACAAAAATACACGGTCGAGATTCAAAAAAATTGACCGAAAATTTTTCAACAAATCAGTTTTCTATTCCTTAAACCGTTACCACGAATCATATCCCTTTCCGGGGAAAAAAATGGGATATCAGATCCATCCACACTTTGGAACGACTATTCATTACCTCTTTCTATACTTTCACCCTTCGCATCATTAGCAACTGCTCTCTCTGAAAAATCCCTCCTTGCAACTAGGGAAAAAAAGTTTTTCCATCCCTTTTTAACGGAGGCTGGACCGAACGTCTCTTTTCTCATTTGTCGGACCCTTTTTCAGGGCCCCTAATGGAACCACCGAAATTCACAGACACGGTTTGGGACAGATGACTCTCCACGCTTTAATGCATTCAGTGCTAAAGAGATCGTGTTATCGACAAAAATTTCCAAGGGAAGTCTTTTTTTCAGGGGGGTAGTGGCTTGTTTCTGTGTCACTTACAAGGCAAAAAAGGAGCATTGTCTGGGGAAGTAGTGAAAGAAGAGTAGAGCTAAGGGATTTTTCCCCCATTGATGAAGGAGTAGCGTGTGAGAAAGTTTCCTTGATAAATCAGTGAATACTATTCATAAATGTCTAATTAGTTTTGTAAGTGATGATAGATGTTTCTAAAAATAAATCTGTTATAAAAAATGAATAGAAAGAAAGGAAAAACCCCTAGCAATTGCTTCTCATATTTCCCTCCAATGGAATTTATGTGTATTTTCTTTAAATCATTAAAACTGATGTTTATTTTTTCAATTCCTACTAATAGTTCATTCTCTCCTTTTGTATATACTTATTTATCTTTATATATATATAAATCTTCTGTGCGTGTGTATGTGACTGAACTCCTAAACGGCTGGACCGATTTTGATGAAATTTTTTGTATGGGTTCATTTGGATTTGAGAATGGTTTAGATTCCCGATTCGGTCCGATATCGTAATTAGTTAAAAATATATTCATTAAAAACCTTGAAAAGCAGAATTGTTTTACCCATGTGTGCTGTTTTTTCTGATAATACTCGGAAAAGAAAAAAAAAAAAAAAAAGAGGGGAGAATTTTCCGATATTTTCACCGTTTTTAAAATTGCAATCTAATTTTTCTATCAAAATCAGACAAAAAATAATTACAGAATAGGAAAGATTCTTCATTTCGCCACAATACGGTCTATATCTTTATATATATAATTCTTCTGTGCTTGTGTATGTGACTGAACTCAATTCGGTCCGATACTGCAATTAGTTAAAAATGCGCCAAAATTATGAAAGGGAGCGCGATTGTTCATTAAAAAAATTATGGGCAATAGTCTTGAGGCCACTTTTTTGAGCGGCAAACTTCAAGATGAAGTTGTACTTCTGCCACAGATCCCAGTGATTATTTCAGTCCCACCTACCCCCCTTCAAATGTTTGCAATTTCCAATTCGCTTGGAGCAGTATTATGTTACATTTTTCTTTTAAATTCTTAAATTGGAACATATTCCAATAAAAGTGCAACGTATTTTTATTATGTCATTATATATTTTGTTTTGCTTCCTTTCAGTATATTAATATTTTTTTAAAAAAAAAAAGCTTTTATTTTCGAATTTTTTTATATGCTTACGCCCCCCAAGTGAGGTTATTATGCCCTTCTAGGGAGGCGCGCCCCACAATTTGAGAAACGCCGTACTAGAGACATTATATGAATTTCAGTTTAGTTCTAATTAGAAAATAAATTAGCAAGATACAGAGCGTTATTATTTCTATAACTTCAAAACAAATTTTCAAAATAAAATGAAGACTTGCACAAAATTTCAAGCTACAAAGTATATATTATACAAACTAACTGATTACTTTCATTTTATCAACATTTTAATTTTATTTTATATTCTGAATGATGATTCTCTCGTATACAGTAGAAAATTTTCCTTAATTGTTCGTAACACACACCTTAGGGAAAACATAATACATTTAAACAATATCAAATAAAAGGAAATATTGTTCACAAGTTGTATACAGAAGAGTTGGTTTGTTTAAAATGGAAAACTAAGTCAGAGGAATTGTTTCCCACTTACAAAGATATGATATTATTCAACTATGTTTTACTTGTTGCTATTACAGTACAATGATTGTTCTAAATAGAACAGTGCAGACCTTAGATGTCGTCTTGTAACAAATTTGACCCTGTTTCTCATTGAAATGCGTTGAAAAGCTCGGGCTAATTAAGATAAGAAACATCTGCATCAAACGAAAATTTGTTTCTTTTCCCCTCTTAATTCTGTCTGCAGACAGCACAACCTTTCTTCCATCCACCCACCGCGATAGAATTGTCAGCGCGTCTGCGAAGAGTCCCAATTGTTTTGATTCGGGAGCGTTGACAACAGTCTGACGTCACTGTGTAGGAAATATTAACAGGTGTAGGGGAATGATGAGATTCGTGGGATTTCCCTTTGCATAGAGAATGGGAGTGTTTTGTTGGCCGGTCACGAGTGATAAATATATATCGTTGGTTTGAATTAACATGTGGGGACTCTGTCAGAGTGAATATGTTTTTAAAAAGTATCAAAATTAGGAGTAGAGTGATGATCATAAACTGATATTGTTCTTAATTATGTATTTCCGTTTTTTCCGGGCCTAGTAGATTTTCAGATAGTTATATCAAAGCATAAACAAAATCATGCTTTGAATTTTTTTAAATAAGATCTGCTTCTTTTTCATTGAACTTAAATTTCTCCTTTGGGATTGCTCAAAAATCGATATTTTAACGTTAACTATAAGCTAGAGATCTCAAAATGTTTTTAGTCGCATGTCCAACAAACGAAAGTAATTATAAGTTGTATCCAGTGGCGTAAATGAGAACATTTGGTCCTCTCTGCAAATTCAGGTTGGGGGCCCCCAAGTTGGATTTTACGAAGGGTAGGCGGCAGTCAGGCCCCCTAGGGTCGCGGGGGTGTACATTACGCAAGTGGTTCTACCCAACAAGAAATTGTATAACATACCGTAAAATCCTGCGTATAACGCGCACTTTTAACACAAAAAATGAGGTCGAAATTTAGGGTTGCGCGCTATACGCCGGGTATAAAATAATGATAGCTTCAAAAGTAAAAAAAGAGATAAGCATAAGAAAAATTAGACTTCTACATAGGTCGGACTATTTTTCATTTGAAAGAAACGACATTCCTAATGAAATTAAAGGATTTTGATTCTAAAAATAAATTATTTTTCAAAATTCTGGGATAATACCTGGAATAAATGGCTTAAAAGCATACCATCCTTGTACACGCACAATTCTCATTCTTTCGTTAAAACGGGGTGCGCGTTATACGACGAATATGCCCAAAAATTAAAAACTGCAGCTTGAAAGTATGGGTGCGCGTTATACGCCGGTGCGCGCTATACGCCGGATTTTACGGTACATAGTAAAATACATTGTCTCTCAACCTTTTTATCGCCGTAGACCGGCCAACGCTTGGTAATTTTACTACAGCCCGCAAAGGAGAGAGGAGGGGGGAGACGTTAATTTTTTAAAATCTTTTCTATACCGTGATATCAGGATATTTTGCGCAAGCGCGTAAATACGGCGTTTGGTAACGTCTCATAGCTCTTGGTTAACCCTTCTCGTCTATAGAAAGTCACACAAACCCGAGGGAAATAACCCACAGTAAATAAAATTGAAATAATTTAATTTTCCTTTGCGCCCCTGTTCTATTTGATCCACTGACCGGTACCGGTCAGCGGATCACCTCTTGTATAATATAATATCTTCCTGCGCATGTGCTTTAAAATCTTTAAGCATTTATAATGAGATTCTCAGTTGTTAATGAAATGACACAGCGTTTAATGATAGAGCATCACACTCAAGTGGTATACAACCATTAAACTCGCAAATCATCATGAACGTACTTCTTTGGCGTGCCCTAAGTACCACTTTACAAATTTGTATTTATTCCCTGGGGCACACGTACCACACTTTGGACATCCCCTATTTAATCAATAGATTAATTATTCGAAAGATTAAACCACAATCCATAGTCACTGATTGACGTAACTCACTTCACCCGGTACTTTGACAACTGTGTATTTATTTGCGGGAGACAAGGAGGCCAATTCTAAAAAAGTTAAAACTTGTATAGCTGCAATACAAAAACTTGTTTAGCTGCAATACAAAAACTTGTTTAGCTGCAATACATAATTTTTAAGTGTAGTTAAAAATATAAAGCTGGAAATTTTTGTGCGTATGTCTAAGAATCTAATGTGGCCGCGGTAGCCGAGTGGTCAAAATATCAGATCATGGTTGGCCTTGTCACGAGTTCGAGCCCAGTACCACTAAAGACCCACCGTGTAGGGTGTGATGCACGTTAAATCGGTCGAAAGCTCAAACGTCCTCCCGTTGGTGTGTGTGGTAGTTAGGAGAGGGGATGCCAGGTCAGTTGACATCCAAGTCACTTGACCATGGTTCAAAATTACGAGGTCCGTCGTCAAAAGCCCTCGTGTAGCTGAACAGTGAGACGTTTATATTCACTCACTCACTAAGAATCTACTGCATAAATTTCCGAAGGTGCAATATGGTATTAATTTAGTATTTAAATAGTTTTCTCGTTGCACCGTTTAGTCATATTATTTGATTTATAAAGATTTTATTTTGTGCTCAATCGATTCAATTACTTTAGTAAGTCCACATTTGTTTCCAGTAAATGGTATGTACAAAAAGTTTAATAAATTGAAATGAATTTCATCATACAAATAAATATCAGATTCTTCTCATGGATACGACAGCCGAGGGGTTATAGTGGCGAATAAGTAGCCTGCGCTTTTTTCATGGAGAACCTCCATATAAAAAGGCTGTAATACACGCTAAATCTGTCAAAGCTCAAAATACTTCAGTTAGGGAGTGGGAATTAGGAGAAGGGTAGCAGCTTAGGGGACTTCCTCATCCCTTGCCCGTGTCTCAGAACTAAGTGATCCGCAACCAATAGCTTTCATATTACTTGAGAATACGACGTGGATTTTAATCAAATCAAAACAGATTGTTCTCGTAATAAACTATTAGTTGTATACCACTAAATCCATTTTTAGAAAGTCAGGTTTTATTGCGATTATTTTCAGAATAAAAAAGAATGGCAAAAGTAATGTTTATGGACATAAGTTGTGTGTATGAAGAAACTATAAAAACGCACAATAGCAGCTTATGGTTAAATAAATAAAAAAAGAGCTACTTATCCTAAGCCGGTCTCGTTGTCCCGTCTCCTTTCAATCGTGGACATTTTGTCCAGAATTCTCAGAAACAATTTGACCACTGCAATCTCAGAGATAATGCATAAGGATGATTTAAAAATAGATAAGTGGGAGGCTTTTCCGGCATAAATATTCCTTCAACTATTAAAAAAAACAGAATATTGATCATTTCTTATAATATTCTCCCATACTGAGTGTGTTCTAAACAAAACATTCTAAAACACCGTCTCGTCCCTCTCACAATATTCCAGTAGCAACACACGCATTACTTTCCCAAATTAACCTTTTGCAGAACAGGTCGATTTCTACCTGTTCACGATGCCGATTGAAACAAAAGACTTCAAAAAGCTCCTCACAGTTTTGGGTGCCCATGCCGCTTAATCTGTAGGGAAATATATGCACTGATGTATCATTATATTCTTTTTTTTAATGCATTTGCCACGCACGCAAACGAAGGCATTCTCTCCCAATAGAGTAATTTCTTGGTCTCTGTGGATGAATTATGCATGAAGCCGAGTAAAAGCTTTGAGATTGGATTGGACAAAATAAGTTTTTTTTATCCTTCCTTTCTGTTTCTTCCGTCTGTTTTGAAGACATGGCACGGACAAGCTTCTTGCCTTACCGAAAACAATAAAATGGGACTTTTAGAATCCACTCTCTTTTCGAAGTTGAATTGCCTCGGTGATTCCAGAAGAGCTTTGCAGTTAAAATCTAAAAGACTTTTCATTTGATTCTGTTTATTTGGTAAAAATGCTCGGTGCTCAATAACAACTTTATGTATCGACGAGAATTTTTTTTTTTTCCGTGGAACACAAGAGAATAGGAATTAGGAGTGATTGTTGTTCATGGCAGTGTGATGTTTTTACTTATTTTTTGAGGATGGCTTTTCCGGCTTGCTGCGATGGTTTTAATCTTACGTTTTAGACGAAAGTTGAATCAAATGTGGCATAAATCAAAGTTCAACGGATCGATTTTTGTTCCAAAATTTATATCGCATTTTGAATACACACAACAGGCAATTTTGTTGGTGACAGGCAGTTTTAAGCCTCTGTCAAGTCTAACATCCCATCCTCCGTACTTCCTCATCGTACTGTAACGTAGCCTTATAGACGGCAGTTTGCTATCCTTCATTTCATTTTTGACGCTTAGTGACGAACAGAAGCCGTATGTTTATTTCTCAAAGGGAACTATAAATTCTTCTCTCACTCCATGAGGTGAAACAATTAATTGTCTTTTTTTTTTTAGACGGTTTTGTTGCTTCTCTTAACATTTTTAAAACTCTAGGCTAATGGTCACGCCAAATGGCCTTTCTTCGCAGCGAACTATGGAAGGTACATACCTGTTTCTACGGCTGTTCGTTCTTTCATTCCCACAAACACGTGACCGTGTTACACATGTACGGAAATTAATGCCGGCTATTGTAAGGAAGAAATTCCAAGGTTGATATTCTCAGTGTCAAAGTGGCAGGTTGATATATCGACCTTTCATATGGTTTACGAGGTACGGTGACAAGAGAATCACAGTCCAAACAGACTTTTCTCCTTGAAGAACTAATGGCAGTTGGAACCAAGACAGAGGATGCTAGTGCAGACACGTATTCCTTCCAATCAAAAAGTGTAGTGAGCGGGGGAGTGGCACACCCAGGGGTTTTAAAGAAACGCATCAAAAAGTGACCGTGGGCATAGATTCCAGTGAAGAGGCAGCGAGGTGGGTAAACTACTAAAAATTTAACTTCAATATTTCGATGGAGAGTAGATATTACGATCCAGTTGCAGATCCGTGAGAACGAGTCCAACAGTCGACGATACCCAGTTTATGACAAATGGACTTGCAAAGAGATATATCTTATAGGTACAACAGAAGTTTAAATTAGGTGTTTAACTATTTGTAAATAAAAGTAATTTTTCACTAAAACTGTTTGATACCCCTCACTATCCAGAAATGAAATAGATTGGGGTCACGAGGTCACAGTACCAATGCAAGCGACAAGTCGAAAAATGAACCTCGACATATTCAGCAGCATCAGTCCCTCTACATAAAGGATGTTTAGAGGTATTGTGGCTCTATCTCATGAATAATCAGAAGCTACATCGACTGCGAATTATTTGATTCACATTCTGAAGCAACACGAGGGCTATTGGCAACGGACCTTATTATTTTGAACTACGATAAAGTGACACAGACAAGTCCTCAGTTTTCGCTCTACTCTTCCAAGCACCCACACCACGTCATTGGGAGGACTCTTAGAGCCTTGGTAAATTTAACGCGTATAGACCTCTCTATACGTCTTGTCTTCAGTGGTAGTAGATTTCGAACCCGCGACTCGACAATGCTGGCCATGAGTCGTGACCATGACCACTTGGCTTACGCGGCCTTAACGCCATCTGCAAAATCGTGATATTGACTATTTGACTATTGTGGTCGCTAACATAACTCCAAACAATTTTTAATCTACTAATTTTCACAACTTATATTAAATTATATAGCAAGGTTATGGACACAATAAAATAATTAGAGTAGTAATAATTAGAAAAGTAATTAGTAATAATAATTAATAATGATGTGTAAATTAGAGTAACAATAAATTTCATTCAAGGCATTTGATTTTCCATTGCATTCAGTTTACAATAGTTCGTATGATCGGTTTAACATCCCATTTTTGATATTATAAAAGCATTTAAAATTCTAATTCATTTTCATTGCAGTTTTGTTGATGATGTCGTCATTTATGGTGGGTTTTCCCTTTCGACAATATTCTCATGAAACGTACACATATCTTATTTATAATACATTAATAAATTACATTTGAGAGATTTTTGGTTAGATTTCGAGGATGGTGGTTGATTCGTTTAGTTAGGATTGTGGTTGCAGAAAAGAAGGGGAAAGGGAATAATAGGACAGGTAGAAGAAAAAAAGCGGTGAAAAATTGCTAGGGTATCCCGGGAACACGTCACCCAGATTTACCATATAAAACAAAATTTAAAGGAGAAAGGAAAGATCAAACATTTCGGAGACATTAATCGTCCAATAACGTGAAGAAAGTATAAGCCCTTGAAGGAATAATAAGTCTTGATAACTCAATAATTTTTGTTATTATTTATGAGAAAGCGCACAATATTTGTGTTACAGTTTTTCAAACTACACCGTTCATTTATTTATAAAAAAATATTACCCAATATTGGAAAGCATTAAAACGATTAAATTTTTGGCAATATTTTTAATCAGCGTTTCTCTCATAGACAATGTTTAAAAGTAATAATAAGTAAAATGCAATCGATATTCAATTTTTCTTCTTGTCATTGAATTTTTGCTTTAAAAAATTTAATTGATTCTGTACCTTGTATATGCTTCACACCATTGCATTATTTTTGTACTCCTATACTTTCGATTCTAAAAGAAAACATCAAATTTCGTTTTCGATCTTTTGAAAATCAATTTTTTTTCCTAAGCCGCCGTCTCACTTATCGGTTTCTTCTTCGTTTTGTTTGTTTTCATTTGTATTCAAACTTTTATTTCAGAACTCGGCGTATTTCTCTGAAGGAGAAATTATTGTTATTCTTTCGTTGGCTTTACTTTTTTCGTGGTGAAAAGCATTTATTTCTTTTTCTTTGACAAATTTATTTGTACATTGTCGCATCCAATGCGTATAAAAATGCTTCTTTCAATTAGAAAAATTCAAATGCTCTTCTAATTAATTCAATTTATAAAAACACGAGAAAAAAGAAAGTGAATTTAGAAATCGATCGTAAAGAAAGAAACGTTTTATCTTTTGTGTTTTTAAGGGATTTTTTTTAAAGTGAAATTAAAATCTTTTGTCTATACGCAATGCATTGTTTTGCTGTATAAATCGCATGAGAAATGTTGACATAGAATGAAAAGAGACGAATTATCTTATTTTTACAGTCAAAATCAAGAAGTTTTTTTTTCTTTTGTCGGCAATGAAAATTGAATAATTTTTTGTCAAGCATGAAACCATTTACAAAATCATTCGATTAAAATACGGAAGAATTTTTATTTTGAAAGTACGTATTAAGGAATCTGACTACGCGTTCGGAACCGTGATTTTGCAAAAGCATATAAATGAATAAGGGTCTTGCCCTGATTATAAATATTTATTCTAATCAAATATTACAATTAGTCATATGTTGTTTTGATATGTTATAAAGTCTTGAGTTGCGTCTAGCAAGAGTTGTTGTCATTTTATCTTATCGAATTCCATATCAATTTAATCTACGCGACGACAAATATATATATATATCAGTAGCGCACACAGAAATTTTTCAAGGGGGGTGTCCAGAGTCTCAAGTCCACCATTCTTGTATCATGCTCCGTTTGATTTTGTTGGTTTTCGGAAACAAAAACAGTAAAAATCTAATTATTAAATAAATAATTAGCATTAATTAATAAAATTAATCATTAATAACAAATGCTTAATTAAATTTTACGTACTATATACTTAGAATTATAATCAATCGGAAAAATTATCAAGGGCTTTGGGAGGGGTCCGGACCCTAGGACACCCCTTGTGGCACTGATATATATATATATATATATATATATATATATATATATAGACAGAGAAAGAGAGTGATTCCATACCAGACCGACAAACTTGCAGGGAGGGGTCATAAATGTCGTAGTTACTAGCCATGGTACAAAGAAGCAGAGAAAAAGAACAGAAACATCAACACAGTAACGCAGTGCTTCTCAAAGTTTCAATATTCGTGACCCAATATTCAATCATAATTTTCATCGCGCCCCCTCATACAATAACAATGTATTGAACTCAATAATACTATACGTTGATGCTAAAACTACGATACGACTTTAAACTCTAAAGTGCCACCGGCGTATATAAACGTCTCGCTCAGCCAAAGCATTAATTTCCCCACACGTATATATACGTCTTTCCAGAGTACGGTCTTTTCTGTGCACTGATATCCATAAAATTATTCCGAAGGATTTGGAATGCAATAAAAGGACCTTGACAATGTTTGCGAAGGAGTTACTTGTTTCAGACTATTTGCTTCCTTATTCCTTCCTCCACCCAATACAATCGCGTAACTTTTAATCCCATGTGGTCACTGGTAGTTATTAAACATGATTCTTAACTTAGTATTGTTAAATTAATTATAAAATACATTGAATAGCACTGATACAATTATAAGTGTAATATATCAGTGTAAATGTGTGTTTTATTTTTTATTATGTTGGAATGTATTTTGTTTGCTTACTTTCCATAAATTAATAATTTTTTCAAATAATCTTTTGTTTTTGACTTTTCAATAGGCTTGCGCCCCCCTCGTAGAGTTGTCACGCCCCCCCCACCACAGTTTGAGAAACGGGACCGTAAATATTTCATTGAAAGATTGCACTGCAACAGGTGTTCGAATTTACAATCAAATTCGTCTGACTGACATGACAGAGGTACTGCATGGAATTCCTTACGTTCTGGAAGATTCCTTAGGGCAGTCTTGAAGTAAATAACACTAAACAGAAGATTTCGTAGAAACATATCCTGCTAGATTTTTCATTTGCGATCCATTTCCCGAGGTAGTAGAATGAACTCATATTTAAACGAAAAACTGGTCTACATGCTGATTCTTGTAGGGAGCTACGGATTTTAATGGGTACGTCATTTAACGTTTGAAACAGAAATGTTACCCGAATAGACGTGTTCCACATCCCACAACTTTTGCAAGTGTGAACAGAAGATGACGTGAGTCTGGTTCTGGTCACATGAAGAGCTTAGTGTGTGAGATGTCCGTTCCTCCAGTTGAAGATCTCATTGTTCACATTTTTTCAGCTGTCGGGAGATCAGGTGATATGCCAGGAATCTTCGAGAACGTAAATAATTCTAAGTTGCGCCTCTTTCATACCTGCCCGTCAACTTCTTATCTCACTTTCGAACCTCTGTCTCATTTTTGTGTTACTGTTTTTGCTTTTTTCTCTGCTTCTTTGTACTACAGCTCGCAACTGCGGCATTTACGTGACCCTGCATTCCTATGTGATCCCGAGTCATTTCTCTCCCCCTCTACATACTCTGCAAGTTTGTAGAGGGTAGAATAGAGCAAAAGATAGAAGCAAGAGATAGAAGCAAAACTATCATTCGTGTCGTCTGGCGTTTCACTTTATAGCAATTTTATTTTAAAATAACTCACCGTTTGATTACATTTTCGCTTTCATGGTGACACATATAAAAATTAAAGTAAGCACAAATCTTTTTTTAATTCAACTTATATATGGGGTCTCAAATTTCTGGTATATATTTTAAAATAAAGCATACTTTCAGCGTGTAACGGGTTCTATTCGGGCTTCTATTTCTTGGGAAAAATACTCTTTTTAACTGTACTTTTTAACTCTTTTTAATTGTACTGTAGAGGACTTGATTTTATGTAATTTCAAGCTTCTATTTAAGTGCTAGTCGTGAAGTAGGCGGGGTGATGGTTGAAAATTGATCTTAAGTGGAAAGCATAGTGTGAGAGACCAGCGGTCGCACTTCGTAATTTAAGAAGGAAAAATTCAGAGAAATGGAAGTCGCCCACCTTACGGCGGATGATTAAGCAAGTTGGCAGTGCGTTTAAGAGAATTAATATGTGTTTATATTGATCTAATAGGCTTAATAAGTTTTACTGCTCCTCGGGTTTAGTTAAGAGAGTGGATTTTCATTCATTATCCTAAATTCTCATAAGTGTTATGGGCTAAATAAAAGTACTTAACTTGAGAAATGTCTGTTTCTTACTCGAACTCGCTCACACCCACAGTCGACGGATAGAGGCAAGCCTATATCCAATAATATATGGTAGCTTTCATAACATATGAACAAGTTTGCCTTATTTTGAACTACTACCATTATTAGTATTATTATTATTATTTGAATCACATAAATTTCCTCATGTAGAATTCCGACATGAAAAAGTTTCTACGTATCCGTCTCTCTTCCAATATGTATCAAAAATTTTGACGAACACAAAAACACGAGAAAAAAAAATCTATTGATTCATAATGCATATTACACCAGAAACTTGTATCCATTTAATCTGAGTAAGTACCTCCATTTCCGAACGAGAAGGTGTTGGCGTTAATGCGCACGACTCGTGTCGGATCCAAAAGACGAAGAAATAAAAGATCCTAGTGTTTACCCAAAGGAACGTGCAACAAGCACTGAAAGTGTGTATTAAATGCAGCCTAATCGGTTTTAGGGATCCCTAATCGTCCCTTAAATGAAAATGCCTAATGGTTCCAGGAAATTATGCAGAGCCCAGGAACAGGAAAATCGGTTTTAATTACAGAGTTGTGTATTATATGTTTACCAACTCAATTATACTGCAGACGGTACCTTCTTGATGTGTTGCTGTGGGGAGTTTTGCACACATTACTTATTTTTAGGGGAAAATATTTGTCACTTTGAAATTTTGCTACTCCCATTCGACGGTAGAGATTAAAGTCTAAAATTTCTCGAAAAATAATATTTTAATTTTTCTTTTTCTTTTGAATTATATCATCTTGTATTTCTCAACTCCATTACTTATAAAACTTAATCCCCCTCACTCAACTCCGTAAATCTTTCTCTTAGATAATTAACGATAGCCTAGAGTTCTGGAGCCACTGGAGACCCTCTGTATATCAGGGGCGGGTATTAAGTCGATCGCGATAGATTGGTGGATACGTGATTCGCTCGCCAGTGCCACCGTTTTCACACGTATGTTGTGTATTGGGGGAGGGAAAAAATTCACTAATAAGAAATTTTTTTTCTGAATTAAGTAAATCAATGCTTCTCAAACTTTCAATACTTGCGATCCAATATTCAATAATAATTTTCATCGCTACCCCCTCCATACAATATCAATGTACTGAATTTGATATAATGCTATACTTCGACACTGAAACTGCAATACGACTTTAAAATTGTCCTGGACGTATATATACGTCTTTCGAAGCACGATCTTTTCTGTGCACTGCTATCCATAATATTATTCCGAAGGCATTGGAATGCAATAAAAGGACATTGACAGTGTTTGCGAAGGATTTACTTATTTTAGAGGATTTGGTCTTATTTATTCATCCCCCCAATACATCAGATACGCGAGTCATTGGTTAGCGAATTGAGTAACTTTTAAACAGCAGTTAAGGAATTAATTATAAAGAGTACAAATTATTAAGATAAGTGTTTTAATTTTGTATGTAATTTTATTTATGACAAACCCTTGGGATCACTGATAATTTTTAAACTTGTCCTAACTTAGTATTGTTAAATTTATTATAAAATGCATCAAGCAGTACTGATACATTTATATGTGTATTTTTTCAGTGTAAATGTGTATTTTATTTTTTATTATGTCAGGATGTTTACTTTCAGTAAATTAATATTTTTTTTAAAAAAAACTCTTTAGTTTTCGACTTTTCAATATGCTCTCGGCCCCCTCGTCGAACCCCACAGTTTGAGAAACGTTGAAGTAAATCCTTAGAAAAACACTGCCAATGTCATTTTATTGCATTCCAAAGCCTTCAGAATAATTTGACTGATAATAACGCAAAGAAAATAATCGTATTTCGGAAGGACGGATTCATCGCACGGGCACGCGAAGCACCGGCTGAGCGAGGCGAATACATACACCAGCAGCAGCACTTAAGGGGTTAAATTTAAAAACAATACACCATTTTTAATGTAGTAACTTCAAATAACCAAACCGACAAATCTCGGTTTTAAAGACTTATAAATCGTATGAACTTAGTAAAACAGTACTGATATCCAAATGATAACGGAAATGGTCCCGATACTACATTATACATTCTTTGCACTTTGAAGACCCAACAAGGCGTTCCTCTATTTAATACCAAAACATCTTTCCTTAGTCGAACAATAGAACCATTAACGTCAGAGATAGGTGCAAGTGAAGGGAAAGTCTCTGGAAATAAACGTTCTCCATAACATGCAGGATATTCGCTTTCGAGTTGTTACGGCAATTATCAGTCGAATCCATCACAGCGATTTCACTCGAATCATTTCCTCCAAGAGTCGGTTATCTTGCGAGAACTTCATTTTCCCGCTGTCTTGATCAGCAGTATCCTCCTGATTTGTTTAAGGAATCCGCAATTCGATTAATTCCGGGGCTGATGGAACAAAACTTGCGAAATCGATGAATAATCATCAGTTGAGAGGGTTATGGTTTCCATCCTCATTGTGGCGCAGAGGGTGCATTCGAGATTGAGAAAAGTAGTGGTGGGTTAAATCTGATTCCTAATAAAACAACGATTCGAGCTTTAGTATTAACCACACGTCGGCATTTAGTTGGCTACGATTTTATGATGTACGCAATTTATTTTCGTTTAAAGATGTGACGGGTCCTATTGGCGTACTGTCACTAACCCTCTTGAGGAAATATTTCTTTAACTGCTGCTTATGTTTAGAACTGACTTCCATGGAGATGCCCTTTATGCTAATTTGAGTGCTGTTTAAACCCTAGCAAAGTGAGTGCTAGAGTTAATCATTAGTCTATTATTAATAGGAGATTAACAAAGTTATTTTTTGAAAGTCTAGGTGAAAGGGAAAAGAAGCTGTAGACTGGCACACAGTTGACCCAGAAGAGATCTGCGGCAGTGAGATATCGATATAAACCAGTAATAGCCACCACGCGATGACGATCATTTTGGCGTAATGGCTAAGATACTCGTTTTCGAAACAGAAGGTGCCCAGGTCGAATCCTTCCTTAAGATCTGATGAGTACTCTTCCATCGTATCACACTCAGTTAAGTGTTTAATTATTAATTTTTTATTGGAAATATTTATACATCCCCAAGCACCACAAAATATCACACGGGGCTTACAGAAATAAATATGAAAGACACATTACAAAGAAAAGAAGGAAAAAAAAATAGTGATGAATGAGAGAGAGATTATTTAATTATTTGTCTTACGAATTTAAAATAGATAATTAATTTCGATTGTCTCTCGATTTATAATCTTGATTGATAGTAAATTGATTCAACTAAATAAAAATTGATTATTTTTATAATAATGTAAGTTGATTCGGTGTCCCAAACTTCACCTGCGACCTCCGGGTCACCAGAAAAAAAAGACTGATTATTTATTGATATCTATTGGCGATTGACCTCGTTACTTTGAACGTCAGTCAAGTGACGGGAGAAACAACGGAGCTAGCACACCTCTCTCCAAAACACCCACATCCCATTAATTTCAGAATACTGAGCCTAGAACAGAATGGTTCTTCAATGGTACTAGGACTCGACAAAACCACTAGTCCCGAGTCAGCGAACAAGTGCACGTGGTGAACCCCGACTCGGGCTTGCGAAGTCTTGCATTAGACCAGTGCATCTCAAACTTTCAATATAGTCGACCCAAAGTTCAATCATGATTTTCATCGCCCCCTCCATACAATTACAATGTACTGAATTCAGTCACTCTATACCTTGATGCTAAAGCTAGAATACGACTTTAACTTCTTAAGTGCCAGCGGTGTATATATAAACTCATCCAAAGCATTATTTTCCTCGGACGTATATATACATCTTTCCGAAGTACGATCTTTTCTGTGCACTGTTATCCATAAAATTATTCCTAAGAATATGGAATGCAATAAAAGGACCTTGGCAGAGTGTGTCCAGTGGAATTTGGAGAGAATTGCGTAACTTTATATTTTTTTAAAGTTCAAAATTTCTGTTTAAAATGATATGTGAGGAAATAGGATATAATTAGAAGTATTTTTTAAAAATATTTTAAATGACGCTACTCCTTGGCGTGCATCGAATGAGCTCTGCTAGAGCACCTGCGTTACTCCTTGCATAAGTTTCTGACGAGCGTGAATCCATATCTTCAAGTGGAAAAAAAGATGATT
>BMAV01026755.1:0-28031 GCA_019973955.1 Trichonephila inaurata madagascariensis | reverse complement strand
CAAAATGTTATGTAAAGTTCTGTCGTCAGCGCTTTCTTCTATGTATAAAAAAAATTCTAATAGGCAGCAGAATTTACAGAATTCTGTCGTCGAGTGTAATCGTGCACCGCATTCGAACCGGAACACTAACGCGTGCCGTGATGAAAAATTTTTGCCAGATCATGTTGAAATTGTGTCTTACGTGGAATGATAATAAAAGACGGTAGAGAAAAAAAAATGACAAATCTCTGAATGGGACATAGTTTTTGCTTCGACTTTTTACAAGGAAACGTTAAGTGCGCGATTTTTGTTTGAAGATAACGAATCTGTGAGTGCGGTTAATATAAAATATTCTTTGTGTTTGAAACTGGAATGAAAGACAAAGATTAGAAAAAGAACCAAGAAGAATTTTTTTAGATAATTGTTTTGAGAAAACATTGGTTAATTTTTCATCTCAAAAACTCTTAAAAGCGTCCCAAAAAGAAGGAATGAGAATGACTGTATATTAACGCGTCGCCCTACAGAGGGCTATTGGCCGGATTCGTAATTTTGAGCCATGTCAAGAGACAAGTACGACCCCTGAGCTTGATCCCCTCTCTTAACTTCCATATCAAACCTACGAGAGGATGTTTGAGCCTAAACAGATTTAACTTGTATCGGCCTCCTCTACACGGCGGGTCCTCAGCGGCATTAGGCTCAAACTCATGACACGAGAAAATAGAGGGAAAGGATACTGTTATATTATGTATTGTATACACACATTTTTGGTTTTTTGAATTAAAAAATTATAAAAGAATATAAATATTTGAATTGAATTTTGGAGTGAATGAGCGCACAATAAAGCAACACAAATGCTTTGGTGAAGGACCTCGTAATTTTGATCACGGTCAGGTGAATAGGACGACACCTGATCTGGTACCTCCTTTCCACCCCACAACAACTTGGGGACTTTGAGCAATGACTAATTTAATGTGAATCAGAGCCCCTCTACACAGTGAGTCCTCTGTAGCATCAGGGCTCGAATTCATGACACTCAGGTCACGAGCTCGCGACTATGACCACAAAATTATTGCTGCCGTTGAATTTTGCTACGAAAATGTTATTCTTATATATATATAGTTCAGAAATAATCTTCGGTTTCTTTCTTTTTTTTCTTTCTTTTTTTTCTTTTTTTTCTTTTTTTTTTTTTTTTCTCCAAGTAACAGAACACTCCATTTCTCCAAAAGTTGCATTATGAGATGTATTATGAAGGCATGTGGTTACGATTTCCAGAATAATGCCCCCCTCCCCCATGCCAAAGTTTGAAATTTAAAAATATGGATTAAAATGTAGGTTTTATCACCGAGGACCTCTTTTTTCAAAAAACTTTTTAGGGAGAGGGGTTTATTTCCACAACAATATTTTATTTGAGGAGCATACCGCATACTCTTTTTCACAATTCCTACTATTAGCTCACAATCTCTATTTATTTATTTATTTATCTTGGTGGAATTTTCAATCGTTAATAAAATACATTTTAAAGCGCTCGATTGAGCTGAAATTTTATATACATGATTATTTTGGATGACAATACAATAATTTAATTATAATTAATAGAAATTAATTGATTAAACTAATTATTCAAAGAATTACAAATACAGCCACACTGGCATCATTTTTTGGCGACTTAGTGACCCTTTTGGAGACTTGTGTCAAAACTTGTGTGAAAAGGTTTTTTTTTTCTCACGTTTTAAAGCATTCAGTTGAACTCAAATTTTATAGATACGATTGTTTTGGATGACAATACGATACTTGAATGATAATGAATAAAAATTAATGACCACTTAATGTTGTGATTCTGTCCAATGTATATACATATTTATATTAATTGTAACTATTTAATAAAAAGTAGCTAAAATAAAATGTTCTTTGTTGATCTAAGTAGGAATTGACTTAATTTTTTTTTTACATCACTTGCTTGATTGATGAACAATGGCTTCCTCCCAAAAATTAAGCTGAATAAATTGCCTCCAATATGTATTTACGTAGCTTTTTTTTATTTATTTCGATTCTCAAAATTAAATTGAGTACATAAGGGAAAAGAACGTACGTCGCGTTACCTTCTATTCGTTTTGTTTGAGGTGGAGATCTCGCTAATCACTTAGGTTCATGGGGAGATCCGAATGCAATTGGGGTAGAGAAGTCATTAAATAGCACTCAAAAGGAAAGCAATTTATTCCAATAAATCACTTTTACTAATCTAACGTTAAACGTGATTACGAAATTTGCAGACTAGACAATAAACTGTTAATAAATAATGGGGGCTTATCTTTAAGGAGATGCAACCTCAAAACCTTGTCCACGAGAAATCTTCTAATAAGTAAACGACTGTAATTCCGGATGATAAATCAGGAACAAGTCATCGTTTTTACAATTTTCTATCGGATTGACCATTTATACTCTATTTAGTGGTGACATTCAACAGAGGCGTTCAGTTGTTCTATCGCAAAATGCCGATTTGACTGGCTGGTAAAAATTCGAGTTAAAGAAAATAGACCACACAGATAGCCCATCTGTACACGTATTGCAACAAAAATTTGACTTTTCGTTAAAAACACGCACTATTTTTAAAACAGTTAAAAACTAGGTTCAGTTTTTCGAAGTATATTTTGTCTTTCAAAAATATAGCGAGTAGAGATTTGATCCCCTCTAAATAATTGTTACAAAAATAAAACTTGAAGGCAAGTAAAAAAATAAAAATATTAAATAAGTTCAAAGGAACCAGAAGAGAAAATTGAAAATACGTCTTGAGCAGGGACTTCTTAAGGCTAGGGCCAACTGGGCCCGGATCTAGGGCGTCGACCACAATGAGGGCCTCGTCTCTTTCTCGATTCAGCATTAATAAGATCATTATTCGAAATTTCAGCGGTCAAATGTTTTTCGGCTGTATTCTCTAAAAAAACTGGGAATTTCGGATATGTCAATTGGCTACATGTGACGACTGTCGTCCAGAAAAAGGGGTAGAAGACCGTCGTCCATGTATAGGCTGAGTCCTACCACCATACACCATCATTAATCATTCAGTCAAAAGGAGGCAATCGGTCGAGTTGATTTGTTCGATTGTAAGTCATACACATTTGTTTGTTTCGGGTTATTGTTTGTACGAGTATTTGACAATGTATGCTATGTACTGTCTACTTTTAATGGTCATAGGTGAAGCCTACATTTGTGTAAGGGCCCAGGACCTACTTTTGCGTCGGGGTCCAGGGCCTCGAGAAATCTTAAGACGTCCCCTGTCTTAAGATTCACAGCTCCACATAAATATTCATTTATCCATTACAACATTTTGCATCTTCTTAAGCTCAGTATTCAAGATAATTATCATTCGGTTCCATTTGGTTGAAAGGAACAAGACAACGTAGTATATCAACTATCTTATGGATATATGATACCAGGCATTACCTGTCTGCTTCGCTAGGAATTTCATGAGGTTGTATGACGATATATACTGTTTTTAATAAATATCTTATTCGTAGCTTTAAGCTTTCCATTGTATTGAAAGAATGGATTATAGCTCTCGCCTCTTAATTTAAAAAGGACTCTTATCTTTAAAACGGAAGTATAATTATCTGATTACTCCCCATAATCTCCGCAAGAGTCTTCCATAAGCCCCCAAAGTTCCCCATGACTACCTCCCCTTTTTTTTTAGCAGATCTTTACTCAACCAAAGAAGCATACTTACCAGATTTAAGTTTTTTGGGACCAATAGTGCAAAAACGAGAATTTTTTATTTATACGACCCCTTAACCTGCTTTAGGGAGTTGATTTCTGCAAAACCCGTTCTTGTCGAATCTCTACTCTACTAAAGAAACGTGTTTATCAAAATCCAAGTCTGTAGATCTAATAGCTCGAATATCTTATTATGAGTGAGTAAGTGAGTCCCTTTTCTCTTATATATAGAGAGAAAGAGATAGATTATGTATATTATTTCATTTTATTTTCAACATGGATGAAAAATATATTATTCTTCAATTAGCCTAAAAAGGAAAAGAAAAGAAACTCCTCTTGATCCACGTTATGTTGTTTACTACGGAATCAAATTCTATGGAAATCGCATTTTAAAAAGAGTACCCAAAACAACAAAATGATTATTAGAGCTATGATGAATAATAACTTCTGGTCCGGAGCATACATGGAAATGTCTTCTCTCTTCTATATTTAACTAAAGCCAAATCTTTCTTATCCTCCCCTTTTTCCACCGCCGGAAATATACTCTAAAAGAGTTAATGAACGAGTTTCAGGTGATCGTATGAGGACATGATTCTGCACTTCACTTCAATGCCTAGACACCTCAATAACTAAGGGATTTCCCGTGTCAAACTCCTAACCGGCGCCACCAACTTCCTTCAATGACAGAGCTGGATGGTGGAGGAGAAGAAAAAAAAAGCAAACCTCAAGTCCTAACTTGACTCTCATATCCAGAACAGGTGCAACAAATTCATACTCAGTGGCGCTAACGGGGAAGGATAGTTTTTTTTCTCCCTCTCCCTTTCCCCTTCTTTCCTCTTCTAGAGTGCAGACAACTTCTTGCTAGAATTTGTTTCGAATGTTCTTTTTTTAATTTTCTTTCGGTGCCACCCTTCGCTCTTTTTTTTTCTTTCGCTTCGTCAGCAAAATGCTCGTTCTTAAGAACCGCAGAAGAGCGTGCGCGCGTGCTTGTACGTGCGCGGAAAGCCTTGTTTATGTCCCTAAGCTACTTTCTCGGGGTCAGGGTGGATTAGGATCCAAAAATAGAATGTTCCTCAGTGCAGAAAGTTTTAGCTTGGAATAGTGGAGGGAGCAAGGGGCCCACACCTGGGTCCATCACCTGTGCAGAGATGAAGTAACGGCTCCAGTGTTGCAAAATTTACGCGAATCTCTCTCAGAGAAATACTAGTTGAAATATAACGTTACACTAGTTCACATGAATATGGTTAGCACTTTGATTTCATGTTATCTATCCATCCACGAGTTTTTGTGCATTAAAAAAAATAATTGTTCGTTATTAAAAATTACAATAAAGATTTAAATGTATTGCTTCTTAATTTATGGATCATCGCACAGTAATTTAAAAAATTATCAGAATTATAATCCATTTTTCCTTAATTGTAGAATTAAAACAATTATCCGATTACTCGATTATAACTAACATTGATGTAAAAAAAAATAAGCTTTCAACATATTTGAAACTTGATTGAAATTATTTGATAGATGGTTAAATGAATAACATAAACGTGAATTATAACAACTCTGTACAAGAAATTAGCTTTCTAAAATGGTAAATGAGAAATTTCTTAAGTTTTTAACGTGAAATTTATACCTCTATTTATCTTCACGATCATTTAATGATTTTTAAAAGGGAATATAAAATCTATTTTTTTTAAGAGTATGAAACAGCTTTTACGTTGCATTCAAACGTTGTATTCTTGAATGAAATGATGAAACTCTTATGAAATTATTTGATAGATGGTTAAATGAATAACATAAACGAATTAACAACTCTAAAATAATTAGCTTTCTAAAATGGTAAATGAGAAATTTAAGTTTTAACGTGAAATTATATCTCTATTTATCTTCACGATCATTTAATGATTTTTAAAAGGGAATATAAAATCTATTTTTTTTAAGAGTATGAAACAGCTTTTACGTTGCATTCAAACGTTGTATTCTTGGTTGCCTTTTGCATAGGCTGAAATTTTAGAACACACACAAAATAATAATTTTAACAATTCCAAAAATATATATTCAACTGGACGAAATACTCTGTTTACTTAGGCAGCACTTTGTGAAGCTACAGGGATATTGACGAGGTCCCGTATTCGAACTCACTGAAGAGGAGAACGACGCTTCTGCCAACCTTGACTGACCTCGGCCTCACATCCAATCTGTATGAAGTCTACAAATTAAATATGATCAACCAAGGCGGATCTTTAGTGGCACAAGGACTTTGACCCACAACTCAACAACGCAGGATACGAGTTTGCAACCATGACTACCACGGCCGCAATAATTAAGGTCGAAAATCGATTCAAAAATGTAATGGCTTAAACACACATGAGGTCTTATGAGATTGAATCAGAGTACAAGCCACGCAATAGCGCTTAGCAACAGCGTACACACCCTTGCAATCGTGCATAGCAACTGGAATCACATTGTAAGCACTAAGATCACGCTTATAAAGAGAGTTTTAAGTTTTACACTATAATATAGGGGTGTCAAACTCGCTGCCCGCGGGCTGTATGTGGCCCGCAATGAACATTTTTGCAGCCCTGGTAATATATCGGCATGCAATAATATACAATCTTTGGGAAAAGCAACTGAAAAGGGAAGCTTTAACGCACTTCCTGAGATGAAACATGAACAAATCAAGTTTAGTTGACACTGCATCGTATCAAAATATGTAGAAAAAAATTTCAAATCTTAGAAAAAAAAAATTAAATTGAACCAAGATTTACAGATTTTAATTCTTTGGAAGACAAATTTTGTTTGTTTTCTTCAATTTTCTCAATAAATGTAGACTCAATACCCAGCATATGCAAATGGAGGTGATCTAGATTCATCGAGATTTAGTGCGACTCAAATTTGAATGCAAATTCACTGAAGTGAGTATACTAGACTTTACAAATATTTACTAGCTACGTTTAAAAATTCTCCGAAAATTCACATATGAAATCATTTCCATGTTTGGAAGTATTTAAGGTATCCGACTAGTTCTGAAGTCATGAAAGAAATGCCCATAAAATAGTATTAATTTTACCTGATCGTTTTGAGTAATCACTGAAAAATTAAAAATAAGAGATAGTAGAAAAGTGTTTTAGGATAATTGACAAAAAATTTTATTTAAATAAATATTTCGGAAAAAAAATTGATTTTTTTCCCACTTAAAAGTCTTTGTTTGACACATTGCTTTATTATAAATATTTTACTGCATATATAGCTCTGTACAGAGCTCAACTAATGATTTTTAAAAAGTCTATAATAATTTCCAGACATAATAGCAAATTCGAAAAATAATCAGACTTTTTTTAATTTATCCGAATTCTGTTCAAAATTAAATAAACCCCTTCTATTATAATCATGAACTTCTAGGTTTAGCCTTGTACAGGGTTGAACATATACAGGCAAAATATTATTATAACAGAAGCGTTTTTCACCAAAAGGAGAACATTTTGAAAAAGAGTTCTAAGTTAATTTTTTGCCGAAATATTGTATTAAAATAAAAAAAAAATTTGACAAAATATCCTTAAAACAATTTTATACATGTATTCTAATCTAAGTGACACTACATATCATGAAAATTATCCATTTATGCGCTTTTCTAAAATCGCGGTTCCGAAAGTAGTCGGATACCTTAACGGTGCGAGCAGTTATTTTAAGTCATGAAAAGAAATAAGTCTCCTATAAGAAATAGTATTAGTGATGCTTACCTTGAGTCAGTTTTGAAAGTAATCACTGTGAACAAAATTTCTCTCGAAATAAGAAAGACAGTAGCAGAGAAGAGATGTCAAGTGTCAGGAGTCCAACATTAAATGTGTTCATTATAATGTATTATTTGAAATAAACTACGTTTCGGAAAAAAATTGATTTTTTTTTGCCGCCCACTTAAAGTCTTTGAGTTTGACACCCTTGCTGTAATATGTTTTATAAATCAATATTGTGCTCTGCAATACCAATATTATAACATTTTTAAAGTAAAGAAAATTAATTTCTCACAACATAATAAGAAAATAATTTGAAAATAAGACCAGACTCTCACTTTTATTTATCGGAATTACATAACATCTTAAATAAACTTTATTCTAATCGATGACTCATTAGGTGACCTAGTAGCAGGCAAGGGAAAGCTGGTGGCAATCAATCGGTGTGTGAATCTCCCTCCTCCCATCCTCTCGCAGCAAAAGCCGACGATGGCACGCGACTGCCTGACTTCATCTTTCTTCGTCCCTTAATCTAATCCGATGACGGGATGCAGGTTTCTGACCTCCTATCGTTTGACCTCTCGACCCTCTACATGCCACCCCTGATTGCCTCAGCAATCCCATTATTGGGATCAGGTGTAACAGGAGACGACTCCGAGCTATTATTAAACAGTGATGCTAAGGTTAAAGTACATTTGGGAGATGATTCGGTAAAAGTATTTGTTCAAATGATTGTGAAATAGTGGTATCAGTTAACCAATTGTATTAGTTTATCAATGTACTGGCAAAATAAATCTTGAAGTAAAGGTTCTCAGTGGTTTAGGTAACATATATCATGCTTACAGAAACAACTATTTTCTCGTAAACTACAACCTGAAAAAAAAAAAAAAGGGCATGATGTAAGCTAAATACGAATTATATGACTTTAATTTTGTATATTTGTTTTGTAAAAGGGGAAAAATAATGTAAAATTTAATCATCAAGAGTTACAGAAACTTTTATATGCTATATCTTTTCTTTTGTTAAATTAATTTTGCTTAAAATGTTCCTCAACATTTCACATGTTGAAAAAATTACTAAATGCCCAATTTGTAATAAAAAAGGGAAGCACACGGCACAGCACTATTTAGTCTGTTTAGTTTTATTAGCTTTTGTTATAAGATTGCAAAATTTTGAATGTAAGTAATCTTCAACTCCTCGTAACTAATTTCTTTGATAAATTGAGTATATACAAATTATATTTCTTAAAAAAATTCATTCCAATCATTACCGTAAAATCCGGCGTATAACGCGCACCGCCTTATAGCGCGCATCTATACACGAAGAAACTTGAAATGTACGTATGCAATGCTCTTATGTTTTTAAGTCATTTATTCGAGGTATTAACCCAGGCTTTTAAAAAAAATAGTATACTTCTAGAAAATACAACCTTTTTTTAAAAAAATTCATAAGAAATGTCCTTTCTTTTAAATAAACAGTATTTGGACTAATATAGAAGTCCAATTTTTTTTTATGCGCATCTTTTTTCATTTTTTTATTCTCTCATTTTTATACCCGGCGTATAACGCGCACCCGTAAATTTCGATCTTATTTTTTGTGTTATACGCCGGATTTTACGGTACTTTCATTATAACTAGTTTAAATATTTTAGACAAAGATTCTTTTTCGTGTACAACTGACAGATTCACATGAAAAAGATATCGATTAAAAGTAATTGTGCATTCATTAGATTACTTTAACTATACTTCTATTTCTCAGAGACTGAATATAAATTTATAAACATGTTTCTTCATTAAAAAATATGTAACAATTTTTTTAAATTTAAATTTTTGTAAATAAAATTTAAGTACAATGTACAAAAGGAAAGCTTTAAGCCAAACTTCTGTGGAGTTATGTTCGAGTTCTAAAACCAAAGAAAATCCGCTGTGCAGAAAGACCGATACAAGATAAATCTATGGAGATTCATTTCTCCCGTTGAGAAATTTGATGAATGGGTGCCAACTCAGATGTCGTTTTCGTTTCTTGATCGAGGCTCAAAGTTACGAGATCCATCACAAATAAGTCTTGTTTTCCTTTTGAGTGTGACGTTAATACATAATCAAATTCAAGGAATACTCCGGTAGCTTGATATGATTTTAATTTGTGTCATATTTTTACTGTGCAGCAACACCTCTGTTTGCAGAATAATAGACGTATTCCAGTTCGCTAGACATATTCGAAATTCACACACACACACTTCAGCTTTCTTTAAAATTTTTAGTTTAACAGTTAGCCTTAAGGTATCCGACTACGTTCGGACCCATGATTTTAAAAAAGCGCATAAATGGATAATTTTCATGATATTTAGTGTCATTTAGTTTAGAATACATGTATAAAATTGTTTTAAGAACATTTTGACAGAAAAAAAATTTATTTAGATACAATATTTTGGCAAAAAATTAACTTAGAATAATCTTTTTTCAAAATGTTCTCCTTTTAAAAAAAAATGCTTCTAAAATAATAATATTTCGCGCTTTTATATAAAGTAAAGACTTCTCCCAGAAAGTTTGACTTATTTTTTTTTTTTTGAAAAATTCACATTATTTTCAGAGTTACAACCAATTGAAATAATTATCGGCCTTTTTTCCTTAAAATTTCTTCCCTCTGTTGTCGTAAAACATGGATAAACCCACTTCTAAGTTATATATTTCAAAAATTCTAGTTGAGCCTCTGTACAGAGGTCTGAGCTATAGATAGGCAAAATATTATTATAATAGAAGCATTTTTCACAAAAGGAAAATATTTTGAAAATGGGTCATTCTAAGTTCATTTTTTGTCAAAATAGTGTACTTAAAATTTTTTTTATTGTAATACTATTCTTAAAACAATTTTATATACATTTTCTAATCTAAGTGACACTAAATATCATAAATATTATCCCTTTATACGCTTTTGCAAAATTACGGTTGTGACGTCTCACGCGTCCTTTCTCTAACATAACCTCTGTGTTCTTTGACGGCCACGATTAATGGCAAATCTTTTCCAACCCAAATCCAAGAAGTGAAACGAAGGATAGATGCAAATAAGATAACCTTTAAAAGGACAGAAGTTTTAGTAAGCGTGATGGCAATTTAGAGAAAGTTCATTTCAGAAAGGATAGAAGTGTAAATTGACGGCTTACCTAAGAATCACGAAAATCTCGCCATTCATCCAAGGTACATACCATTGTACGTCAGCCTAGAGGAATATCTGAAGTGGATTGGACCGTTGCTTAGATTTCAAGGTAGGAAGATCATATTCTGAATGCGAATATATTATTAGGATTGTGAGAGTAGGCGGATATAATATAATTATATAGATAAGTGATCCAATTGCGCGATCTGTGTTAATTGCGGCTACGTGTTTTGGTTTATTCTCACTTAATATAAGGTTGTTCGATATATAAGTAATTTAAGTTAAATTCTTAATAAAAGTCATATTAAGAATTCTAAAATGTCTCATCATTTCGAGAATTCCACACCTCTAACTTACGCTGAAACCCCACGATATGGTCAACGAAGATCGACCATGTCACACGGTTCCGAACGTAGTCGGATACCTTAAAAAGTTGGTCCCCAAGGCTCTCTAATTTAGGATGTACACGAAATTTTCGATTACTCTAGTATAAAAGAGATTTGTATTAATAGAATAACTAGTAATAATCTACAAGAACCTATGAAGCTAATATTCTCAAGTGGATTCTTCTCCATTATTTTGTTTATAGAAATTGATAGAACAGATATTAATGATGCACTACCCTTTCAAAACACTCTCAAAGTCCATACTGTTGTTGTTTCAAATCCCCTTGGAGCAGAAAAGCCTACACCATTTGACCTATCTGCATAAGAATGTCACAAACCAGGTCTTGATCTTAAACAACTGTCCGCTGGAAATGCTCCAACAGTCCAGAAGATGAGCAGGAAGAGCAGTGACAGATAAAGAAGAACTTTACCCCCTGCTCAAGGTCATACCACGCAGGTGACTGCTTCTAAAGCGCATCAAGGCCGTCTGAAGAGCCCTTAATAAAAAGTACGTATATTGATTTCATTCAAACACAATTAAGTAACAGTGTTCTGAATTTTGACTCAGACTGTAAAGCTACCAATGTTAATTTTCTTACTAAGACATATTAGTACGATATTTTTCCGATCGAAGATGTGGCCCCGGTAACGTAATGGTCAAGACCAAGCGTTGTCTTCTCGTGAGTTCGAGTCCTGATGTCACTGAAGATCCTCCTTGCAGAAGAGCTGATGCGCATTAAATCTATCTAGGCTCAGTGTCCTCTCTTTGGCATGATGTGGAAGTTTGGCGAGGAGATAGTAGCTCAGGTATCGTCCTGGTAACGTGGTTCAAAACTGCAAGGTTCGTCGCTAATACCCCTCAGAGAAAGATACAAATTAAAATCAGTTCAGAACCTTAGATATTTATATCTCTTGGATATATCAGCACAACCTCTCCATTTATATTTGAAAAGATAATATAAAAGGACAAATGAAAGAGATATATATAGTGGTGGCCAAAATTGGGGACACTTTTTAAAATTGTTAGATTTTTTTAAGTTTGCATGCTTATATATAGAAAATGTTACGTTGCACAAAATACGAAGTTTTTCATATCATTTTAAAGAGAATTCGATGCTGAATTTAATACAAAAAACAAAATTTAAATATTTGCAACGCAAAAAATGTTAGACTGCAATAACTATCGATGTATATTTGATACTGATGTCAGCGGGGATTTATCAGTACTTAGTGGGGTAGCCTTTATTTTTTATTACAGTTTCACATTGGCGTTTCATTGAGCTGAAAATAGTTTCATGCTCTTCTTTCCTTATTATATGATGCCAGGAAATAATTATAGCTTCAATTAATTCCCTATTATTTCATTGGTATCTTATTCGGGCAAGAGTTTTCAAACGGTGCCACAAATTTTCGATAGGATTGAGGTTAAGACTGTTTCCTGGCCAAGACAACAATGATATTTAGTCAAGAAGCAATGGCATCAAATAAAAGAGTAGATTGGACACCTAGAAAGAGATGTGTGGCGAAAAAAGGTCTTTCCTATGTTAAAATTGCAAGACAGGTGGGTGGTTCAGTAACTACATCTGGCGACTGAAAGTTTTGTTTAAGATGTCAGGAGACAAATTTAATAAAAACAAAGCAGGAAAAGGCCTAAAAAAGTACACCACCATATCTGATGACAGAAGATAAAAATACTATGTTTCAGAGATAAAAGAATTTCATGGACATCCATCAGAAGTGATCTGAATGATGCTGATTTTTCTGTCAGTTCAGAAACAATTAGGAGAAGATAAGCAAATGTTAGACAAAGTGGTAGAATTCCACGAAACAAGCCTCATCTCTATTTACAGCAGCGCTAAAAAAGACTACAGTGGTCAAAGGAACACATTAATTGGACAAATGATTAGTGGTCACAAGTTACATGAAGAGATGGTCTTATTATTCGATAGAGATGGCCGAAAATATGTAAGACGTAAAACAGGAGAAATGCTACATCTTGACTGCATCCACGCAACTGTGAAGTACCCACATTTTATGATTTAATCATGCATATAGCAGATGGTAACGGTGGCTTTCATATCGTCGCGATGGGACACTGTGAATGTCAGAAAATACATTGACACCATTCTAGAAACCAAACTTCTACCTTTCATCAGGGATCTATACACTGGCGTAGCTAGCTCTGAGAGGCCCTGTATCAAAATTCCTTCGGGGCCGTTTTTTAGGTATGGGAGCCCTGTTAGTGGGACTGTAATTACACATGTTGAGGCCCCTGTAGCAGGGACCCCGTATCACTGACACGGTGGTAGCTACGCCCCTGGATTCTCATTTATTTTTCAGCAAGATTCTGCTTCTTGCCACAAAGTAAAGTAATCGAAAGTCTGGTATCGTTTTAAGATCATTGTTGTTTTAGCCAGGAAACAGTTATGACCTCAATCCTATCGAAAACTTGAGGCACCGTTTGAAAACTCTTGTCCGAATGAGGTACCCATGAAATAAAAAGAAACTAATTGAGGATATAATTATTTCCTGAGATCATGTTTTAATGAAGGAAGAGCTTAAAGCTATTTTCAGGTCAATGAGAGAAACATCGATGGGAAGCTGTAATAAAAACTAAAGGCTACCCCACTAAGCACTGATAACTCACTGCTACCATCAGTATCTAATGTATATCGATAGCTATTGCAGCATAACTATTTTTGCGTTGCAAATATTTGAATTTAGTTTTTTGTATTGAATTCAGTATTACATTTTCTTTAAAATGATATGAAAGACTTTGCATATTGTGCAACGTAACATTTTGTATAAGCATACAAACTTAAAAAACATAGCAACCTTAAAAAGTGTTCACAATTTCGGCCACCACTGTATATGCGAATCTCAATTATATATTTCATTGTGAAAATTGGAACAACGAAAGGCCAAACAATGAACATATATAAGTTCTGATCAATAAATAATAGGAATAAGGATGTCTCCTATCCGAATAAACAGATTCTCCAATGTGTTCGGAATATGAAACATCGGGTGAATAAGTGAGTGTTTATTAACGTCACACTATAAAGCAACTCGAGGTCAATGGTGACGGAACCTCGTAATTTTGAACCGCGGTCAAGTGTATAATATCGGAGACAAGCGAACATTTCATTTTATCTGCCCTAAATACAAAGGTCGAAGAGAAATTATGAAAATTTTTGCATCCCAGCAAGATGAATGATCCTATTCATCAATGGTGAGATTCAAGACCATAGAACATATCATTGAAGAACTTTAAAAAATATCAACTCAGATTCAGAAATTTACCAAACATTCCTCAAAAAATTCACTCGGAGCATAAGGCATTGATCATGTCTCCAAATCCTCAGTTGTATAAACAATGAACGAAATTGAAGTGAAATAATGAAACGAGGTTAATTAGTTAGAGAATTATTGTTTATTGGCACCAGTTCTTGTTGGGTCAAACTTCAGGTAAGCTAAAATAAGATTTCAACTGTACCTGAAAGAGTCTTGAAAAAGATTAAACGAGGTCATTAAAGTCATGTCATTAATGTCAAGGAATTCTAGAGTACTTACTGGGTTGAAAAAAAGAGTCATTACGAAATATTTCGTTGCGCTTTTAACGTGTATTTATTTATATGTAAAAAAGAAGTTATTTTTTTGGCATTTGAAAAAATATAATTATTTTAAAAAATTAGAAAGAATTGTTTTTTTCTTCTGAATACATTAAACATTGTTACACTTCTATCTGAGAATTTTTATAATAAATTATTTAAGCATAGTTCAACTTTAACAGGATTATGGACTATTACGTTTCTAATTTATGTTTTAACATTAGTTATTAGAACTAAATCCAATTTCAGCCCACACCTTTGGCAAAGAAGAAAATTAAATTGTGCCAAATTGCGCAAGCCGATTTTTTGTTTGTTTGTTTTGTATTGTAGATCTATTGAAAAAAGGGATAATAAATCGCCAAGTTGACGATAAATAAAGGTGGGGATTCATATAGAATCCAATCTTAAAAAGAATTATATTAGTCCAAAATCGATATTTTTCAAAAAAATTTTTGAAATATAGGTACGTATTATACCGTCGACCCATTTATTCAAATCAAAAGACATCACCAGGGGCGTGGGTAGCCTAGTGGTTAGAGCATCGGACTCCAGTCCGGAAGGCCTGGGTTCGATGCCCGATGCCACCAAATATCCTCCTAGTACAACCGGAGTACGTGCTCGTTAAATCAGTGGATCCGAAAGTCTTGTGAGTGGTCGCAGCTGAAACCACTTGTGCAGGGGTTGGAGAATATTTCCCTCTCTCCAGTTCCATGCCTAAATTGTGGAGGTGGAGACAGGTGATGTCGCCATCTATCGTAAAGAAGTCCAACCTGTCTCTCACAGGCTCTGGCAACATTCATTCCTTCCCTTCGGGAAGGACACGACGACAACAACAAAAGACATTGCCAAATACCGCGATATACAACCAATAGTGGAAACCATTCTTGCGCACGTTGGAACGAAGTAATAATGACGTTGACAGCATTTGGCGAGATTTTTTGATTTGGCATTGTGTTTCCTTTTGGCGAAATTGGTCGACAATATAATTCATGTATACCGAAATTTCAAAGAAATTGAGTGCATCTAGTTTTAATACACACTTTTATTTATCGTTAACTTAATGAATTACATTATTTTCATATTGGATAGAAGTTCTAACCGAAGATCTGTTGGTGCCATTTTTTTCTTCATCGCTTAAGCTGTGAACTTAAATAAGATTTTACCAAACAGACCTCTTTCTTGGTACTGATCGGTTAGTTAGGTATAAATGTCACTCGGCCGACATTTTTGGAGACACACCTGATGTATGAACAAAAAACTGGTATACGTAGAACTACTTCTAAGCATAAGTTGTTTCTATTTGTTACTAATTTCATTAATTTGATATTGCCTATCATACAAAGAATGAAGGGAAATGGCTGCATCTGACATCATTTCGTCTACGACCAGTCGGCAAAATATTCCCAACGTCTTTTAGCACAGTATTTGGCGATTCATCGCCTACGCCCTGCTAACCAAACAGTATCCGTTTCTTTTTAAAGTCATGCCGAATAATGATCGCTATAACAATTAACTTTAGCGCACGTGTTTAAAAAATACCAGACTATTTGACATTACATTCAGGTGCCTGCTCAGAGGCCGTTTTCGTCATTTGACCGGTTCAAAATTATGAAATACGTTTCCATTACCCCCACACGCAGCTTCACAGTGCGATGTTAACGAACAAAAATATCAAATCCAAATTTGGCGCGTTTGAGTTGTTTACTAGAATCCAATGATGTAGGTAAGGGAGAAGCGTAGCTACCACCGTATCAGACGTATCAATGATACTTGCCTCCAAGCTACGGTGGCTTCAACATGTATGAAAAAAGTATTAATATATTAAGGAGCCCGCCCAAAAAGGTGCGCAAGAAATTTTGATACGGGGCCCACTCAGGACTAGCTACGCCAGTGAGGCAAGGAGTTAAATAAGAAATTTGATGTGTAGGAAATGCATATTGAACTTTGATGATTTGACAGTTTTAAAAGGCTTGGACATGTTTTGACATAAGTAAAATATATTAAGTTGAATTTATCAACATAAAACTTTCGTTTTCGTGTGATTTTATGCAACTCAAACATTTCTGGAACAATATCCCTTATGACATCCGTTATCGCTTGCTCTCTTGACAACCATTCTTACAAAACAAACGAATTGGAGCATCCTAACATGTGAGAATAAGTAACTCTAATAATAAATCTCTGTGCAATATCAGTTTCGTGTGGTTTTGCAAGACACAGAAACTTATCCTTACATCCTGGGGCGACACAAATCTCCGGAACGCAAATTCTGTGATTCTGTCGTCATGCCATACCTGTTGATTCGCAGATTTAAATAGGGAAGGTAAGAGCTTGCCAATAACGTGTTTTTCTTTTCGTTCCTTGATGGCGTAGAAAAGAAAATACCGAGGTGGTCTCCTACCCAAACAACCACCGCAGAAGTGGCGGGAATTTTTGGCAAGCAACCGAAGGGGACGATGACTTGGCGGGATTGCTAGCGGCGGAGTTAGCACTGCAAACGATAAGCGCTAATTTAGCGATGTTCTGCATTTAGGTCTAGGTGAGGATGGAGATTTATTAAAGCAGAGCCTTCACAACGTACTTTTTAAACATCTAATAATGCAAAGAGTTTAACTGATTTCTCACAATCAGGCAGATAATTTGTTTAATGTCTTCTTACTCATGTATTCTGTTCCTAGGATTCAGTATTTAAAAGAGATTCATTTAGATTGAATTTTTTCCCCTTGTTCATTGGAAATCGACAAGGAGAGTTAATTATTCCCCTTGTTAAAAAAAGGTTTTTTTCCTCTTGCAAGTTTAACAAAAACCCTTAATTTCCCCCAGATAGAATAAAAAAAAAAAACCATCCTTAAATTCTTCTCTTTCTCTTGTGAATGAGACTTAATTTATTCTTGCCATTTTTAAAATGTTAAATTTCCTATTTGATATTTGAGAAATAAAATCATTAGGTTAAAAAAAAAAGAATGTGTGTGCTTATGACCACGCGATAATGTAATGTTATTTCAGGGATTAGTTAGGTGAAAAAAAAAAACAAGGGGATATTAGTATTGTCATATAAAATATTTTATTTACATGTCTGTACCCATAAAGTAATATTTTTTGCGAAATATACAATCGTATTTGTGAATTAATTGTATTCTAAAAAGGAAGCAATAGGTTTATGGTAGCTGAAATAAGTTATAAATACTTCAGATTCAAAATTATTTAAATATCTAAAAAAAAACTCTGTCAAGCGTTGTTCCGTACTTTGTCGTGCTTTCGTTTGGATCATTTGACATAATTAAATTGAATTTTGATTTTAAAAAATCTACTGAAGGCTTTGATTTGTCTTTTGAAAAATATACATTAAAATACCCACATAAAATAACAAGCAATTTGTTCAGAAGAGTTGATCCGGCTTCACACAGTGAAGGCAACTAAATTTTTATGAAAGGATTCGATAATTTTCTCTACACTTTGATTTGGTGAAATATAAATAGTAATTATTAGAATTATTTGTCCATTTTCTGCTCTACATTTATCTGCACAAATTTCTCCAATACATGACTCATTAAACCCAAATAATTCAGTAGTATTGTTACCATTGTTACGAGCGTTACAAACCCCTGCGTAACAATGCTTGACTTTTTAAAACGCATCATTCAAGTTCACTTTCCAAAAAAAGGCACCTAAAGAAGTTATCACTTCAAAAATAAAAATGTTAATTTCTCTCATGACTTACGGCTCAAAATAACGAGGTACTTTACTAGAATTTAGTATTACCCTCTTATCATAATTAAATAGAAGTATTGAGAATAATTAATTGAAGTTCTATAAAAAATAAAATTATCTATCAAAAACTGTTCAAAAAAGCGAAAAGCCTTTCTAAAGAATAGCTTCCCACCCGTAGGCTTTTTCTTCGTATGAAAAATACGCAGTGGAAAAAGATTTGCTAAAAGGATTGCAGTTATTCCTAACAGCTATTTAACGGCATTAAATGCTTGTCTAATGTTCGTCATCTATATATTTATAGGAGAAAAGGGACTCACTCCCTCAACACGAGATATCCGGAATTTTTAGACTTACAGACTTCCAATTTGGCTGGCATGTTTCTTTTGTTGGGTAGAGATTCACTATGAACGGGTTTTGTGGAAATCAATTCTCAAGTGGGGTGTTAAGGGGACATATAAATAATAAATTAGGGCTACAATTTTACAATTTTGAAATTTAGAAAAGACGTTTCCTTTCGTTAAAGATCCGCTATGAACGGTGTTGTAAATTAAATGTAAAATGTATAGATGGCGCTGAAAGTTATCTGAGAGGTATAGTACTTTGTTTAACTTCAGAGTCAGAGCTGTGTAATGTTCTTTGCTGTGTAAATATCTTCTATGTGTGTCGTCCAATAAACAAAAATGGCTAAAAGACGGATTGAATTATTGAAATAAGATAAAAATATTATGTATAATCGTCCACTGACCATGGAATTATATAAATATATAAGGACTTAAGAAATATAACAAACGAGTTTTGCGTAAATTGTCTACCACAGTGGCGTAAAAAATAATATTTAAAGATTTGACTTGGATAATATTTATATATTTACTAACGAAGCAGGAAGTACTGGGTAATTCAGCTATTTATTTGACTTTGCTATTTTATTTACTAAGTCGTTCTATTCATGAAGTCAAATCTGCAATTCACTTAAAATTGTACGAAATATGAATTAAATTTTGACCTCGTTAATTTTTTTTTTTTTTTTTCCAACTCTATAGTAAAATTTTTCAATTCACTCTTTTGCTAGTTCTTTTATATAAGGAATTTATTAACTAACTTTTTTCTTCTCTGAACTAACTGGTTCTGAAAATTTTTTTCGACATAAGATGAAAAATGCACTACGCATATTTTTATTTGGCATTTATTTTCATACTGTGTGTGCTTTTATACAAATCTTTAATTTTCCTTCAAATTCACACACACACAAGCATATTTACTTTACAGTAGAAATCCAGTAAAATGAAATATATCAATGTGAAATCTCTCTCTGTATAGAGGATAAATACATTAAAACGCATTAAAACTGCCCATGTATTATTGTTTCGATTAACGTAACGACACTTGAAAAACAGAATGAAGAAAAACGTTAATGATTTGTATCACTATTTTTTTTGTAAATAACTTTTGGGTTTTAAAAAACGAATTTTATTTTAAATTAAAATTTAAAAAAAACATTAATATAACTTTATTTTAGAAAAAAAGGGGGGAAAAAAAACACATGTTACTTTTTTCTCCGTGTATGTAATAATGCTACTGGAAGTCTTAGAATTAATGCACATAGACATAGTCAACCCAACAAACTTGTTTCACCCAAAAAAAGTAATTCTTTTTTTAAAATTCTAATAACACTAAGCAAATTTTGGATTTTTAAAATAAAGATTAAAAATTATTTTTAAAAAAAGGGCTGTTGGCATTTTACCGATTTGAATTTTGTATTTTATTAAACTTTTCAAACAATATCAAACTCAGGGAACACAAATAGAAATATTAAATGCGATCCAATTTGAAATATCTCTCCCAATCCTCAATCTAGCACTTATTTTAGTTTCACAGAGCACAAACTCAGCATCTCCAAATTTTAATAAAATACCTTAATTTTTCTACGTTAACCAATTTTAAGGTACATTAAAAATATTTTTCACTGATATCGGTGAAAGGAAAGTTTTACTATAAAAGGTGTATTTAGGATTGAAACAATTTAGAAATTCTTTACGTATGTATATACACTAGCTTAGCGTTTCTAAAACTGTGGGGCGTGCCCCTAGGGGGGCGTTATAATTCAACGAGGAGGGCACTAGCCCATTGAAAAGTCGAAAACAAAAGATTATTTTTATTAAAAAATATTAATTTACTGAAGAAAACAAAAACATTCTGACATAATAAATGAAATACACATGTACATATAACACACTTATAAATGTATCAGTACTGCACGATATATTTAATAATTAATTTAATAATACTAAGTTAAGAACAAGTTTAATAATTACCAGTGACTCTATGGGCTTGTCATATATAAATTTGTATACAAATATCAACACACTTATCTTAATTTGTGCTGTTTATAATTAATCCCTTAATTGCTGATTAAATTGTACATAATTCGCTCTCTAACGCTATCGTTTTCCACGTAGGCGTGTGTATGTGATGTATGGGGGTGGGGTAAAAAGGAATAAATAGGTAAAATCTTCTCTAAAATAAGTAAATCCTTCGCAAACACTGTCAAGGTCCTTTTATTGCATTCCAAAGCCTTTGGAATAATTTTATAGATAGCAGTGCACAGAGAAAACTGTATTTCGGAAAGACGTATGTATACGTCCATGGCAAATAACGTCTTGGATGAGCGAGACGTTTATATGCGCCAGTGACACTTAAGAGGTTAAAGTCTTATTGTAGCTTGAGCGTCCAAGCATAGTATTATTGAATTCAATACATTGTTATTGTATGAAGGGAGGGGGGCGATGAAAATTATGATTGAATATTGGGTCGCAAGTATTGAAAGTTTGAGAAGCACTGCACTAGCGGTTACCCACCCACTTTCCTGGGTATTTCATGATGTTGTGTGGCTGCATATATATTTTTTAAGTGATTGATATCTATCTCCTAGAATTAAGCTTATCAAATACATTATTATAGTCCTCTCCTCTTGATTAAAAAAAAAGGATAGGACTTGTTCCGAAAACATAAGTATATTTATCTTTTACATTCCCATAATTCTCCCCCCTGGTAGTCCGTTTCCGCAAAACTCTTTCTTGGTGAATCTCTACTCAACAAAAAAAGCATGCTTGCCAAATTAAAAACCTGTAGGTTTAACAGTTCAAAACCGAATTTTTTTTATCTATAACAACCCCTGGGAGTTGTTGGGACCCTCTTGGGAGTCAATTTCCATCCTTAGAAAATCTGAATTCAACAAAAGAGATATATCCACCACACACACACACACACACACACACACACACACACACACACACACACACACACACACACACACACACACACACACACACACACACACACACACACACACACACACACACACACACACACACACACACACACACACACACACACACACACACACACACACACATTTCAAATTGTAATAGGTTCTATTCACGATTCTTACTAATCCTCTAGGAAATATAACTTTTGATGACGTTGTATGATTATAAAATCTTTTCCTGGGAAGGACTTAATGAAAGCTACTATTTAAAGTTTAGTGAAGAGGGAATTTTGGATAGTGATTTTTGTCATACGGAGACTAAATTAGTTAGAGAAATTAATACGGGACTCACCGTAGAAGATTTAGATTCTAGCTCTTAGAGACATTAAATTCTAGATTTGAGACCTCAGTTCTTAAAAAAGCTCCCTGTCGTTAAATTTTGAAGTGAGGTGATGGAACATATTGCATCACCAGTTTAAACAATTGGCTTTCATAGATTAAATTATGTGACATTAGAGAAGTATACTACTTTTGAATAAATTGAAGGCATTTGAAATGAAAAGATTTCTGTCCCACGCTGCAAGGCCGGCTCTAGCAGTTTTGCCGCCCCGGACAAAAATGAAAAATACCACCCCTCTCTTCAAAGCACAAAACATCAAATTAAAAGTGATAAATTGTTCACGTATGTACTTAAATAACTTGAATAATTCTTGCGAAAAAGCAGCACATATTTTTTTATTTCTAATAGGTTGCGGATAGATGTTATACCATTGCAGACCTAGTGCATTCCCAGAAGCTGATATTTTTTAAGTGCAGGACCTATAGGCGGATACCAATCGCCGCAGGTAATTTTGACGCCCAGTTTCCTACCTAGAGGGAGGCACGTGAGCTCTGACGATGCGAACCTGTACTAGGATTTAATTTTGCGAGAACACCCAAGCCAAACAGACACTCTAGGGATATTTTACATACCGCATAATCATACGATATAACCGCTGTCGATTTTCTGCATCATGAAAATCCACCAACTTGGGCCGGGTCGAACCCGCAACCTTCGCGGTGCAGAAGGCCAGCGACAAACCAACCACACCGCCCAGCCGGCACAGCACATATAACATTATATATATATAATTTTATGTCAAATACAAAAAAATTTAAAATTAAAGACGTAGCTACCTGTTGTTATTTCAAATGTGTAAAATAAAAGAGAAGGAATCGCCCATTTTAGCATGCAAATTATTTCCGAAAAGAGTCCACTGATGGTGGGGATCACAAACGCTTATTTTAACTTATAGTTGTGTAAACTTATCTAATTTCATGATTGTACATATACTTCCAATTCGAACTCATAAGTTTGAGCATAAAAGAAAATTGACATTAAGCATATAGAGTATGAAATAAGGAAGTAAGATTAGTTAAATTAAATACCAAATTCATACTCAATAATATTTCAGAAAATATATCAAATTTTTTGTAACAAAAAAAAAAAAGGATTTTTCAAATTCGACCTAAATGCCACCCTTAGAATTTGCTGCCCCGGGCAAGGGACCGGTTTGTCCAGCCCTAGAGCCGCCCCTGCACGCTGCGCTAGCACTTTTCGGTGCAAGCAAAGATAAAAACGCAAAACACGGAACTTTTTGTGTTTCCTTTTTTGTCGTTGTTGTTGTAGCTCCTGCCTGCATGATTTGTAAATGTCTTGCTTTGTGCAATATGTGCTGTGTTCCAAAAATAGCCTCAAAGCATCATCAATAAAAGAATGTGTCGTCACATCAGGCTCCCCTGGATCTTTTACTAATTTGGTTTGTTCAAGGTTTCTAAAATATTATGATCTTTAATTAACCATCAATAAAAGGACGTATTAATAATCTCTGACTTCATCATGGTTAATGTTTTGGTTTAGACAGCTCTTTGAAAACCACTTAATCATCAAAAAAGCTGCAACCTTTCTGTAGCCATCAACCTTCAGAAGTGTTTTCTCCTTGGATTTCTCCAATCGTAGGAAACGATAAAAATTACAACCAAAAGGGAGAAGGGGGAAAAAAGAAAGAAACACACACTCTATAACTGTCACTGTTGGAAATTCCTGGAAAAACATCGCTTTTGCTCAGTCCCTTAGACAAGACAACAAAGAATGGGGAGGGAGAGGCATCTGAAAAGAGAACGGTGCCAACTTCGTCAGCCCTCCCGCCGGATCTAAAAATATGCTTCAAGTTGTTCATCCGCGAGTCAGACGTACACTTTCCAAGTAGAATGGGTCCACTCTTGAAATCTGTGTGCAATGAGTATTTGCCAAATGTATTCAAGTTTTGATTGGAAAGAAAGAGCTTGAAGTGGCTTACTATTAACGCCATTTTCAGATCTGAAAATGGGAATTGTTTTTTTATAGGAAATATTCACCACAAATATTTTCTCTCCCCTATTTTTATTTCCCTGAATCCTTTTATTTTTGTCAATCCTTTGCTTTTTCTTTCCTTTTTAAATTTTAATTTGCATTGTTTGTTGTTCTTCGCCATATTGAAAGCTGGAACTTGGAATGAATATATTTCGGGAAGTCTATTTAATTCTCTTAAGGTTGCCTTTCTCAAAATGTTAATCAGAATATTTTTCTCAGCAAAAGCGTTCGAACATAATTATTACACATCGACTTCGCTTTCTTTTAGAGCAGGGTTTGGCAAGCATGTAGCTGAGGTGTGCCAAACCACACTGTACCAATATGATTCAGGGCGCCTCGCAGTAGGAAATATTTGAAACAATTTCCTCGGAAATACATACAGAGTTAGGAAAAAGATGCTAAAAATACAGGTATATGGTTTTATTATATATCAATTTTATATCACATATAAGAATATTTATTAATATAAAAAATAAACAACAACTACTCCTTCACCATAAATAAAAATTTATACTTATATTATATGTATCTTAAACCTATTTATTAAAATAAGAAAGAAATAAAGTAAAATATAAGTATTCTTTCAATATATTTAAATAAAAAATAAATATTTAATGCGAAATTCGTCCCTACACCTCTTGAATTCATATCGCAATATCAGGAGTATAATTCGTGACTAATACTTTTCATTAGGGAAAAAGACGTGTTCACATAGATATCTAGAACCAAAAGTGGATAACAGAGTACATGTAACTTTCTTTTCAAACAATTAAATCTCTCTAGTAACATCCAGCAGTTTAAAATATAGCTATCGATTTATATATAGTAATCTTCTAGATTTTTTCGAAGTTTCGTAGATTTTGCTCTTCATATTTCAGAAGATATTATATCAGTATGCTCCATTTCAAAATGATCAACTTCTATCCTCACAAAAATTGACAGATTTGTGAAGTGTTGTGGAGGGCCGTCAAGAATTGAATCACGTGCCAAATATGGCACACATGCAGTGAACTGCCGACACCTGTTTTAGAGTAGCATATTTTGCAATTAATATACGAGACTATTTTTTTTTCTTTTTGTATGGTACCAAATGGGTTCTACAATTCACTTTTCATATAGTAATGCCAAATAGGTTTTGAAACCTATGTACCCAAGTGAAATAAAATATGTATTTTTAGAATGTTTTTGAATTTTAAGAATCAATAAAGGGGTGTTCACGCAGCAATATCACAATTTTATACGAAAATCGGAACAATGTTCTGTTTGGAAATGTGTTCTACGTTTGGATCGGGTTCTTTGGCATAAAGCAAAGACAACCTTAAATGTAGTATCTATCTACGTCAGGGCTCCCCTACCCTCACCTATAAATTATAAGGTACTTTCCAGTTTTTAATTTTTAAACTGTATACATGAGTAATAAAATTTTCAACAGGATTTTTATCTCTGCCAATTTTAAAACCCTTTAATAAATTTTAGGGGATGATAAGCCCAAAAAAGTCTCAAAAAAATAAATTGTAAATATAATTTAAGACCGTCGCGGAAACCCATGAAAAAAACATTGTTTTTTGATATCAGTCACTTGAAAAAAAGTTTGGAATTTTGGACAAAAAATAAAATTTAAATAAATATTTTGGAAAAATAATTTTTTAAAAAATTCCCTTTTTGTGAAAAGTGCTTCTATTATATAAAAATATTTTTTCCGTCTATTCGACCTCTGCAGAGGCTCAACAGAATTTTGAAATATATAGCTTAGAAGGGTTTATCCATATTTTAACAACAGAGGGGAATTTTAAGAAAAAAAGCCGATGATTATTTCAATGGGGGGTAACTCAGAAAATAATGTGAATTTTTTAAAAATTTAGTTGACCCCTGTAAAAAGTTCTGAGCATATAAAAAAAACATTAAAATAATAGAAGCATTTTTTTACAAAAGGAGAAATTTTGAAAAAAAAATTATTCTAAGTTAATTTTTTTCCAAAATATTGTATTTAAATAAATTCTTTTTTGCAAAAGTCCAAAAAAATTTTATATGTATTTAATCAAGGACACTTTTTGAAAAATATCCCTTTATGGCTTTTTTAAAAACAGGCCCGGGGAATGGTCTTTTAAAGGGTTTTAAAATAGAAAGCTCTTTTACCTTATTCGGAAAGGCATAAAAGCAAATCAATAAGAACAATATTTGAGAAATTTATGCTCAAAATTAAGATGGGTAGGAAGAAATTAAATTTAAGATATTTTGATTGAAAGTGGACCATTATATGAATTTCCAAATTTGAATTTTTTCCACATTATTAAATGCATTTAAATTGACTAGATATTATATACTTTTGTTCTTAACAATAACCTTTTTGTAACTTCCCTCCCTTCCACTGATCCTCAAGGGGGAAATACTTTCAATTATTCGTTTGATTAAAGAAACTCTTTTTGTAAAGGAACCGCGACTTATGCAAAGTAGAGCAACTATTTAAACTTAGTGAATCGAGCTAAAATACAAAATTTGGTTGTTAAGTTTAAATAAAATTTTGGGGTATACTTATGAATTATTTTGGGATCTAAAACAAAAAAAAGACCCGTGATTCGAGTCCAAAAAGTTGCGTGTTTTGCATTATACTAAATAAGTATCTTTAGGAACAATTATTATATATTATGGGCTCCATTAGCTTTTTAGAATTGAAATTGGGAAATTTAAAAGAACAAAAAGCCTTTAGTTTTAGAATGTTCTTCCTTTTTCAAACCGCCATTTATTATTTATTATTTTCGAATTTAAAAAAAAGTTCAAAGTTTTATGTTTCGAATTTCATTCGAGTTCAATGATTTCCTCCAGAGATATTCGAAGGAAATCGTCAAGGGCTATACACTAGTTTAATCACAAAGGATTCTTTATTTTTCTCGTTTTTTTAATATCGCCTGATAAATGAATCTGTAATTAAGACTTATAAATTGGTGGATAGCCTCTTAAATCTCCACGTTTCGAAAACCATTAACTTGTGATATACTTCGAATAAGAGGAATCTAAGTATCTAGAAATTTTGGGATTTGTTACTTTCCTGTTTTTCCCATAATTAGGTTTAATAATTCCTTTTCTTATTATAATTTTTTTTCTTTATTTTTATATGTGTTTTATGAATGTGAAAAGTTTTTTTTATCGTTTGCTGGAATTTTCAAAACATTCATTCAAGACACAATTTTTAAGCCCTGTAACTCGGTGACTTCTCAGCAGACTTTTGTGACATTTGAAAAATTCTTTTAAATCAATCTTAAAAAAAATGAGGTACGCGAAAAAAATTACATCGATAATGTTATATATTTTTTAAAGAAAGTAATTAATTAATACAAATTAGGTTTATTAATTCATCAACATCAAAATTTAGTTCTTCCTCTCTTCGAGCTATTAAGACGATACTGTTGTTGCGTAACCAGTAGCGCACACAGAAATTTTTCAAGGGGGGGGGCGGGGTCGAAAGTCTCCATTCTTGTATCATGCTCCTTTGGATTTTGTCGATTTTCTCGAACAAAACACAGTAAAAAACTAATTATTGAATAAATAATTAGCATTAATTAATAAAATTAATCATTAATAACAAATACCTAATTAAATTTTACGTACTATATAGTTAGAATTATAATCAATCGGAAAAAAATCAAGGGCTTTGGGGGGGTCCCGACCCCCAGGACCCCCCTTGTGTGCGCCACTGGGCGTAACTCATGAGAAATTCGAAAGAGCTAATAGGGACATCTCATTTTTTGACGTGTGTACTTATGTACAGTCGTCTTGGAAATCATGTTGTCATCAACATAGCCTATAGGCTAACACCATTCGCTCAAAAAGCAGTATAATGGTCTTATTATTTAGTGAAACGAAACACGCTATCGGTTCTCTGATTACTTTTTCGAATTCGGTGAATAAATATAGAACCATCCCGCCATCTCTTCAACTCATTTCTTTGTTTGAACAAATTAGAACAGCTGACTCTTTCAGAGCAATCGTTGTGTATGTGGAGCAGGTTACCTATGCCCCACCTCGCCACGTGTTTGCTCGTCTTCCTCCGAATTCTTTTCAGACATAGCCCACGTCTCGTTATTCGGTGGAATTCCCAAA
>BMAV01026753.1:0-33053 GCA_019973955.1 Trichonephila inaurata madagascariensis | reverse complement strand
CTAAAGAATCCCGGTGCCTGAGAATGGGGCTATGAGGCCCAGGTGGGGAGATGAATGGAAGTTTCAGAAGTTGGATGAGAATAATGGCGCCCTTGGATTCCAGACAGACGAGGAATGTGTTTGTGTTTGCCGCGCAAATGGGAGACGAAAGTGGCCCAGGGATAAGGGCAGACCTTTTTTTTTTTGGCCTGCCAATGAGGAAGACGAGGAGCGCGTGGTGGACCCACCCCTGGTGTTTAAAAGAGTTTAATTTTGATGAGAAAAGGACGGAGAAAAAAAGAGGACTTGAACGGAGAGGAAGAAAGTTGGAGATAGAGCCCTGGAGTGAGACGGACGGAGCCCTGGATGGAAACAGAGAGCCATGGAGTAAACTGGATAGGAACCCGGAAAAGCAAGGGATTGTCGAGTGCCTTTCAGAATAAGGATTGACCTCCAGTGAAAAAGACTGTCCGCCCGGTTTGGCATATTTATTGGACTTTTTAATAACATATGAAGATATTAAATACTGTTTAATTTTTAAAGGAGGCTGTGACAAATTTTCTTGTTTGCTAACTACTGACGACGTTACAGTGTTCATAATTCAATGCTGTGAATTCTTTCTAAACAACAATTGTGTGCGTGTGTGTTTTAAATATATTTTCATTCAATATATATATTTCTTTTCCTTTCAATATAATAGTTCAAACAAAAATTACTATTTCAAATAGATTGGGGCATTCATGTGTATAGAAACCATCTGATTACATTTTGATTATTTTTATTTTAAAAGAATAAATTTTTGGCACACACACACATTTTATTATAATGCTAGCAGCATGGTCCGGTGTTACATGGGCTTCTTCAAGTGTACAGCTTTTCGCCTTCGAAATTTTCCCTTTCCCTTTCAGTGTCAGCACTTCCTGGTGTCTGTGTGATTTCTGTATTAATGTCATTAAAATTATCTTTTTCGAAGTTACTTCCACATCCTTACCCCGTCGTACGGGTCTGTTTACTCTCCATTTAGCCCGGCACTACACGGGCTTTTTTCGTGGGTATAATTTTATCCCCGTGGAAATTTTCCCTTTCTCTTTTGCGCCAGCAGTTCTAGGTGTGTGTCATGCGCGATGTGAGTAATTTCTATGTTTTTGTCATTTAAATTCCTTTTTCTGAACTTTCTTCCACTTCTTTTTTGTCAGACAGGCGTTTCTTTGCCACAGTTTGCTTTTTCCTTTTTTTCTTCCTTTGTTCAATCTGGCGTTGTACACGGGTTTTTTTCAAGTATGTAACTCTTTTTCCACCGTGATAAGAACTTTTTTTTCAAATTTCCATTTTGATTAATAGTTTATAAAGCTTATCCAGTTTTATACAGAAGGAAACAGACAATCTACAAATTTATTATTAAATAAATTATTTTGTAATGACTAATAAAAAAAAATTACCAAAAAACAATACAGGTTTAATTTTTTTAAAAAAAAATATTAATTTATATTCATTTTTGTTAAATAATGAATCAAAAAATTCTTACAGTTAACTATTAAAATGACTGCTTATTTTTGGATGCTTGTTCTTAAATTCATACATAAACAAACTTATCTATTTATTTCAGGCTATCTTCGCAAGAAACGGTAAACGCAAAAACGCGCCGAAGAACGTGCTCAAACTAAACCTAACGTTTGATTTTTTAATCTATACATGAATATTTCCATCAGCTTATGTTTATCTTGATGGTACACGAACTTTATTTTTACAATACAGAGAGATAAACTGCTTATTATCATCACTTTCCCTGATCAATCAAATACTGATAAACGGATTTCTTCAAAATTGTGTCTTCAGCCAATGTTTGAACTTAAGGACGTAGAACAAAAATGTCGCCAAATAGGTAATTTTTTGTACCCGAGTTGGACAGATATAATATCATGAATCACTAATAAAATGGCTTGTCAGGAGAGTGATTCCCGGGACGGGGATCAAAATTGCATTCAAAAATTCAATCGGAATCCTTGTATATAAAATTAAGAAGCAGATGTTATTTTACATAATATTCAAAGCAGCAGTGACGGTTTAAGTTCTTTTCGGGTCCTGGGTGCAAAAGATCTACATGCCCCCTTGGCACTGGATGATCGAAATTTATAACTTGAAAATCTGGTTTAGTCCCGCTTCTCCGGCCCCCCGCAACAAGCACCCAGTGGATAAACGGGCATTGCAAAACAACCCTATTTATCTATGAAATACATCAATAATATAATTGATTTCAACATCTATTTTTAACATCACTTTTTAATCATACTTAAAAAACCAGGTAATTCTAAATGAAAACAAGCTTCACAAATATTCCAAAGTGTAGTGAATAAATAAAATGAGTACGTTACACTAATTGATTCCAGTAATTTAAATTTGAAAATATTGCTTCGTTAATCCTCCCAATAGCACTGTATTGCTTTTCTAAAGAACTAATTAGACTCATTTGAAGCATAAAATGCATAACATGGATTCGTTTTCTTGCCTTTATGTTATCCAGGTTGTGTTTGAAACACAACCTCTAATTTAATTGAAATTTCTTTTTGATAAAAACTATTTAAATGAATGCCTTGACTAAGTAATTGCACATTTTTTAAATTATTATTTTTAAAATGCATTTCCATTTCCAAGAATACTCAAAAAGTTATTCTCCTTGATTGTAAACAAACTACATTTCTCTTTTTAATAACTAGAAACCATTTTTGTTAAACATAATTAAATGGTACTTCATAAACGAGAAATCATTTTTTTTAAACAAGAGCTTGGTAAATCAAGGGAAAAAAAGAGCATTTTATTTGAAAGGCTCATTAAAAGTAATAGAGTTTTGTAACGCACCAATTTGAAGTAAACAACGGATTAAATAGATCTATATGACAGAATTCGGATTATAAAAAAAATTCATATTATATATTTGTATTATTGCTTAAAAGTTCTTCAACATTTTACAAAGGGGATTCTCACTAAACATAAAATTTATTGTTTTCATTCATCACAAACCCTGTAAGGAACTTAAATTATCATGATTTTTTTTTTTACATGTAATTTTGAACAGTTGAGACCTTATTTATTAAACATTATTAGGTCTTATACAGATTGTTTATGTATAGAAAATATGTTTATATGCATTAAGAAGATTTCATAATTTTTGTAATTATTTTGCAATTATGTTTCCTTGAATAGTTTCTAACACTTTTCCAATATTTCATTTGTTTAAAACTTCATTGTTTAAAGGCTTAAAGTTCTTGCTTTTAAAAGAATTTTTGAACATTTCTTAATGAACACTTTTACTGAATATTAAAAAAAAAGTATTAATGTTTCAATAAATCAACATAATAAAAGTTTTATATATATTATGTTACTGTGTGTGTAGTTTTATTGACAAAAATTTGATAAATCAAGCTCGAGTGTCATTCTTCTGATTTTGATTTCAGCGGAACCACATGAATTCATTATGATAAAAAAGTAAACTATTATATTCTGTTAGACTCTTATATTTTCTACATTTCTTGAACTGGTTAAATTCTTCGATTTCATGGAATTATTTTCCAACTATCTTTTACCTGATGTTATAAATACGTTCTTTGACTTTTCAGTTTACCATAATCAACACTACTTCTCAACTTTGAAATAAAAATAAGAAAGACTAAATATATAAATTAAAGTTTAAAATACTACAAAGAAAATTGGATGTGATTCTTAAAAAACTTACTGTTAAAAACTTATTAAATTACTCCCTTGTTTGCGCTATTGTGAACGAGTATATTTTTCAACGTAACCAAATACATAACTGCGTCCTAAAGTAAATTACATTCTTATTCTGAACAGGAAATTTAGGTACAAATTATAAAATTTATTTGGATTTTAAAGTAAGTAATTTTGAATGTTACTTGTAAACGGTCTAAAGAATACAAATTATGATTTTTATAACATCGGAAATGTGTTTTGCTATAAATATAACATCGAACACTTTTGTGTGAATTTCAATAACTGTTTATCATCTTTGTGAATGGAACTTATTTTCGACATCGTTTTCATGGGAAACTGTTATATTATTAAAAAGGCAGAAGTAAGTTATAAATATATATTTTTTAAAAGAAAAATTAACTGCTATTAAAAAATTAATGGATTCAATTTTTCTTATCTATATTATTGCATTCCATTCCTTTTCTTATATAGTCAACAATTACCCTTAAAAATATCATTGCTCATAAAATACATTTTATTATTTCATAATATTTTAGGAAATGTAAGTTAAGAGTAACTTTAAGTACCTATTTTTCATCTGACAACTTAAAATACTAATCTCTACAAACGATTTAAAATGAACCGAATTTCGTTTAAACAAGCTTTCTTCGAACACCGAAGGAAGCCAGAAATATGTAATACAAAAACTTGCTACTTACGATTCAGGAAAATCCATTGAAATGTTAAAACTTGTTCGGAATAAAGAATGGGAAAGGATTATTCGTTGTTTTAAATCGGAAATTTAAGTGTTTTCTTTTTCTTCTTTCAAGTAAAATTTAACCATCCCTTTTCTGATTCTAAATGTTAAAAACTCAAGACATTTTCAGCATTAAGTTTAATCGCCTTAATACGTTTCTTTTTTTTCTTTTATTCCTCAAAATTTGAAATTTCACTCCTTTTGATCGATTTAAAGAAAATTCCGACTTTTGCATAAAAGAAGAGGAAAAATAAATAAAAAAAATTTTGATTTGTGTGTGTGTGCGCTTTGATCATTTAAATATAAAATATAATCCTACTTTTTGCCTAACGTATTCAGTATTTCGTGGAATTTTTCCATAAGCGTTGCATGAAAATTGTCGCTTAAATGATTTTTTTTGTCAAGAATATCATTTAGTTTTTTCCTACTTTGCTTAAACTTTAAATATCATTTTACATACAATTTATTAAACCCTGCTTGAATTCCATATATTTCGTTAAATAATGTAAATAAAAAAATTATGCATTTCACATTCTTCCAATCTTTATTTCTTTATTTTTAAAAATAGCGCATTGAAGTTGGTAAGATATCTGATGTAATTTTTATATGCGGGAAATGTTACAAAATCATTTACTGTTAATGAAATACTGTCGCAGTAAATAAGCTTCCTGGGTACTTTTATAGGAGATATTAAGCGAATGCTTTCATAAATTCAATCATGTTCAATGCTATGTGTATATTTTGAAACGTGAATATTTTATTGGTTAGAAATTACAACGATCTACCATCTTATCGAGACAAAAGTTTAATAAATATTTAGCGAATAAATAAAACTTAGTTGGTGGTAATATTCTGATAAATATATCGATACCAATTGTTAGATGTTTTTTTGAAATAAATAATGTACAAAATTGATAAAACTATATTTCTTTGAACTATAATTTAGTAACAGAAATTTGTAAAAATATTGCCATAATATTATTTAGGAGAGGAAATAATAGACCATTTTTTTATTGGAATAAGTATAAGACGTCTTTCAAGAATATATTGTAGCAAAATATTTATCTTTATTTAAGATACGAGAGATGTCTATAATTTTTGTCATATTTTCACACGAAAATTGTACTGCAAAGTAATATATAAAAATACAATGAAATATTTTTTGACATAGTTGCCCTCAACACTGAGATATTTGTCATGAGGAGCAATCAGCTTAAAGACTGTGTAGCTGACCTCTTTAGGTGGAGGATAATAACTCTAAGTGATTGGCACGAACAAATCGAAACGTTGAAAATAAAATACTTTCTCAAAAAATTATTAAATACTGAAAGGAAGCAGAATGAAATGTATTCTGAACTATGAAAAGTAACATAATACTTATTCTTTACTAAATAATAGTTTAAAATTGTTATTATTTAAAATCAACACAACGCATCACTCAATAAGTTCCGGACCTGACATAGATAGCGCACTAACTTCAAACTTTTCTAAGTCTTACTTAGTTGTACTAACTTTTAAACGGCACGTGCCAAAGTTTTGTGATAATACCTTGCTTAGTTGAAAAGTTACAGTGGTTTTAGTGAAGCAACTTTTGTTTGTTTAGAAACCATGGATGAAAATGAATTTCAAGTGTTAATTAAACATTGCTTTTTGATGGGGAAAAACAGTGTTCAAGCAAAACAATGACTTGGAAAGTGTTATCCGGACTCTGCTCCATCGCAAACAATGGTTAAGAGAAGTTATGTAGACTTAAAACGTAGTCGCACAGACACAAACGATGCTGAACGTTCAGGTAGCCCAAATTCGGCAGTTTTTCCAGAAAACATCAAATTAGTCCATTAAATCGTTTAGCCGACTAAATCTGCTGCATGAGCAGAGGAATTTAAACGTATCCGAAGGCAGTGTTTTCACTATTTTGCATGATCATTTATCAATGAGAAAGCTGTGTTAAAAGTGAGTGCCGTGGTTGCTTACTGTCGATCAAAAACAACAACGCATTGACAATTCAGAGCGTTTTTTAGAGCTGTTTAAGAGAAATAAACAGGGTGTAACAGTAGACAGCAGCCGGTTAAAGCCGTCCGAAACGATTAAAACCTGTGCGGTCAGCTTTGGAAAGGTTATGCGCTATAGGTATTTTACATTTAGCCAATGCCTTGCTTACGTGGCTACCTTGAGAAAGGCTGTATCAATGAATATCGCATGGCGTTATTGGATCAACGGAATGAATAAATAAAGAAACATAAGTCCTCAAATGCAAAAGAAAAAAAATGGCTGTTTTACCAAGACAATGTCCCAAGACACGTCCATGAAAATGATGATCATGTTGGACGAAATGTGCTTCTAATTATTTTCCCAATTACCGTAAAGTCCGGATCTAGCTTCCAGTGACTACTGGCTGTTTGCACACCTAAAAAGAATGCTCCAGGGAAAGAGGTTTGGCTCAAATGAAGGCATGATTGCCGATGTTGAAGCCTATTTTGAGAGCAAAGAACGAAATAAGTATTGCAAAATTAAAAGAGTACTGAGCTTAATGTATCAATATTGAAGGGGAGTATCGTGATAAATAAAGTTAAAATCTGCCTAACAGTTTTTGTTTTATTATTTATGCCCAGGACTTATTGAATGGTGTGTTATGCAAAATTTAATACTTATATTTATTTAATTTGCACGGTTAATGAATAAGGCAGTGGTTCTCAAACTTTCACTACTGGCAACCCAATTTTCAATCATAATTTTATCCCCCCACAAATAATAATGTATTGAATGCAATAATAATGCACTTTTGGCGCCCATGCTACAATAAGATCATAATTATAAGCCGTACAAATTAACAAGATAAGAATAAAATTTTGTATATGTTTCTTTTTAAGTAATATATATTTCTATTTTTTTACTTTTTAGTTCGATTCACTATAAAAGCGTGTTTTTTTAGTTTGTTTTAAACTATAATTTATTTTATCATTATTTTTACTATAAACGATAAAAATCAGAATTCCAGTGAACAATTTAATTAAGAGAAAATATACTTACTTACTTTCAAGGACTTTTAAATTTTTCTTTGATAATTTGAGAAAAAATCCAATAAAACTAAAGGAAATGTTCCAAATGAGCGTGCTCTTAATAAAGGACATAAATCACAGATACTTTTTGCTAACAATACAGAAACATTATTTTCCAGCAAAACTGTCATATTTTGTTTCCAATATAGTAGTTTTGCTGTCGTTTGATGATATACAAATAGCATTTGAACTCTTTCTTCCTCGTGTCTTTTTGACAAGGCGAAGTGCTACATTTATGGCTTCCTAGTTTTCTTCATAGAGTTCCTTAAATAGCATTTGAAAATTTAAATTCAACTCAAACGTTTCATGTCTATCGCTTTTCTCATATTTACTTTCGCTATCTTCATTAATATGTATTATTTCAGCATGTTCTTCAATTGCTTGATCAGTTTCAACTTCCTTCAATAGAGATAACAGATGCCCATTTTTTTATATTCTGCTCATTTACATTTAAAAACCGTAATAAATCGTACAACTCAGCAATCAAAACCACAAAATTATTCATGAGGGAAAGTGTAGTATGTTCAAAGAAAATATTTTTGAACATAAGTGGTCGCGCTGGGAACTCGATCAAAGGATACTCTCAAGTTTACTGTTAACGAATAAACAGTTTTCCCAGAATTAACGATTTCGTGAGCCTGGGTTGACTCTGCACCTCATGCGATCGCCCCCATGTTAAAAGTGTATTCACTAAAAAATATCGATGTCAGTTCTAAAAAATAATTGTGTAAAACGTTTTTTATTATGCATTATATATTTCAGAATACTCATAAAAATACATTTTGGCCAAATAATCCTTCAAAGTGTTCAATATGCTTATCCGTATATCATAAAACCCATTCACATGGAAAAAAAAGCAACAGAAAAATATTATTTACAACTTTCCTGAAAGAAAAAGGGACGGAGTGAAACATACCAGTAAGTTTGAAGGTCAAATATATGATGATCAAAAGTAGTATTTTAGGGGTTAAAAGAAACGTAATAAAAAGAATCTCTCATCGTGGGCTTACAGTAAGCATGTACAGTAAGTATTTTTTTTATTTGGTTATAGGATCAAAGATAGATAATGAGCGTTTGAAGTGAAATCTTTTATTTTTGATGATCACCAGATGATAAGAATAAATTATATCAGTTAAAATGTGTATTTTTTATTATGCCAGAAAGTTACTTTTTCGGAGTTCATGCTCAAAATTATTTTTTAAACCTTTTATTTTAATACGCGATCGCGCCCCCTCGCAGGGTTACCGGTGCTTCCCAGGGGGCGTGCCCTATAGTTTGTGAAACACTGGAATATAAGGTCGTTTTGTAGTTTTTCTGTGAAAGCACATTTTACTGAATTTAACCCATTGTCATTACATGAAAGAGAGGGGAGGGTGATGAAAATTATGCTTGAAAATCAGGTAGCCTGCATTGGAAGTTTGAGAAGCACTGTCTTAAAGAAACTAATCTTATAAAACACAGTGTCCAGTGATGCAAGAATTGCCCACAGCTTGCTCTAACTCAGCATGGATTTAGAAGCTATGTCTGAGAGCGCCACTTCACGAAGGACAGGCGTAGGTACCCTGAAAGTCTTACTCTGGCTCTAATTTATGACATGTCGACCACAAGTTCATGCCCATAAACAATAGGCTACCGCTGATACATACGACAGTTGATATAGTGGGAAAAGAGACTGAATATATCTCTTTAAAGAAAGGGGCAGAAATAGTTACTTTTAGGAAATACTGAAGTCATCTTTAATTCAAGTTCTTCTCTGAATGCTTTAAACTGTATGTAGTGATTTTAAATTATTTGCATATCTTCTATCTTTTTCTTATATATCTGAATTCTTGCATCTTAAAAGCGGTTAGAAATCAACTTGAAGGTTCTACTTCGCCTCAACTGAAGTGAAACATTTTTATTTAAAGGCATTATAATAAGATATACACTGTGCAAACCTTAAAGAACAATGTAAAAATTTATCAGATAAAGCCATGAAATTGCAGAAAAAGAAGGTCTGGAGATCGAAAGGGCTGGTGAACACGTGCAAGTCAGTAGAAAGGTCAAGTGCGCGTATGCAAATATCAGGAACAAAAACGTCAGAAGCGATGTGAGCGTACGCAAAACGCGTGATGTCGGCGCGCGCCGCTCAACAGTAGAATGAAATGCATGACGGAGACGCACCAACATATTCGCTGAAAGTGCCAGTGAGTCGTTCGTGAAATATGCATAAAGAAATCACCCGGACGACTTTACACGTGGAAGAATGATCGGAAAGCTGGAGGAGGAGCGTACTGTCACCAGTGTAACTGCAGAGTTCGAATCAACAAAAGTGTCGTTTCGCGCCCTTGGAAAGCGTTCCAAATCACATGGTACAGCTGTTAGAATAGTTGGTGGTGGCTGCCTGAGGACGACAACCTGCAGGATGACCGGATTATATCATCCTGCAGGCGAAAAGAGGTCGACAGCAGTCAGCAAGCGCCATTGCCCGGTGAAACTCTACAGCAACGGTCGACAAGTGTCGCGGTTTACTGTGGCCGCATCGGCCAGCAGTCTGTTCACCCGCCGTCCCGCGAACTCTGCTCCAAGCTGGAAAGTTGGCCACCGATGTCACCGTTTACAGTGGGCCAGAGAGCACAAAACTGACAACTGATCAATGGAGTCGTGTCCTTTAAGGATGAGAGTCGGTTCAGTACCACAGAAGCGACTCTCAACGCGTTTTGATTTGGAGAGAGATCGGGGACCCAGTTTTATCCCAGTAACATCAAGGAAAGACAGCGCGTTACATGGTGGTCTTGAGTTCTGTAGAGGCATTATGCTGAACGGGTTAATCCGAGTTTCACATTTTCGACAGAGTGGTCTATAACCGGGGATCGCTATTGTGAGGGAGGTGCTTCTTCCCTCATGCGTCTTTTCCGAGGTGCTATTACCCAGACTTCATTTTTATGGATGACAATGCATCGGTCACATCGTACTACTTGCTGTTGAGGAGCTTCTTGAAAGTGAAGATATCACTGAATGGATTGGCCAGCGTGCTCCCAGATTTAAATCCCATCGACAGGTGGATGCTTTGGGGAGACGTATTGCCACACGCTTACACCATCCGGAAGAACAACCAACAACTTTAACAGATGTTGATTGAGGAATGGGCACTCCTACCTCAAGAAATGTTGCAGTAATCAGCTGGTTCTGAATATGTGGAGATTTGGTGCGAAGCAACCATTGTAGTAAGGGAGGGCATATACCATATGAACATCTGTTTGTTATTCTTCCTGTTGTATAGACAATCATGAGTCACGATACTATGTTCAACAAAGCTGTTTTCTTTGTTTGACCCGCTACCCTGTATAAGTAAGCGATTCTTTTTCAGCGTTGATGCTTTGCCATCCTTACGTACATAATACTTCTCTATTCTAGAATTTCATGTCTCTGATGATTTTTCGTGAAGTATGGCAATAAACCCAATTGTTGCTTAAGTTTTGCACACCAGTGTAATTTGAGTAAAATATGCATGAATCTTCAAAACTTAGTATATACATCACTGAACGTGTAAGAATATACAGAATTTTGATACATGGTTTTAGATAAACCTGACACATACAAGATATTTCTTTTCAGTTTTTTATTTGTATTTAAGATTTTTGGCTACTTTTTGCAGAAGTATTTCATGAAACTGAAACGTGTGCCAAAACTGACTTGAGTTGGAGTTAATTGGGACAAATTGCAAAAATATATTTAATTAATACCAAAAAATTAGATTTAATATTTATAATCGATATTAATCTTTGCATCTGTATATAACTTGAATTGATTTATGTTCCATTAAATAATTTAAAGTACTAGATATAAAAGTAGTTTTGACACTTCTATATAATATACTCTAATACTATATACTACTTCTAATACACTAATGTTTACTAATACAAAAATTAACATATTTTTTTTTTTTTGAAAAAAAAAAGACTACATCTATCATATAGAGTTATTTTACTCAAAATGAGATTCTCCTAATGCAATTTTTGTAAGAGGAAGTTAAAAGATATTTTTTTTTCAACTGAATAGAGAACTTTCTTTTCCAGTTTAGATTAAGATGACGAGTTTTAAAAATAAAAACAAGTGCATGTGAGTATACAGCAAATGTTTAACAACACTTGAATTTCATTGTAAGTGCATCATTTTTTTATAAATGTAGAAAGTTTGATTTTATTTAAAGAAATGCTGTTAAAAATCGATTATTGTATATTACTTTGATCTTTTATTTTAAAAGTTGAATGTTCCTCTTCAACACACTTTCAAGATTGATACAGAAAAGTCTTCCCAGTTTATTCATTCAATTCATTTTCTTACTACGTGAACAAAATATGTCTTTTTTATTTCCTTGCCTTGATCCAAAAGTTAAAGTATTGTTTGAATTTCTTTTTTATTGAATTTGTGGTTAGAAAATACCATTACTCTTTACTCTTTAAAAATAATGTCTTGAAATTAGGGATTGTAAACATTTTTTCTGTGTTCCATTTTGTAAAATAGAACTTCAAGGTAACTAGTCGATATTTGGAAGAAAATAAAAGGGATGAATCGCTTTAAAAAAAGGATATGAAATTTCCCTAAAAACATTTCCCCAAATCCTCACAAACAAAAATTTTATTTAAGTTTTCAAAGTTCTTAAATCTGTATTTATCTTAATTTGTAGAGAAGTAATTGATATTAACCATCAAGGATTTATAATTTGAAATCGGAAAAAAGGAATCAATAAATCTGGTAATATTATATTTTATATTATTCATAAAATTAGTTAAAATATAGTTTATAGTATTTCTTTTGAGAACTGAAGAAAACCATGCTTATATTATACATGATGAATGGTTTCATTTTTGAAAAAACTTGTTAATGTTTTAAACATAAATTATAAAAATAAAAAACTTCACTATGATAGTAAACTTTATATTGGGAAAGTTGAAATTCTTATAGAGGATTGAAATAATTGATGTAATTCATTTTACATCACTAAATTAATCCTAATCTGAGTGTAAATATTGATAATTCAGCTAATTTTGCAGGTGTTAAGGTATACCATAGCTCAATTTCATCAAATCGAAAACGTCGCTAAATGTCGTATCCAGACACAATAGTGGAAAATGTTCCTGTGCATGTTCAAACACAATAATCTTGGTCGTGCATCCTCGAAATGTCAGAACGCTGTTTATCCCTTTTTAAGAGCCGTGAATTATTTTTTATATTCAAATACAATTCTTTTCATATGTTATTAATATGATATATCCCAATACATTAAAAATAATTTTAAAATCTGCTCTCCTGAATCGTAGAAGGTACCGCATCAGATAAAGGAGGGTTAAGGTTATTCAGAAATAATATGTCATTCAGGAATTTCATAGATACACATTTTTAGCTCTTAAGTTAATAAATAATCTTACTTCAGCTAAAATGCTACAAATAAGGAATTATTGATGTATAATTAACTTATTACACTATTAATTTGGTTTACCGTAAAAATCTTCGTTTTGTTTTTGAATGTATATAAAGAACTACTGCATTTTCACAGGCATAGTTTCTGAACTACTTTCTGCAGTTTTAAAATCTGCACTTGCGAGACTTGAAATTTTATCAATATTAAAATGGCTATAGCATGTTTCGCTCTCGTCCCTGAAATACAGGATAAAAGCTGTATGGAATGCAGGAAGTAGTTGGTTTATAACACTTCGATGATTTTTCGGCGGAATTGCAACACTGTTATTTTCTATCATCAGTTGAATACTTTTTTTAGTAGGTGGAGAGGCTGATAAGGATTCAACTATCTCAAACTTAAATTTTAAGCGATCTATTTTGATTTATAGAGGAATTTTATTTGATACAATTTGTTGCGAAAACCAAGAATTTGGTAACAGCTAAATTACAAATGAATGTGTTCAATAGACTTTTATGGTAAAGAATGATCCGGGGTACCTTCCATTTCAAATGTTTCCATGTTTTTCTTTCATCGCTCACTTCTGAACTTGATTCTCCTTCCAGTATATGCGATTCATATGTTTTGCCTTCGCAGCAAATGTCATTATCCGAGAAATCACTAAGTTTTGATATAAGTTCAATCTGATTTTTTCTATCAATTGAATTTTCCAGAGAATTTTCTTTTTAGAAAACCCGGTGCCTGATTAAAGTTAACAATATATTCTATGGAAAATAGTAAAATATATCAGAAAAATGTTATTATTTAATATATATAAAACCCCAACATACTAACTCCCACCGGAAAACCCATATTTTGGGGTAAATAAGAGAGCAGGAATGCAGATATCTGTGGAGAGAATAAAAAAGGCCATACTTCCTTAAACCAATGCATGAAAATGAAAATTAATTGCAAAAAGAGAGAGAGAGTAGAAGAAAAGGGACTTCATCCATTGGTGTGACCCCCAAGACAATTTGTTATTAATTATATATAACTTATATATTTCCATTTTATATAGACTTTCATCAAAATTATTGCAAATAACAGAAAAGAAAACTCTCATGGCAAGAACTTACTATACAACAGAAAGTGACTCAAGTAACGCCCCTAAACCACACAATCGTAAGTAACGAAATCCTGAGTCCCTAAGGCTACATGTAGTATACCACTATATTTCATTTTTATTAATACTTTCAATTTCTATTTCTGTCTTAACATTAATACAAATATTTGTATCTGGGTTAACTAGTATATATCGATATTTACCTTTTTTACGACAGTTAAAAAGGACGTTTTCATGGTGTATACATGAAAACAAAGCTAGATTTTCAGCTGAAAGTAAAAATTACGGAACCACAACCATTATCTGTTGATAAAAAGCAACACTTTTACATCTTCCGCAACCGGCTCAATCGTTAGATTCAAGATTCTAACATACGACTATTCCTTCCAGAAACAAAACGTACATTCCGAACCCTGATCGGGTAGGTCTAAAAGGTTATAATATAAACGTTATTTTTCCTATATTTTACGGAAGATAATAAAAGTTAGGGATCATACTTTTAGGAAGGAGAACGTAGGTGCATTTTCAAAAATAATTTCTAACACTTGAGTACCCGAAAGATTAACTGATTACAAAATGGTAAAACAATTACCTAAAAACCACTTCGCTGTATCGATATATCATCAGTATTGAATTATATGCATTTTATCAAGAAATAAACTTAAAACTCTATCAGAAAATCTTTATTTCTTAAATCATTCTGACATTATTTTTGGTTATACTTAGAATAATCGCATAAGAAATGAAATATAAAGTCAACACTCCACTCTACTATCTTACTTGTGGGCTTAAATGTGTGGAAGCTTTGTAAATATTGTCACAATATGAAATAAAAATACAGGAAAGAAGAAAGCTATAAATTTCTATGTTTAATTTCATATTTTCCCTGTTTATCCTTTCATTGTTATCTTGGAGGAAACTGAATAACTGTTTTCTTCCACTATGTTATTCATAAAGCCACGTATTCCGATGGGAGGGTATGTTTGATTTATATGGCATACTGAATGTATTTTGTTAAATATTACTAGCATTGTGAACAACGAGGAGAGATCTGTAAGTTATTTGCTTCGCTTCTGCAATGTGTCTCAGAAGGCTTACGGTAGTAAATAATGGTATGTTTTCATTAATTCTGAATGAAGATAAAATGGTTTTTTTGCCTCCCATTTCAAATTGGGAATAGAAGTACATTTTTCTTTTTCCAGCGAAAATATGATGTATATGAATTTGAGTTTTGGAGCTTGTGTCTCGAGATTACGTAGGAACATTTTTGTTCCTTAGATACGCATTTTGTTATTGCTTAGAGCAATACGCAACTGAACGAAGTTACTACCGGATAATACGACAGTTGATAGGGGGGAAAAGAGACTGAATAGATCTCAAAGAAAGGCAGAAATAAGTTTACTTTGTGGAAATACTGAAGTCATCTTTAATTCAAGTTCTTCTCTGAAATGCTTTAAACTGTATGTGAAGGATTTTTTTTTAAAATTATTTCGTATATCTTCTATCTTTTCTCTTATATATCTGAATTTGCATCTTAAAAGGGTTTTTTGTGAAATCAACTTAGGTTCTACTGCCTCAACCGAAAGGAAACATTTTTATTTAAAGGCATTATAACAAGATATACACTGGTGTGCAAAACTTAAAGAACAATGTAAAAATTTATCAGATAGCCATGAAATTGCAGAAAAGAAGGTCTGGAGATCAGTACAGTGAACACGTAAGTCAGTAGAAAGGTCATGCGTATGCAAATATCAGGAACAAAACGTCAGAAGCGATGTGAGCGTACGCAAAACGCGTGATGTCGGCGCGCGCTGCTCAACAGTAGAATGAAATGAAGGACGGAGACGCAATTCAACATATTCGCTGAAAGTGCCAGTGAGTCAGTTCGTGAAATATGGCTAGAAGAAATCACCCGGACGACTTTACACGTGGAAGAATGATCGGAAAGCTGGAGGAGGAGCGTACTGTCACCAGTGTAACTGCAGAGTTCGGAATCAACAAAAGTGTCGTTTCGCGCCCTTGAAAGCGTTCCAAATCACATGGCAGCTGTTAGAATAGTTGGTGGTGGCGCCCGAGGACGACAACTGCAGGATGACCGTTTATATCATCCTGCAGGCAAAAAGAGGTCGACAGCAGTCAGCAAGCGCCATTGCCCGAAACTCTGTACAGCAACGGGTCGACAAGTGTCGGGTTTACTGTGGCCAGACTGGCCCAAAAGGAAGCTGTTCACCCGCCGTCCTGAACTCTGCCTCCCGTTGAAAGTTGGCCACCGATGTCACCGTTTACAGTGGGCCAGAGAGCACAAAAACGGGACAACTGATCAATGGAGTCGTGTCCTCTTTAGGTATGAGAGTCGGTTCAGTACCAGAAGCGATTCTCAACGCGTTTTGATTTGGGGGAGATCGGGACCCAGTTTTATCCCAGTAACATCAAGGAAAGACAGCGTTACGGTGGTCCTGAGTTCTTGTGTGGGGAGGCATTATGCTGAACGGGCGAACTGAGTTTCACATTTTCGACAGAGGGTCTATAACCGGGGATCGCTATTGTGAGGAGGTGCTTCTTCCCCATGTGCCTCTTTTCCGAGGTGCTATTGGTCCAGACTTCATTTTTATGGATGACAATGCACGGTCACATCGTACTCTTGCTGTTGAGGAGCTTCTGGGAAAATGAAGATATCACTGAATGGATTGGCCAGCGTGTTCCCAGATTTAAATCCCATCGAACATGGTGGGATGCTTTGGGGAGACGTATTGGGCCCCAGCTTACACCATCCGAAGAACAACCAACAACTTAAACAGATGTTGATTGAGGAATGGGCACCTACCTCAGAAATGTTGCACCAGCTGGTTCTGAATATGGAGAGGTGCGAAGCAACCATTGTAGTAAGGAGGGCATATACCATATTAAGGAACATCTGCTTGTTGTTCTTCCTGTTGTATAGACAATCATGAGTCACGATACTATGCGTTCAATAAAGCTTGTTTTTGTTTGATTCCATACCGTATGCGTTGTATTCCTTTTTCAGCGCTGATGCTTTCGTCATCCTTTACGTACATAATACTTTCCTCATTTCAGAATTTCATGTCTCTCAGATGATTTTTCGTGAAGTTATGGCAATAAACCCACCTGTTGCTTAAGTTTTGCACACCAGTGTACTTATAAAAATATGCATGAACTTAAAATCTTAGTAAAATATGATAAATGTGATCACCGAAACGTAAGAATATATTGTACTGATACATGGTTTTAGATAAAACCTGACACATACAAGATATTTCTTTTCAGTTTTTTATTTGTATTTAAGATTTTTGCCATTTTTTGCAGAAGTATTTCATGAAACTGAAACGTGTGCCAAAACTGACTTGAGTTGGAGTTAATTGGGACAAATTGCAAAAATATATTTAATTAATACCAAAAAAATTAGATTTAATATTACAATCGATATTAATCTTGCATCTGCATAACTTGGAATTGATTTATGTTCCATTAAAATACCTCTGTGCTACTCGATATAAGTAGTTTGACAATTTCTATAATATACTCTAATAATACTATATAATACTTCTAATACACTAATGCTTCTTACTAATACAAAAATTCAACATTTTTTTTTTTGAAAAAAAAAGACTACATCTATCATATAGAGTTATTTTACTCAAATGAGATTCTTAATGCAATTTTTGTAAGAGGAAGTTAAAAGATATTTTTTCAACTGAGAACTTTCTTTCCAGTTAGATTAAGATGACGAGTTTTAAAAATAAAAACAAGTGCATGTATATACAGCAAATGTTTAACAACACTTGAATTTCATTGTAAGTGCATCATTTTTTTTATAAATGTAGAAAGTTTGGATTTTATTTAAAGAAATGCTGTTAAAAAATGATTATTGTATATTACTTTGATCTTTTTATTTAAAAGTTGAAATGTTCCTCTTTCAACACACTTTCAAGATTGGATAGAAAAGTCTTCCCAGTTTATTCTCATTCAATTCATTTTTCTTACGTGAACAAAATATGTCTTTTTTTATTTCCTTGCCTTGATCCAAAAGTTAAAAAAAATATTGTTTGAATTTCTTTTTATTGAATGGTTAGAAAATACCATTACCTTTCTTTTTTACCTTTAAAAATAATGTCTTGAAATTAATAGGGATTGTAAAACATTTTTTTCTGTGTTCCATTTGTAAAATAGAACTTCAAGGTAATTCAGTCGATATTTTTGGAAGAAAAATAAAAGGGATGAATCGTGTTTAAAAAAAAAGGGATATGAATTTTAAAAACATTTCCAAACTCTCACAAACAAAAATTTTTATTTAAGTTTTCAAAGTTCTTAAATCTGTATTTTATCTTAATTTTGTAGAGAAGTAATTGATATTAACCATCAAGGATTTATAATTCTTGAAACAAAATCGGAAAAAGGAATCAATAACCTGTAACATTATATTTTTATATTAATATTCATAAAATTAGTTAAAATATATAGTTTATAGTATTTCTTTGAGAACTGAAGAAAACCATGCTTTATATTATACATGATGAATGGTTTCATTTTGAAAAAACTTGTTAATGTTTTAAAACATAAATTATAAAAATAAAAACTTCACTATGATAGTAAACTTTATATATTGGGAAAGAAATTTATAGAGGATTGAAATAATTGGATGTAATTCATTTTACATCACTAAATTAATCCTAATCTGAGTGTAAATATTGATAATTCAGCTAATTTTGGTGTTAAGGTATACCATAGCTCAATTTCATCAAATCGAAAAACGTCGCTAAATGTCGCGGTATCCAGACAATAGTGGAAAATGTTCCTGTGCATGTTCAAACACAATAATCTTGGTCGTGCATCCTCGGAAATGTCGAACGTTGCTTATCCCTTTAAGAGCCGAATTATTTTTATATTCAAATATTAAATTCTTCTGGTTATTAATACGATATGGATCCCAATGACATTGGGAAAAATAATTTTAAAAAATCTGCTCCCCTCCTGGAACGTAGAAGGTACCCGCACGATAGCGAGGGTTAGGCGTTATCTGTGACACAGGTCATCTGTGAAATTTTACGAGATACACATTTTTAGCTCTAAGTTAATTAAATAAGCAATCTTACTTCAGCTAAAATTGTTACAAATAAGGAAATTATTGATGTATAATTAACTTATTTATTAATTCATTAATTTATTTACCGTAAAAATCTTCGTTTTGTTTTTGACAAGTATAAATAACCATTGCATTTTTCACAGCATGTTTTCGAACTACTTTCGCAGTTTTAAAATCTGCACTTGCGAGGACTTGAAATTTTATCAACACATCAAAAATGGCTATACATGTCAAGCCTTTTGTCCTGAAATGGCCAGGATAAAAGCCATGGAATGTATAGCAGTTGGCTTATAACACTTCGATGATTTTTCAAGTGGAATTGCAACACTGTTATTTTCATCATCAGTTAGAATACTTTTTTTAGTAGGTGGAGAGGCTGATAAGGATTCAACTATCTCTAACTTAAATTTTAAGCGATCTATTTTGATTTATAGAGGAATTTTATTTGATATTGCATCTTGTTGCACAGAAACCAAGAATTTGCAACAGCTAAATTAATGTAATGAATGTGTTCAATAGACTTTTTTTTTATGGTAAAGAATGATCCAAAATTGTCTTTCCATTTCAAATGTTTCCATGTTTTTCTTCATCGCTCACTTCTGAACTTGATTCTCCTTCCAGTATATGCGATTCATATGTTTTGCTCGCAGCAATGTCATTATCCGAGAAATCACTAAGTTTTGATATAAGTTCAATCTGATTTTTTCATCAATTGAATTTCTTCTGTGAGAATTCTTCTTTTAGAAACCTGAAAAAGTCTTTGATTAAAAGTTAACACAGTATTCTATGAAAAATAGTAAAATATATCAGAAAATGTTATTATTTAATATATATAAACCCCAACATACTAACTCCCACCGGAAAACCCATATTTTTGGGGGGTGGGGTGGGAAGAGATATGGATGCAGATATCTGTGGAGAGAATAAAAAGGCCATACTCCTTAACCAATGTGCATGAAAATGAAAATTAATTGCAAAAAGAGAGAGAGAGCAGAAGAAAAGGGACTCATCCATTGCGACCCCCAAGACAATTTGTTATTAATTATATATAACTATATATTTCATTTTTATATAGACTTTCATCAAAATTATTGCAACAGAAAAGAAAACTCTCATGGCAAGAACTTACTATACAACTGCAGTGACTCAAGTAACGCCCAAACCACACAATCGTGTGGGTAACGAAATCCCGAGTCCTACAAGCTACATTAATGTAGTATAATTAATTTATTTCTATTTTTATTAATACTTTTCAATTTCTATTTTCTGTCTTAACATTAATACAAATATTTGTATCTAAGCAACTAGAAATATATCGATATTTACCTTTTTACGACAGTTAAAAAGACGTGTTTTCGTTGTATATGAAAACAAAGCTAGATTTGCCAGCTGAAAGTAAAACATGAACCACAACCATTATCTGTTGATAAAAAGCAACACTTTACACTTTCCGCAAACCGGCTCAATCGTTAGATTCGCGATTCTAACATACGACTATTCCAGAAACAAAAACGTAAAAGAATATCTAATCCCCAAGATCGTGTGGGGTGGGTCTTAAAAGGTTATAATATGTAACGTTATTTTTCCTATATTTTTTTTACGGAAGATAATAAAAGTTAGGGATCATACTTTTTAGGAAGGAGAACGTAGTAGTGCATTTTCAAAAATAATTTCTAACACTTGAGTACCCGAAAGATTAACTGATTAAGCAAAATGGTAAAACAATTGATTCTTAAAAACCACTTCGCTGTATCGATATATCATCAGTATTGAATTATATGCATTTTATCAAGAAATAAACTTTAAAACTCTATCATGAAATCTTTTATTTCTTAAATCATTTTTGACATTATTTTTGGTTATACTTTGGAATAATCGCATAAGAAATGAAGTATAAAGTCAACACCCACTCTACTATCTTACTTTGTGTTTTAAATGCGGGAAGCTTTGTAAATATTGTCACAATATGAAATAAAAATACAGGGAAAGAAAGCTATAAATTTCTATGTTTACCTCATATTTTCCTGTTTATCCTTTCTTTATTGTTATTCCGGAGGAAACTGAATAAACTGTTTTCTCCACTGCGTTATTCATAAAGCTACTTATTCCGATGGGAGGGTATGTTTGATTTATATGGCATATCGAATGCATTTTGTTAAATACTGTGCTATCAGAACAACGAGGGAGATCTGTAAGTTATTTGCTTCGCTTCTGCAACAGTGTCTCAGGAATAGCTTTTCTTACGGGTAGTAAATAATGGTATGTTTCATTAATTCTGAATGAAGATAAAATGGTTTTTTGCCTCCCATTTCAAATTGGGAATAGAAGTACATTTTTCTTTTTCCAGCGAAAATATGATGTATATGAATTCTGAGTTTTGGAGCTTGTGTCTCGGAGATTACGTAGGAACATTTTTGTTCCTTAGATACGCATTTTGTTATTGCTTTTAGAAAAGATTTTGCTTTTAGAAAGATTATAGATAAATATATGCTATTTACTTAAGACATCGATTTTGAATTTGTGAAAATAGGCTTACATTTTTTGTTTATATAGGGATTAATATCAATTAACTCCTTTCCAGCTCATTTTATTTCTGGATTATGGATCAAAAAATGTCAATTTTGTATGCTTATTTTCAAAGATACATATCTTTTTAAACATAACAGCGCCATTCGCATACAAAGTTTACTAAAAATTAATGTAAAAACATTATATATATATATATGTGTGTGTGTGTGTGTGTATTTAATTAAGTGAGTAATTTACCTGTAAAGTTGGCATTCTGTATGTAGAAATCACTAGCGTTTAGAGTCTATTCATATACTAACTATAACTATAAATCTTAGAATACCTAACCTTTATTTTGAGTTACAATTTTTATTTACATCTTTTACATTTAAGTAAAGAATTATAAAATTAATAATCAAAATTTGATCGTGTATGATAAAGTCAAAAATATGATACTGCAATCGTCTTCCCTTCTTCCCTTTACTGTCTCTCTTTGAACAGCAATAATGCACTGTCGTGTTGGATTAGGTTTCTTCTCTGCTGGGCGAATTCAGTGAAAATAGTTTCTTTCAGAAAGATTGAAGGTGACAGAGACAAGGTAGGCGCTGAGCAGAAGGACATCCTCTTTTTTGCAGAAAATTCCGCGAATGGTACTTTTCAATTATTCGAAACCATAAAACGCACTTGTGAAATAATACAGAAAAAACTGATTGCACAGTTTCAATTTTCACAGTGCCTGAGCTAAACTCGAAATAAGCCAGAATGCTACGTTTTCGTTTGCCCAAGCTGAGCTCGGGCAAAATCGGGAAAGGGTTACAGCGGCAGAAATGTATACTTTCGTGTAATGTTTTTTAAACTTTTAAACTCAAAGGAACATTATTGCAAAACTAGATCATAGTATTGTCGATCATTTCAAACTACCAAACTCCATTATTTTTCTACCAAAGAACAAATGAAACCCTTGCAAATTTATTTACATTACTTCCATTATATACGTGATGTTTGGCTGTGTCTTGGCTATATTTACATTGTTCTTCAACACTTTTTTTATTTGTCATTTTGAAAGCGTTATTGATAATCTTTTCCCCGGGGAATTTCAAAATCCCTCCATCAACTTAAAGCATTATTATTTTTCCAAAAAACGCCAGCAACAATAATAATTTAAGTAAGTGTTCTTGTTGAGTTAAATTTTATCTCTAGATTATAAAGATTATTTTTTAAGGCCTTACCTTACGCCTACAAAGAGAGAGAAAGAGAGGGTGAGATAGAGACTGTATTATTCAAATAATCATAAGAAGATCTTAGAACTTTTAAAGAAAATGTAAATTTTCGAAAGCCATTATTATTATTACTTTTTGTTTTCTTTTGGAATTTTTTTATTACGTTTAAAATAAATATAATTCATTTTAAAATAAAATTAGAAAATTCATAAAAGTACAGGAAAAAGGTTGATTGACAGAACACTTAATCATTCTGCCGCCTTTAGTTGTGTTTAGCTGTGCCAAAAACAAATGTAACAAAAACATGTAACAAAAAGTTATCCAACAAATATCTATGAGTGCGTAATGTACACACGAGTACGTCTAGAACATATGATATGAACATATATCCAATTATAATTTTTATAGGATCAAGAGTGAGAACTAAAGTGAAAAAATTTACTTTTGTTTATGTTTAAAATGATTTGAAGGATTGCGTTTAATCCTGAGAAGAACTGTACAATACATACAGGGTGTGAAAAAATTTAAGGGGACATCACACAGATTCAGATTTGCATAGCAAACAATGGTCGGAAACGTCTTCATTTGGCGCTAGATAGAGTTGTTCCTATGACCATTGAAGGAAGCAAACCAGCATTAACTCAAACATTTGAGCTGTCATTGCGTGTGAAGGAGTATTTAATGGTTTACGAACACCGATCTGGAAAATATGCACCTGACATACTGATTGGCGGAAGCAAATGCACGGGCAGCAGAAATATTGTATCGCGAATGGTGCTTTCACAGAGATGCAGAATACCATCGAATGTTTACTAATTTGCTACCACAATTTGTGCGGATAGGGTTCCTTTCGAAGCAATGTGAGGGTGGACTAAATAAGTTGGGATGGAATGGAACAAATAAGTAAATGGAACAAAATAAGTTAAATACCGTTGGAGGATTCCAAGTACTGGCTTACGAGGTGTCACTGCTACCATGGTCTGACGGTGTAACGCAGGGGTACATCTGTCAGTTATTTCACTCGGGCCGCATAATGAGAATAAATCGGGCGGAACGGGGGAGAAATGCTTTAGACCGAGATAATATTGAAGATTTAAAATGTGGAAAGTTGATCAAATATTACAACTCCTCTTTTACTTTTTTTTAAAAATTATTACTTTTTATTTTTTACACTAACACTGAATTAGAAGCATTTCAGGTATCTGACTACGTTCGGAACCGTGCTTTTAAAAATGTGCATAAATGGGTACTTTTCGTGATATTTAGTGTCGCTTGGATTATAATACATGTATAAAATTATTTCAAGAACATTTTGACTAAAAGAAATTATTTAAATGCTATATTTCGGCAAAAAATTAACTTAGAATGACTTTTTTTCAAAATGTTCTCCTTTTGTTAAAAATGCTTCTATTATATAATAATATTTTGCCTGTATATAGTTCAGAACTCTGTACAGAGACTCAACCAGGACTTTGAAAAATTCGCATTATTTATAGAGTTACAACCCTTTTAAATAATCATCGGCGTTTTTTTCTTAAAATTCCCCCCCTCCCCCCTCTGTTGTCATAAAACATGGATAAATCCACTTCTTTGTTATGTATTTCAAAAAAGTGGAGCCTCTGTAGAGGGGTCTGAGTTATATACAGGCAAAATATTATTACAATAGAAACATTTTTCGCAAAAGGAGAATATTTTGAAAAGGGGTCATTCTATGTTAATTTTTTGTCAAAATATTGTACTTAAATAATTTTTTATTGTAAAACTATTCTTAAAACAATTCTATATACATTTTCTAATCTAAGTGACACCAAATATCATAAATAATATCCATTTATACACTTTTGCAAAATTACAGTTCCGAACGTAGTCGCATACCTTAAGAAACACTCCTTCGCAATTTCTGCATCAATAAACGGTTTCATATGATTACCAATAATATAACAAACTTCATGGTACATCTATGTTACCGCTGGGATATTACCACTGACGAAACGCTTTGTGGCAGTTGCAAAGATTATTCAAGTGAAAGCCTATTGAGCACCTCTTGAAAGAGATCTTCGAGGAAAAATGGCATTGAATAATTCCTGTTTATTAGTATTTTTTAAATACAGTACTTTTGTGACAAATATAACAATTACTGATCATTGCTTGTTTTTCACTACAAAATAGTCAACCTCCCAATCGTCTTGAAACGATATATTTTCTTCGAATATTTTTCGTTTGCAAGATATGAAAGATAGCTAAAAATGAGTCCCACCCATAAAATGGTAACTACTCCCCTGTTGTCTGTTATCACTAACCGTAACTGTTCCAAATAGAAAAAAAGTATCAATTCGTACCCGTACGACACCGAAAGCAAAAAGCAAAATTGATTTCTTAACAAAGAATTATCCACCAAATTTTTAATACAATGTTGTTAAATAAGAAAGTTTCTCACACCAATGGGGGCCATGACCGTGCCACTTAAAAAGGATTGGTGGGCAGCAGGTTGAGTATCGCTGGTTTAACGCATGTGTACATATTCCCACAGCACATGTAATATCTTTGACTTATAAATGTTTCAGATGATCTCAATTTTGTGTCTCTTCGTTTCTTATACCTGTCACACTTTTTTTCCATGACGACCATGGGTTGCTATGCAAATCTAAACCCTTGTGATGTTATCATCTCACTTTAAAGTTTGTCCTAATTATCCTTTGAAACCCTGTTTGATAATCTCTTTAATTATACCTGAAATAAAATATTTATTTGATCATTGTAAATCCTTTTGAATTATTTATATAAAAATGACAGTTTTGTAAGTATTTGATGCTAACACTTATTCTGTTCTTTGCAAATTAAAAAAATATTAAAGTGATATAAGCTAACTAACTTATGCAGGGGCTGTCTAATTAGTATCCGATCTTTATAGACATGGTAAATATATAACTATCGTCAAACTTATATAACTTAAACGAATTTCAAGGTAATCTACTCTTCCTTCTATACAATTAGCTAGTTGATTTTTAAATCACCGAAATTATTTCTAAAATATTTTTCCTTTGGAATGGTATACGTATTCCCCGTTACTTCAAAGTAATTTATTCTCCCAGACCGCAATCCGTTCCTTTAAGTCTTTAAATTCCGGAAAAAATTCAAGAGGTCGCAAAGAATATTGTCGAAAGAGTAAGAATGTCAGGAGATGACTTGTAATTCCAACTTTCACCATGACAGTCTGGAACAAGAGCGATAAATGTGCCGGAATCAAACTGAATTCAGCCTCTTCAACGATCTCTCGTATAATTAGCGGCGATCTCTCCCTACCAGTTATTTCACTCCCTCTATGACAACTGCTTTTAAAGTGGTTTGTTGCCTCCCACAAATCGAGCCATTCTACACCGATGTTTTTAAATCTGTAGCACAACTCCTTTAACACGAGGTGTGGCACAGAAAAAAAAACGAGACTGCCTAATAAATCATTGCACTTATAGAATCAGTTCTGCGTGACAGTATCACCTTCAAAGTAGTTCCCTTCAGCATTCACACACTTCTGCATTCGGCACTGCCATTGCTGGTAACAGTTCTGAAACGAGGCTTTTGGAAGTCCCTTCAGGAGATTTTCCGTTTTCGCCTGAACCTCCTCAACTGAGGTAAAACGGGTTCCCTTTCAGCAACATTAAATTGTAGGAAATAAAAAAAGTATCATGGGCCATTTTCATGTGAATAAGAATGATGCCTAATCACAGTAATGTTTTTGCAGCTCAGAGACTGCTGGACAGATAAGGCCATATGAGCGGGTGCATTGTCTTGGTGAAACAGCCAACCATCCCTCCCCAATGCTGACATTTTTTTCCTAATTTTTTCACGTAGTCTTTTTAGTCCTTCTAAGTAGTAGTATTCATTAATAGTCTGACAACTGATGTGAGTGGGAACATACTCATATCCCGAATTTTGGCTATGTTTTTGTCTGTAATCATGGATCTTGGTCGTCCAGTAGATTCATCATCTCCCACACTGTCCCTCCCCCCTGAAAACCACTAATACCATTCAAACATATGTGCTCTAGACAAAGTTTCATCTCCATAAGCCTCGATTAATATTTAAAATGTTTTCGTGGATTGCTGTTGATTTGACATTTTTCCGGGCGAATGCAGTTGCACATGTTCACTCAATGACGCAGTACTCCCGACTGGCGCGATCGATTAAGTCGAAACTGACATCATGGGTAGAGGAGGGGTGTGGGATGACGTCACCAAAACAGTTGCTGCCAACTCCACTCTTGTTTCAAGCTACACATTTAGTATCGTTTTTTGTGTGTGTGCCACACCTTGTAGTGCTACCTTCATGGAATCGTCTTCAGAGACCTGATGAATTTTACAAATTCTGTCTTTTTGAGTATCACCAAGTTTTTGATAAAATTTGGTGCAATATCTTTGCTTAACTCGTTAATTCATCTCGAGGTCAATAAAAATCTGATGGACACTTAAAATAAAATTTTCACTCGTAAGAGACTCGCAGAAGAACGCAGCCAAAAAATTCTAGAATACATTAAGCAGTATCCTTTTACTGTGCACAGGTAAATTAAAGTTAGAATGCTTTATAGACAGACCTCGTATATATGACAGGAAAAAACAATTAGACGATCCCAAAGTGTTTTGGGAATATAAAAAGTTTTAATAATGCAATACTTTTCAAGTTTAAATAAAAAAATTTCGATAGCAAAAAAGCTAGTTTATTTCATGAAGAAGATTCCCAATAGAGAGGCTTGACTTTAAACAACTACGATTTCGTATAATAATTTCATAAAATCAGTATTACACAACTTAAAATGCATCATTTATTGAAAAAAAAGTACTAATTTGTTTCGAAATATCAGTAGCAAAATAATCCATTTGTAATTCCGAGTAGGGTTAGTTCTTTTTAATACTCCATTAAAATTTTTAAACAAATAATATATTTGCTTTATCAATGATAGAATTAAAATCAAATCATGAACTTAATTCTATTTATTTAATGTGTAATCACTTTATACAGATGAATTTTACTCAAGATAAATAATACAAACACATACAAATGCAAATGGAATAATAAGCAAGCTACTTTAAGTTTCTTTTATTGCATTAATGGTAATTAGAATTTCAAATGTATGTTTTCTCAATTCATTCATTCATTAGCATCGCATCACATAGGAAATAGCCAATAAGGATTTTTATTTTTTAAAAATGAAAAGTTATGTTATACGATACATAAGTTAATAGAAATTTTCTCTTAAATAAACGAATAATTTAATTGTGATTATTTCTAATCCCTTAAGAGAATAATGCTTTGAGTTTTTGTTTAAAAACAGCAAGATAAACATTTATATATTTAACATTAACAAAGAAATTAATGAAAAGAAAATGGAATTAAAAAAAAAAGGTTTTCGAACATAAATTGCTTACTTTTCCTAAAACCTTAAGTTAATTTTTACTACACTTAAAAAGTAATGATAAGTATTTCCTGTGAGTTTAATAAATAGAAAAAAAAAATGTTATCACGAATTTTTATTTCTAAAAGTATTAAAACATCGTAAATTTCTTTTTTTTTAAAAAAAAAATATGAAGGAAATATTTTCTTTAAGTGATTGGAAAATTAAATTGCTGCCTAATACCCTAAAAAGTAAAGCATTATATTTTGAACTAAGTATCGAATTAATTAGTTTTGATTCGTTTTACTTTAAGAACGAATTTTAATACAATTTCTTTTTTTTTAATTTTTTAACAGTGTTACTAAAATATACATACTTAGAAAAGCTTTATTTGCGAACGCTGTTATTTTTTACCATTAATTTTTGAATCAGGGTTATATTTTACTTATTACATTTCTTTTACGCTTTTCTTTTTTTAAGTATTTAGGTTTTTTTTTAATTGAATTAGAGGCTTAGGTTTTAATACTTATACTGAAAATTATGGAGTTTATAAGGTAATTTATAATAAGTGCGATATTTCACAATGGGGGTTTCTTTTTTTAATGTATTAAAAATTTTTTTAAAAGCTTTTAAAGAGGTGCTTAAATTATATTATCTTTTTTTTTTTTTAAAATCAAAATTCTAATAAAACTTATTTTTGCTGTAAACACAGATTAAAAACATATCAAAAGCGATTAAATATGAGAGATTCATTTCTAATGAAAAACGATTCAATATTTACTTTCTATTTAAAAGGCGATGTTTAATCAATCTTGTCGAGTTCGGAAAATTATTGCTTTTTTTGCAATCGTATTGCTTTATTTAATTGTATTGGTTGTATATTAAGGTTTAATTTTTTTTCTTCAGAGAATTATTGAAGTTCTTATTTTATTAACTAATTTCATGACTTCTTTAGATATATAATTAAGCTGTGTTCAAAACCTGCTTGTTTCATTTCTTCAACATCATAGAGAAAAAGTGCTGCATCTATTATGCGATAAGTTTTAACCCCTTAAGACCAGACTGCGCTTTATAGTATCCCCAAAATGCCAGATTTCAGGAGACACTGACCTTGGCATTACGACAGATATTTCATTTTTCCTTTTGAAGCGACTAAAGCACACGTGTGTTCGGGCTTCTTTTCAAATTCTTAAGTTTGTACCACTATTTTTGTTGCTTATTTTTACTTTTTCTTTCCAATAGGGCATCTTCATTGGATTTTAACGAAAGTTACACTAAAAGATAATACTTACCGGAAACCGATGTATACAATATTAACTTTGATACGGATTTATCTTTTTGTGATGAGCATGATGAAGTAATGGAAGAAAAATGACATACACTTATGTAGCGCTTGTGAGAAGGCGTTTTGTTCCAAGGGACATTTCAAGCAATTTAACAAAGTTTTGTAGTTTTTAGTTTTAATTTTTCTATTCTTTCAAATTTTTGTAACTCAGGCATTTTTTAACGTAACTTTTGTAATTTTATACAATCTCAATAAAAGAAAATCTACCTTATAATGATTCTTTTGGTAGTTATACAAGTGGGATACCTGAATAAGTCATGTATCCACATTATGTTACAATGGGATTTTGCCCTACACATAGCATGTATTCCCAAGGGGTTACAATGAAATTTTGCTTATGTATAGCATATATCCACTAGTGGTTACATGTACACGAAGGGTGAAATTTTGTTTCATTTCTTCAACTTGATAGAGAAAGAGTGCTGCATGTATTATACAACAAGTTTTACTCTCATTATATCAATTTTTATGAATCCTCTTTAGATGACATAATTTACAAGGTCAAACTGTAAATATCCACAATTTATGACTTCATTATTTCTTAACCTTTTAACTGTCATGCCCGAGATAATCTCGGAAACATCACTGGTGTTCGAATGCCACCCGGATTTCTGGGTTAATTTTTTAGTTATTGTTTTTCCCGAATAATATCGGGGGGGCGTTTATTTCGGCTTCATCTCTTTGTCAAACCCGACTGATTTTCGGGAAAAGTTAATGTGCACTCAATTCAATAGATGACAGCCCTTTACTGAAGACCTCAAAAAATAAAAAAAATGAACATTTGGTTTTGCAAAAAAAAAATTGACAATTTGTGTACCCAGATCAAGTTAAATAACTTGATAGTTAAAAGGTTTCAAGGATAAATGAGTAAATACTTTCAAAGCTCAATTTTATAAGAAATACCTTCTATTAACAATGTTTTTCATTTTTGTAAGCATTATCACCTTATTCTTAACGTTCTTTATTTTCGTTAATGATGATAAAATTCATGTTCAATATTTCAGTATTTTAAACCCAAAAAGACTACTTTTGGTGAATTTTAGGCTGAAATATGTAGACAAAACGCTGGTCATGGGTTCAAAATTAAATTGCGTTGTCATAATTAGTAAATACTTTGGGAATGCAGTTAATACTTGGCAATATTTCGCTGATATGTTGTTAAAATGTAAGCCGAATAATTTTATTTAACAAGGTAACTAGACAAGAAATCAGATGCGTGAACAATTCTGTGAATTAAATGCATTTTCCTTTTTTTTCAAAATCATGTGTATCTATAATTGTGTGTAAAAGCTTTCATTGAGAGAGGAATTACGCGTGTAGTGCATTTAAAATTTTTCTTCAAATTTTATTCAGAACCATTAATTTTAGAAATAAAATATGATAATCAATGACAACTCCTAACGACTAAACCTGTTTTTTATTTACATATCCTTATCCGTGTTATTGCGTACTTACGTTCTGATTCTATGATATTGACACTTTTATCAAATATAGTTGGGATAAGTATAAATTGTAAACTATTTTCGTATTCAGATGCAAATTGAAATAGGTTACCATTACTTGTAAAATCTTTGGCAATTAATCGTCTGAAGTTAAACTTTGGCGATAAATCGCTGTCATGGTGTTAATGCGTAAGTACCAAACATTTTCAGTAAGCAACCGAAAAAAATCATTCTACTGATTCTTCTTATTTATTTTTAACGTTAATAAGTAAAAGTTTTAAAATAACTTGAAAAATAATTTGTACATTTTTTTGAAAAATGTAAAATATATTGAAAATTTTTAGTCAAATAAATAGTCATGAAAATGAACAGCTGAATATGCTTTTTACATACATTATTTTCCCGTGAATTAAGAATATCTCAAAACTTGTTAGATGTTTTTTTTAAAAAAAATGATAAACCTTTTCAATATTTTTATTTTAAATACAACAGTTTAAAAGAAAACGTATGTAGAGCATCAATAAAAGTATATGCATTTTGTGTAAAAATCGAATGAAAAAATACATGAATTTATTACTAAAAAAGCTCCTTTTCCCTCAAATGCTTATTAGTCTTTTGTTATACATATTTTTAAGTATTATAAGTATATTAAGGTAAGTAATTAGTTTTTGGCTTTTGATAAAGGAAAAAAAAACCCGAAACAAACCATCTATTTTAACATTTAAAATTCGACAAGAATTTCTCTTTTACTTACCAGCTTCTAGAATTACAAGGACTTTCTACAAATGATGCTTAATGATAGATAATTGGTATACAAATGATGAATCTAATTTTAAAGAATCATATTTTTGAAACTAATGTATTTAATAATTCCCTATAGCGCATCCTTTTATTAAACTCTTTTTAATAATATTTAAATAATCTTTTAATTCTTAAGTTCAGAACTAACACCCTAATCTTAATCGTAATCAAATTAAATTGAGGAAATAGTCAAATCACATAAAACACGTTGAAATGCACATTAAATTGAAGAAAATCGTCAAATCACATAAAACACGTTGAAAAGATTCACTTTTCTTGCATCGTCCTTTTTTTTCCTTTTGATTCGGTTTTCTAGGGGATTTTAAATTAAGGGAAAGGCCGAGTCCCCATATAGAGAGTGACAATGACCAGATGCATTTATTTAGGGGAATTATCTACAAGAGAGGCCTAAAATTTAGTAAAAAGTTATCGGGTAGTTGGATTCAAACAAGCGTCTCGTCGCTGCTCCTTCGTCCCTTCGTCTCGTCCCGTCTGCCTTCCCGCGCAATCGTCCTATTCGTCTGTCGTCTCTTTATTCTCGAACCGCCTTGTCAGCTAGGTGGTGCTCTCTTGGCCTTACGTCATTAAGGGAATATAGAAGGATATGATAACGTGCACATCCATTCCTACATCCAACTAGCTGACAAGGCGGTTCGAGAATAAAGAGACGACAGACAATAGACGTTCTGGCGAAACAGAGAAGAGACGACGTGGAGACGAGACGAGACAAAGAGACGAAGCGCAGCGACGAGACGCCTGGTGGAATCAACCACCCGATAATTTTACTAAATTTTAGCCTCCACTGTAGATAATTCCCCTAAATAATGCATACTTAATCAATCTGGTCGTTGTCACTCTCTTATGAGCTCGGCTTTCCCTAACTTAAATCCCTAGAAACTGAAGCAAAAAAGGACGATGCAAAAAGACGATAAGTGATCTTTTCAACGTGATTTATGTGATTTGACGATTTTCTTCAATTCAATGAGCATTTCAACGTGTTTTAGATTTGAGCCTTCCATTCAAGTGTTGTGTGAAATTTCAAGAGGGAATATTCATGATTGTGAAGAAATTTATTCGATAATTCTGCCGGATCGAGATTTTCTTCAAAATTATTATACAATTTATGAAAGAAAAATTAAACAAACAAGACGTTGTGTGCAAAGGCTTACTGTGGTTTTGTTTCCATTATTTTTTTTCGAAATTTTTCGTGATTGTGAAAATATATTTTGAAATTCAATGACTTTGAT
>BMAV01026752.1:0-25144 GCA_019973955.1 Trichonephila inaurata madagascariensis | reverse complement strand
TTTTTTAAAATTTCATTACTCCCCCCCCTTTTTTTGTCTCAATTGACATTTCCCTTTCAACTTTTTTAAATGCACTATATTAGAATATCAGTATAATAACCTTTACATAACACATGATAAAAGTTTACAGAATTATATTAATCAAACATTGGACTAAAATTTTACTTAAAAAAATATTTCATTACCTTGTATGAATTATCTGACATGATAATTTCATATTGGTTGTAAGATAATTATTATTTTAAATTAATTATTTTATTAATTTTTCAGACAAGGACATAATAGAATCCTTACATTTCATATGGAATTTTTTTCTGAAATTAAGTCAAGATTTTGCTATGGGTTTTTGTGTAAAGCGCTTACTCAAGCATCAATCGCGTCATTTGATTATCGTTTAAAACAACAGTGTTTTTTTTTCAATTTATCTATTTTAATGTTGAAAAATATTTAAAGTGAATCGAAATAAAGAAGTGAAAGATTATACTGTCAGAGCAGCTACATTTTTTTACGAGTTCTAATCGGTATTTTCCTATGAAATGATCAAATGATGCTTTCTTTGGCATGTTTTCTTGGCATTGAAGCTACCTTTCCCTAGGGTTTATTTCGGTCTTCTTTTTTAGCTAGTGCTTTGCAAACCTTTAATAATAAAGAGAATCGTATTGAAAATATTTAAAAAAAATAAAATAAAAGTTTTCTGAAGTATAATGTCCAGTGTTAAGCAAAAAGTGTTCCGAAAGATATAAGCCAATTGCACCAATTTGGCATCCAAATTGTGTGAAATAACTTAAATAAAGAAATATTTCATAATCACTATTTGTTTAGATGATTTTTATCTGGACAGTAATTCGAAATTTCAAACCTTAAGAGTATTAAATTGTAATTATATACCGCTAAAAAGATCATTGATGCTAATATTTAACAAACGAAATTAAAATAAGCAAAAATCAGCTAATTTTTTATTGTCATTTTTATATATTTCCTTGTAGTTTATTCAATTAAATATGGCAACCTCTATTTTAAGAAATCAATAAACATCGAGTCTTCTTACTTTATAACGGTGCTCCTTTCAAAATTTAAAAAAAAAATAATGTACTTCATTTATACTTCTACAAATTAATTGGATTTTCTTTTTTAATTATTTGAAATTATTTCTTTGACAAACCATCATGAAAAATTATGAAACGTCATTTCATTCAAATCGTTGTGACCCCTCATGTAATACTTCTCCTAATACTGGAGAATCTCTTAAAAAACCCCGTGAAAATCATTCGGCAAATAACTTAGTCGAATGTCAAATAAAAAGACCACGTGATAGAAATAATGATGTAACAAATGTCCAAAAACGCTGTAATACTAAAGTAGAAGAACATCGAGAAGTTACCCTTGACCAACAACTTGAAAGACGTAAAACTCAAACAGCACCAAATCTTCAAAAAAATGATTCCCAGGTTTCAAGAAAAAGTACTGACACAAAAACTGACAAACATCATTTTTCCGATTCTATAAACAATAATGATAAGAACAGTGGGAATTTTTGTTCTTGTGCAAGTATAACAGAAGCAAAAGATAATGAAACCTTAGTGAAAGAATTACAGGATCATATTCAAGCATTAAACATTGAATTAAACAATTGGAAGAGTGAGAATCAGTTATTGAAGATGGATATACACAGAGCTAAAAATGTAGTGAAACGAGAAATGGGAGGAAAAGTTGAAAGCTTCGAAGATCTAGTGAAAATGGCAGATGAAGAGGGTTGGATTGGTCAACAAGAAATGATCCTGTTGTTGAAAAAAGAGTTACACGAATTAAACGAAATATTTAAAGAAAAGGGAATTCGACAGCCATCACCGGTCAGAAGAAAACGAAGTATTTTACCAGAAGAAATACCGGATGATCGGAAAATACATTGGAGACTGAAAATCGAGCGTGATGATGTCATTCGCCATGCCGAAAAAGAAAAACAGGATTTAATAGAAGCCCGCGATAAGTTGAAAGAAAAGGTGGAATCTGTGTGGAATAGGTAATGAATTAGTAACATTTTAAATTTAATAGTTGGAACCAATTTTATATCATATTACTATGGATTTTAGAACTGATTTGATATTTGCACGCTACGAACTTTTCCACCAAATTGTTGCAAAATTTCATCTAGTTAGGACAACGCTATGTTAGCCACCTAGGTACTTACGTATTATTGCAACAATCACCAACGTTCAAGATAGCTCGCCAAGTTAGCAACTCCAATTTTCCATGTGTCGTATGCGCTGAATTGGCAATCATACGCTTTTTTTCATATAATGTTGCCATTAGGTTGCGATAATATGTAAGTACCAGGATCTGTTTCACGCGATTTCAAAATCACGCCAAAAATGAGTAGCGTATCGATATGAAATTGATTCCCTGTACAAAAACATCCATGATAGAAAGCTTTTGGTCTAATGGCCTACTTGGCGCGATTTTGAAATCGCGACAAAAATGCATAAAAGTATGAAAACAAACTAGCTTTCTGTGATTCCTATTATTGATTTATTTTGGAGTTTTGACACGAAAAGAAAATCTGAAGTATACCTTCTGATATCTGAAACCTAGCAAGATTATCATAGTAGTACATTCCAACCAAACTTCGCCATTGTGGACAATACAACCTTCATGCTTCAGTTTGGGGCAGTTTTTGTAAGCATTTGTTCTATGACTTATACGGTTAGGTTGGAACCTAGTTTAACCCCTGAATTGATGACAAAAATTTGAGGCCGGTTTGTTTTAGGATTTTAATGCTAAGATAACAATTTTTACACGAAAAGCTGTGTGCTAAGGATTTAGCACAAGTTGGCCACTTTAAAAGCGAGGTTTTTCCTTTGGTGCCACTTAGCGAAAGTTTTTGTGGGTTCTTACGTATTATCGCAACTATCGCCAACTGTATTAATAACTCGCCAAGTTGGCAACCCCAATTTCTTATGTGTTCTACGCACTGAATTGTCCCAAATAGGTGCTTTTTTTTAATAATTACCAATAGGTTTAAAATACGCAGGTACCGTTTTGAAACCACAAACGGTACTTGCATTTCTTGGGGTTCAACCAGAACTTTATCGGGGGCCTTATACAAAAAAAATTATAATTTTTAAAAATTAAGTGATGTATAATCCCATCGACCCTAAAATAGGTGTCGAGTTTACAAATTATTTTTCTATTAGAATCCCAACTTTGATTAAACCCTAGTTTAGTTCACACTAGGGGACAGAGAAAAAAATATTTCTTGCCCTAATATTTTTTTTTTCCCGTACTGGATTGTGTTCGAGGGGACCAATATCTAAAAAGTTGGAAAAATAAGCAATGAACTAAAATAGAATCTCCCCTAAACTATTAACCCATTGGGGATGATGATGGTGTCGGCCATGATGGGACGTCAGATAGGCCTGGGCTCAGATGACTGTTCTACAATCTTTCAATATTGTTAAATAGAGTTTTGGGACGAAAAGAGGACTCTTTTTTTGTAGAGCAGCAAGAATAGCTGGACGTAAAAAATATGAACAGGTTTAGCTTTTATCTAAACAGTTATCACAATTCCTAAAGATTTTCTACCATCCCCATAAAAAATCTTTCCCTCTGTAATGACCTGTTTTTTAACCCCAGCAATATTTTTGTTATAAGGAGGTCTCATTATATTACAGACTTGATGCTTTCGGAAATGACTTCTCTTCAATTTAAATTTTGCGACAAAATTGGTCTAGTAAAATAATGTTGACAAAGTTATCATTATTAAGTTTTTACTTCTTTCGCCTGTTCACCCATTTTTCCCGTAATGTGAACATGTGCAGATAATCATTGAGGAAGCAGACTTTTTCAACCCTGTAATCAAAACCCTTAGAAAGCAAGGGTATCTACCTTTTCCCCGCCGGGCTGATGCGCATAAGGTATTTCACGCGGGCGATACAAAAGTCATTTCAGACATGCGGAGTGAAAAAGAGACTATAAGACAAATCAACATTTCAAGAAAAAAATCAAAATATTATAAAGCTATTTTTATATAGCTTTATTTTAATGCATATTAACTTTTCTATCGAACACACACAAAAATATTTGTTTTATGAATTTTACTGAGTTTGGGGATAAATTTTTTTCTCAAGCCCCCTTTTTTAACACCATTAAAAAAATTGAAATTTTCATTTTTATTGAAAATTTTTTTTTTAAATTTTTTAAGTTAAAAATTTTTTGGGGCCAGCCCGGGGTTTTTTTAAAAGGCCGGGGCCCAGGGAGTATTTTGACATTAAAAAAAAAGTGAAATAAACAAGCAAGAATGTTTCCACAAAAAATAAAAATTTCCAAAAATGTTAAAAAAAAAAATTTTTTTTAAAAAAGGGTTTTTTTAATTTTTTTTAATTTTTTATAAATAAGTTTTAAATTTAAAAATATTTTAAATTTGGTTTTTATTTGGAAAAAATTTTTTAAAAAATTTTAATTTAAAACAAAATTTTTACAGGGTCTTCCCTTTTTAAACCTAAATTTTTAAATTTTTTTTATTTTTTGGTTTTTTAAAAATTTAAATAAATTTTGAAAAAAAGGTCCTAAAAAATGTTAAAGTGTTCATTTTTTTTTGGGTTGAATTTAAAGCTTTGTTCCACTAGCTTAATTCCTTTAAGTTTTTTTACAACAGGGGGAAGTAAATAATACCTTTTTTCATAATTTGTGTTTGTTAATTAGTTAAATTTTTTATTTCGGTTTTAAAGTTTTCAAACCATTTTTTAAACCCAACCCCTTTTAAAGCATTTTTTTCAAGATTTTAAAAGTGATACTTTCAAGGCTTAACGATCGGGTGGGTAAAAATAATTTAGGGCCCACATAAAAAAACCCGTGAATTCCAATTTTTTTAAATTTTTTTAAAAAAAAATTTTAAACGGACCTTTCCCCTTTAATTTGGGGCCCCCCTTTTTAAAAAAGGGCTAAATAAATTTTTATAATTTTTATGTACAAAAAAATTTAAAAAAATTTTTTAAAAATTTTAAAAAAAAAATTTTTTTTAAAAATTTTTTAAAATTAACTTAAAAATTTTTTAAATTTTTTTTTAAAAAAAAAATTTTAAAAAAAAATTTTGTTTTTAAAAACCCCCCCCTGTACGACTTAACAAATTTTTTAAAACCTTTTTTTTTGGTTACCCCTTTTTGAAAAATTACCATTTTTTCAAATTTTTTTTTGTAAGTGGTAAATTTTTTTTTAATTTTTAAAATTTTTCCTTCCCCTTAAAAATCTAGCTTTAAAAAATTTTTTTAAAAATTTTTTAAAAAAAATTTTGAAAAAAAACCCCTTTTTTTTTTAAAAAAATAGATTTAAATTTTTTTTATTTTAAATTTTTTTAAAATAAATTTTCTAATTAAATCAGTTATTTTTTTAAAAATTTTTAAAATGGCCAATTAACCTTTTAACATTTTTATTTATAAATTTAAGAGGTTAGTTTGCCAATAATACAGCATACAATTTATTAAAAGAAGGCCATTGTGTTTTTTGGTTAGAGTTTTTTGTCAGAATTTTAAAGGGGAAAAAATCCCCAAAAATTTTTCCCCAGTTGGCCACGACAATCTTGACGTTTTAACCACGTTTAACGTTTGATGTCTTTATTCAGGGAAACTGGTTTGAAATGAAATTTTTTAAAAAAAAACAGTGGAAATGAATTATATGATCACATTTAAAAAAAATGCCTTTAGAAAGGAATTTATCAAAGGCATAGGGGGACCTTTAAAATTTAGAAACGGATGTCGGGAATTTTAGTTTAAAAAAAAATACCCCATTTAAAGAATTTGAAGGGGAAAAATTTTAATTTTTTTTTTTTAGAAAGAGAAGGGTTTCAATTTTCCAATTAAAAAAAAAAAAAAAAAAAAAAAAGAAAAAAAAAAAAGGGGGGGCTACTAAAGGGAAAAAAACCAAATTTAAAAAAAATTTTAGATTGAGTGGTTACTTAACCCATTGTTTAAATTTTTTTTTTTTTAATAATTAAAGTACCGCTAGCGAAGATTTTAAAAAGCGCAAAATAAATTTTCTTTTTAACCTTTCCTTAAAATTTTTTTTAAAAAAAAAATTTTTCAAAATTTTGGGGAAAAATTAAAAGTAACCCTTTTTTAAAAATTTTTTTTATAAAAACTTAAAAAAATAATATTTTGTTTTTAAATTTTTTTCCAAAAATGGGAAAAATTTTTTTTAAAAATTAATTTTTTTGGAAAAAATTGAAATAATTTTGGGTTTTTTTTTTAAAATTTTTTTTTTGGAAAAAAAAGGAAAACCCCTTTAAAATTTTTTTTTAAATTTTTCCCCCAAAAAATTAATTTTTTGCAAATTTAAAATAAAAAAGATTCTTCAAAAAAAAATTTTAAAAATTTTTTTATTTCATTTTTTTAAAATAGTCAAATAATTTTTTTAAAAAATTTTTAAAACAATTTTTTTTTTAAATTTTTTTAAGTGAATAAAAATTTTAAAAATTATAGAAAAGTTTTTCTAGGTTAACCAACACCTTAAAAAACTTAAAAAATTTTTAAAATAACTTTCTTTCGAAAAAGAAATGGAAAGCAAAAAAATTTTGGGGGAAAAAAAAAACCCCAAACCGAAAAAACCTCAATTTTTAAAGAACAAAAATAAAAAAATCCTGTTAAAAGATAAAAAAGTTTAAAAATCTTTAAAAAAATAAAAAAAACTCGTTGATAAAAATCGCTAATTAAAAATAATCGTTTTCCCCAAATACATTAAATGTTACAAAAGAAACTTTAGAAAATCAGAAAAATGACGAGGAGAAATTTCTTTGTTCAACAGTCATATCGGAGCTTAATTTTACTTTTGGTCTGAGCGATTTGAAGGAAAATTTGTATGAAATGGAAGAAGAATATGAAAAGAAAATGGAATTCTGCAGTTCTTTGAGTGATTTAATATTCAACTTCGAAGAATTTTACTCAGATCTTAAATTAAGAATTTCTCTACCCAAAGAAGTTGCTAATAGCAAAAGCAGCAGAACTTCAATATCTACGGACACATTTGATGGAGTTAGTACTTCACAATATGAATTCATAGATCCAGATATTGAAAAGATCAACACAGAAGCACTGAAAGAACAAGTGGATGAATTTAAAGAACTGTATCCAGATTCTTCTCAAAGTATAACGAGAAATTACTCTTTTTCACTGAATACAGTAAATGAGAATCAGGAACAAGTCGTAAATGAATTTATACATTCAGATTCAAGAAGTGAACGTGAAAAACTTGCTTCTTCATTCGAATCCATAGAAAAAAGGATTTCTGAAAAAACTGAGCAGGTTTACGGTTTACTGGACAATATTCACCACCAAACCGAGCAGTTGTTGAACAGTTATTCCCAACTTTGGAAAATAGTAACACAAATTAAAATGATGATGTATAAATATAAAAGACTTAAGAAACTTAGTAAATATTTTGCAAAGAAGTCTGATAGTAAGGAAAACGTGTTTTGTCACGACACATGTGCTGAACTTTTTACAGAAGGAGGAATGGTACTAAATATTCTTAGGAATGAAAATAGGTTTTTGAAAATGCTTATTAATAGTGTATTTGGAAGCAAAGCGTATGATTTTGATATATTTCGTACGTATGCTGAGAAAAGTAAAGAATTGTTGTACGCTGAGATTAAAACATGAAAAAAATATTAAACAATTATGAAATAAGGAAGAAAACTTTACTATTTTTTTTTTACTACAAAATGTTGTAGACTGAGTTATAGAGACCTTTCTGAAGATTGCAAAAGGAACAATAAAAATGATTTTCACGAAATGTAGCAGTTTAATGAAATAGACAAAGAAATATGTATGTATCAAATATCAATTTTTTTATAATTTTTAGATCCTTTAATAAATGTTTAAACAACTTTTTCAAATGATTTTGACCTTTTTAGTTTTGATATTGTGAGATTTGTGCTTTTTTTATTAAATAAATTCGCCAATATTATATTTATCGATTAAATTTACCAATTAGTAACAGTAGTAAAAGTGCAGTGGTTCTAAAATTTAAACCCCCCCCCTTTTTTGTACTGGCTTGACATCGTGGATCCCCAAGATTTTCCTTTTTTCCTGACCCCCAACACATTGAGGGTTTTTAAAGGTTCCTCAAAAACCCAAAAAAACGCCTCTGTCTTTTATACAAAATTTTTTTTTTTCATTTGGTGGACCTTATAATGTCCTAGAGTTGAATGATGACTCATGAATGATTTTTTTCTTTATCGTTTATTTACACATGGGACATCACATACACCAAAATTTACTTTTTGTACATATTTTAAGAAAAAATCGAAAAGCCCGAGTTGAGGACACTTGTAGAGAAATAAAGCAAGTCGGTGTGACATCCAACCTATTTTCCTCAGACAAGGGGAAAAATTTTAACTAAAAACTCGCTTGTAGCCAAATCCAAACTATGTTTGCTGGTGGAGCAAAAATATACCCCCCGTCGAGAGGAAATCACTTTCCACAGCTCCACACTACGTTCAGGCGGAGAAAAAAAGCCCCCCCCGTCGGGGGAAACACTGAAGACTCGGCGTGGCACCGCCCGCGGGGTTTCGAATCAGTCCGCGTTGCCCTTCCAGAATTTCAGAACGGGGCTGAATTTATTAAACCCTACTTAATTCCCACAGAATTCGTGGACGCCCTAGAAAGGCGTTGGGGTCCCCCAGGAATCCGCAGACCTCAGTTTCAGAACCACTGACTCAGCCAAAACAAAACTTTAACTCAAAAATCGTTGTGATTTTAAAATCCAAACTATGTTTGCTTGTAAGGTGTTAACCCCCCCGGGAAACCGCAGACCACAGTTTAAGAATCACTGGGCTCAGGCAGAGGCAAAAACTTTAACTCAAAACTGCTTGTAGATTTCCAAATCCAAACTATGTTTTCAGTAAGGTGTTGGGGCCCCGGAACCGCAGACCACAGTTTAAGAATCATTGAACTAGTGTGTTCGTTACCCGAAATTTGCTTATTATTTTTTAAAAAAAATATTAAAATTAATTCATTTATACCCAACAATGTATACTGCATGGTTGCCTAATATATTTTCATTTTCATGATCATTTAAAAAAGATATTCCAATATACAAGACTTGTCATGGTAGTCATAGTCACTTGGGTTAGGGGGTAAGACGAGACTTCCGTAGCCTACTTTCTGTCGCGTCTGAGGTCCGGGCCTTGGCCATTGAAGTCTTGCTGTGTATAGGAAATAATGCACGCCATTTTTTTTGGGAAACTCAAACTTTTATGTTGACCTTGAGTAAAAAATTTTGGAATTAAGGTGTTCAGGGGGTCGTCCTTGTTTCTTGACCGTGGCTCAAAGACAGTGTCCGTCCGATTCTCCCGAGAAGTGGGGAAGTCAATACCCCGTATTGTTCCGTTTCTCGAGTTTCCATTTGAGGGTTAAATGACCATCGCCAACTGTATTAATAACTCGCCAAGTTGGCAACCCCAATTTCTTATGTGTTCTACGCACTGAATTGTCAACTAGGTGCTTTGTTTCATATAATGTCACCAATAGGTTTGCAATAATACGCAGGTACCGTTTTTGAAACCACAAACGGTACTTGCATACTTGGGGTTCAACCAGAACTTTATCGGGGACCTTATACAAAAAAGTTATAATTTTTCAAAATTAAGTGCATGTGTATAATGCCATCGATCCTAAAATAGGTGTCGAGCTTACACCAATTATTTTTTCTATTAGTAATCCCAACTTTGATTAAATCCTAGTTTAGTTCACATCTATGGCGACAGAGAAAAAAATAGTGTCAAATTGCCCTAATATCTCTGTTTTCCGTACTGGATTGCTGTTCGATGGGATGCCAATATCTCACAAAAGTTGGCAATAAATGAAGCAATGAACTAAAATAGAATCTCTCCCTTAAACTATTAACCCATTGAGGATGATGATGGTGTCGTGTCCATGATGGGACCAAGTCAGATAGAGCCATGGGCTCAGATGACTGTTCTAGCAATCTGTTCAATATTGTTCACATAGAGATTTGTTGACGAAAAGAGGACTCTTTTTTTTCTTGTAGAGCAGCAAGAATAGCTGGACAGTCAAAAATATGAACAGGTGTTAGCTTTGTATCTAAACAGTTATCACAATTCCTAAGATCTTCTACCATCCCCATCAAAAATCATTCCTCTGTAATGACCTGTTCTTAACCTAGCAATAGTTTTGTTATAAGGAGGTCTCCACTTATATTACAGACTTGATGCTTTACAGGAAATGACTTCTCTCTCAATTTGAAATTTGCGACAGCAATTGCGTCTAGTAAAATAATGTTGACAAAGTTATCATTATTAAGATTTCTAGCTTCTTTCGCCTGTTCATCTGCATTTTCATTGCCCGTAATGTGAACATGTGCAGATAATCATTGGAGGAAGCAGACTTTATCCAACTCCTGTAATCTAAACAGGCTAGAGCAAGGGTACTCTACCTTTTTCCCCGCCGGGCTGCATGCGCATGACAGGTATTTCACGCGGGCCGCATACACATGACAGTCATTTCAGACATGCGGATTGTGAAAAAAGCAGACTATAAGACTAAATCAACATTTACTAAGAAAATTGATCAAAATATTATAAAGCTCATTTTTATATAGCTTTTATTTTAATGCTATATTAACTTTTCTATCGAACACACACAAAAATATTTGTTTTTATGAATTTTTACTGAGTTATGGGATAATTTCTATTTTCTTTCATCAATGACCAAGCCTCTTGCTCTTACATTCTACCATTAAAAAAAAAACAATTGATACATTTCATTGCTTGATTGATAGAATTTCCTTTTAAATTTTTTGTACATTGTTCTCCAATAATTGAATTCCTTAGTGTAATGGGCCACGTCCGGGCCACTCAAAAAAGGCCGGCGGGCCGTAGGTTGAGTGAGGTTGCATCATTGAAAACTAAAAAGTGGGCAAATAAACAATGCTAATGAATGGTTTCCACTTAGCAATAAAAATCCAATAAAACTTTCTCAAACAACCTGTTGAAAAAGTAAAATTATATCTGTTATTTTGAGCAGTGTATATGTGATGCTTTGTCTGAATATATGTTTTATTATTTCTTCATCAAATACAGTTTCTAAAGCTTCAACAGATAGCTCTCCTTCAAATTGCGTCTTTACTTGTGACCAAACATTCTCAATGTCATTAATGTCTCAATGTCATTAAATTTTTACAGTCTTGTCTTACTTTTTGACAGTCTAAATTTGTTTAACGATTTTTCCTATTAGTTTTTTCGGTACTTACATATTATACTATCACCCAATTTCGCTGAATCAAAAGACGTCGCTAATTCAAAAAATGTTGCCAAATGCTGTCCTCATTATTATTGTGTTCGAATTTACGCGAGAGCGTTTGTTCCACTATTGACTGTATATCGTGGCCTTTTGCAACGTCTTTTGATTTGACGACACTGGTCGACAGTATAATAAGTACCATTTTTTCATACATTTAGGTGTTTGTTCAATTCTAGTTAAATTGTTGTTATTTCGGTCAGTGCTTGTAGAAGCTATTTTCAAAGCTCTAGTATTAGCATCTAATCTGCTGGGAACCTCTCTGAGACAGCTATCGTCTAATGCAATGATTCCCAAAGTAGACTACATAGTTCCCAAGGGCTCTATGACGACCTGCAAGGGGTCAACGACAGTAAAAAAATAATTTGAGGGTCCATCAGGTGTAAAATGGGGCTCAAGCCATGTGCTGCCTAATTAAACCAGATCGTGATTTTAATTTTTTAAAAGAAAATTTTAAATCAACTGGAGACCAAATTTGCTCATTTAGAGTTGACTGCTACCGGAACCGTGATTTAAAAGGAGCATAAATGGGAAATTTTTTATGACATTTAGTGTCACTACATTATAATACATATACAAAATTGTTTTAAGCGACATTTGCACACAAAAAAATTATTTAAAATACAATACTTCAGCTAAAATTAACTTAGAACAACCTTTTTCCAATGTTTCTTTTGTGCAAAATGCTTCTATTATAATAATATTTTGCTCGTATATAGTCTTCGCCAGACCTCTGTACAGGAGGCTTAACTATGATTTTGAAAAAATTCTACATTGTTTTCAGAGTTACAACCATTTGAAATATATATCGGCATTTTTTCTAAAAATTTTTCCCTCCTTTGTCGTGAGAGCATGGATAAATCCACTTCTAGTTATATATACTTTAAAAATTTAGCCTATTTCCCTGCGCCAGAGATCTGAGCTATATACAGGCAAAATATTTTTTGTAATAGAAGCATTTTATGAGAATATTTTGAATGGATACTCCTATGTCTTTTTGTCAAAATATTGTACTTAAACTATTTTTTATTGTAATACTATTCTTAAAACAATTTTATATACATTTTCTAATCTAAGTGATACTAGCTATCATAAATATTATCCATTTATACTCTTTTGCAAAATCACGGTTCCGAACGTAGTCGGATACCTTAACAGATTTATTTACTAAATTTAATGAGGTTAGTTTGCCATTATAATGTGACAGCATACAATTTATTAAAAGAAGGACCATTGTGTGTTTGTGTGATTCAGAGTTTCTTGTCAGAATTAAGTTAAAGAAGTATGATATTGGACATCACAAATTTTCCCAGTTGGCCACAGACAATCTGCGAAGAAAATGACGTTTTAACCTACGTTTAACGTTTCGATGCTCTTTATTCAGGTTTTGAAACTCGGTTTGAGAATGCATTGACTATGGTAATTACCACAGTAGGAAATGAATTCATATGATCACATTGAAAAAAAAATGTCACTTCAGAAGAGGAATTGATCGGAATAGGCAGTAGCGGAGATCCTAAAGTAAAATTTAGAAACGGATGTCGGCAATTTTAGCTTTAAAAAGACATACCTGTTATTTAACCAGAATTACGAAGGGAGAAAATTTTTAATTGCTTTTCCTAGAAAGAGAAGGAGTTTCAATGTGGTTCTCAATCTCCAAAATAAAAAAGGAAAAAAAAAAGAAAGAAAGAAAGAAAAAGACTGGGCACTACTAACCGAGGAAATTTAAACTCAAACTTTAAAAAAATTTTCCTAGATTGTAGTGAGTTATCTGTAAGCCTCATATGTTTAAACTTTCTGATTTTATTTTAATAACCTTAAAGTATCCGACTACGTTCGGAACCGTTATTTTAAAAAAGCGCATAAATGGATAATTTTCATGATATTTAGAGTCACTTAGAATACACGTATAAAATTGTTTTAAGGACAAAAAAAAAATATTTAAATACAATATTTGGCAAAAAATTAACTTAGAATAACCTTTTTTCAAAATGCTCTCTTTTTTATAAAAAATGCTTCCAAAATAATAATATTTTGTTTATATAAAGCGCGTTAATTTCTCCAGAGAGAGTGGAAATATTTTTTTTGAAAAATTCACATTTTTTTTCAGAGTAAATAACCAATTGAAATAATTATCGGCGTTTTTCTTTTCTCTTAAAATTTTCTCCCCTCTTTGCTGTAAAATATGGATAAACCCACTTCTAAGTTATATATTTCGTACTCTGTAGTTCAGCCCCTATACAGAGGTTCGAGCTATATACATGCAAACTATTAATATATAATAGAAGTATTCTTCACAAAGCGAGCAATATTTTGAAATGGGTCATCTATGTTCATTTTTGTCAAAATATTGTACTTAAATAATTTTTTTATTGCACAATTTTTAAAACAATTTTATATACATTTTCTAATCTAAGTGACACTAAATATCATAAATATTATCCAGTAATACGCTTTTGCAAAATCACGGTTCCGAACGCAGACGGACTGCTTAAATTAAACTTAAAAGGAACTTTGTTAAAACTAACTTTCATTACAGAAATGAAGAAATGGAACAGCAAATAAACTCTATTCGAGAAGAACTAAGCCAAAGGCCGAAAACTCCTAACAACTCTCTCATACATCGATTACGAGAAATGGAAAAGAGAATGAAGCACTGCTTGAAAGATAAACACGATTTAAGAAGATCTTTAGAAGAAGAAGAGATAAAAGGAAACAATCTGTTGCATAAAATCGCTGAACTTAAAAATGAATCTGTTTCTCAGCAGAATACATTAAATGTTACAAAAGAAACTTTAGAAAATCAGAAAAATGACGAGGAGAAATTTCTTTGTTCAACAGTCATATCGGAGCTTTAATTTCCTCTTTGGTCTGAGCGATTTGAAAGCTGGTACCCCAGTGAAAATGGAAGAAGAATATGAAAAGAAAAATGGAATTCTGCAGTTCTTTGAGTGATTTAATATTCAACTGAAGAATTTTACTCAGATCTTAAATTAAGAATTTTCTACTCCAAAGAAGTTGCTAATAGCAAAGCAGCAGAACTTCAATATCTACGGACACATTTGATGGAGTTAGTACTTCACAATATGAATTCATAGATCCAGATATTGAAAAAGATCAACACAGAAGCACTGAAAGAACAAGTGGATGAATTTAAGAACTGTATCCAGATTCTTCTCAAAGTATAACGAGAAATTACTCTTTTTTCACTGAATAAGGTAGATGAGAATCGGTAAACAAAGTCAATGAATCTCATACATTCAGATTCGAAGTGAACGTGAAAACTTGCTTCTTCATTCGAATCCATAGAAAAAGGATTTGAAAACCGAGAGCAGGTTTTCTATTGCTTACTGGACAATATTCACCACCAAACCGAGCGTATTGTTGAACAAAGTTATTCCCAACTTTGAAAATAGTAACACAAATTAAAATGATGATGTATAAATATAAAAGACTTAAGAAACTTAGTAAATATTTTGGTAAAGAAGTCTGATAGTAAGGAAAACGTGTTTGTCACGACACATGTGCTGAACTTTTACAGAAGGAGAATGGTACTTAAATATTCTTAGAATGAAAATAGGTTTTGAAAAATGCTTGGTTAATAGTGTATTTGTGCCAAAGCGTATGATTTATTATTTTCAATGTATAAGCTGAGAAAAGTAAAGAATTGTTGTACGCTGAGATTAAACATGAAAAAATATTAAACAATTATGAAATAAGTGAAGAAAACTTTACTATTTTTTTTTTACTACAAAATGTTGTAGACTGAGTTATAGAGATCTTTCTGAAGATTGCAAAAGGAACAATAAAAATGATTTTCGCGAAATGTAGCAGTTTAATGAAATAGACAAAGAAATATGTATGTATCAAATATCAATTTAATTTATAATCTTTAGATCCTTTTAATAAATGCTTATTAACAACTTTTTCAAATGATTTGTGACCTTTTTCAGTTTTGATATTGTGAGATTTGTGCTTATTTTTATTAAATCATTCGCCAATATTATATTTATCGATTCAATTTTACCAATTAGTAACAGTAGTAACAAGTGCAGTGGTTCTAAAACTTTCACCTCCCTTATGTACTGGCTTGACATCGTGGATCCCCAAGATTTACCTCTTTCCTGACTCCCAACACATGGCTGAGGGATTTAAAGGTTCCTCAATAATCCAAAAACTGCCTCTGTCATTTATACAGAATTTTTTTTTTCACTTCGGTGGACCTTATAATGTCCTAGAGTTGAATGATGACTCATGAATGATTTTTTTCTTTATCGTTTATTTACACATAGGACACTCACATACACCAAAAATTTACATTTTGTACATATTTTAAGTAAAAATCGTAAATAGCCCGAGTTGAGGACACTTGTAGAGAAATAAAGCAAGTCGGTGTGACATCCAACCTATTTTCCTCAGACAAGAGGCAAAAACTTTAACTCAAAACTCGCTTGTAGATTTCCCAAATCCAAACTATGTTTGCTGGTGGAGCAAAAAATATAGCCTCTCTCGTCGAGAGGAAATCACTCTCTCCACAGCTCCACACTACGTTCATGGGCGGAGCAAAAACGACCTCTCTCGTCGAGAGGTAAGCACTGAATGACTACTGGCGTGGCACTCGCCCAAGCGGAGTGCTTCGAATCAGTCCGCGTTGCCACCTAGAATTTCAGAACGGGTCTAGAATTTATTAAACCCTACTTAATTCTACAGAATTCGTGGACGCCCTAGAAAGTGCTAGGGGTCCCCAGAAATCCTGCAGACCTCAAGTTTCAGAACCACTGGACTCAGCCAGCAAAACTTTAACCTCAAAACTCGCTTGTAGATTTCATAAATCCAAACTATGTTTGCTTGTAAGGTGTTACTTAGGAATCTGCAGACCACACAGTTTAAGAATCACTGACTCAGGCAGGCAGAGGGCAAAAAACTTTAACTCAAAACTGCTTGTAGATTTCTGGCCAAATCCAAAACTATGTTGCCAGTAAGGTGTTGGGGGACCCTGCGAATCCGCAGACCACAGTTTAAGAATCATTGAACTAGTGTGTTCGTTACCAGAAATTTGCTTATTATTTATTAAAATAATATTAAAATTAATTCATTTATACCCAACAATGTATACTGCTATGGTTGCCTAATATATTTTTCATTTTACATGATCATTTAAATTATAAGATATTCCAATATACAAGACTTGTCATGGTAGTCATAGTCACTTGTGGCTTAGGAGTCATAGACGAGACTTCGTAGCCTACTTTCTGTCGCGTCTGAGGCTCGCGTCCTTGTGCCATTGAAGTCTTGCTGTGTATAGGAAATAATGCACGCCATTTTTGTCGAATCTCAAACTCTTTATGTTGACCTTGAGTAAAATTTTGAGAATTAAGTGCTAGTTCAGGTGTCGTCCTTGTTACTTGACCGTGGCTCAAAGTTACAGTGTCCGTCTCGATTCTCCCGAGTAAGTAAGGTAAGTCAATAGCCCTCGTATTGTTCCGTTGCTCGAGTTTCCATTAGTAGGTAATCAGTCAATAGAATACACTTTGATTTCGACTCCCGATACTTAGAGAGAAGCAAGAATTTTCCATACTTTAACAAATATGCATTTATTTGCTTTTAATGTTATAATCAAACTGATTTTTTTTTATTTTAATAAGTTGTTGAACTTAATTAATATAAATACGCGATACTGAGAAGTATTTTTTAAGAATATATAATAATTACATCATGTTGTATGAATATTGTAAGGTTTGTGTGTGTGTGAGAGAAGAAAGTATTTATACCTGCTCAGTGGTGCACACAAGGGAAGGGGGTCCATCACTTTTTTCCCCCCGATTGATTGTAATCCTATGTATACAGTACGTTAATTAAGTATTTGTTATTAATAATAATTTTATTAATTAATGTTAATTATTTATCAAATAACTCATTTTTTACTGTTTTTCTTTCCCGACAATGGACAAAATCAAAAGAATATTCCTGGCGGCGTATTGGCGTATGATACGAGAATGGTGGACTTTCGACCCTAGGTTCCCCACTTGAAAAATTCTTATGTGTGCTCAGCTGCTACTTCTTTCAAAAATTACATATGTTCAATTTTGAATTTGAAGGTATGATATTTAAGTTCAGCAATGTTTTTAAAGTTGGATACTGAACATTTGCTCGGATCCCCCCGCCTTAGTAGGAGATTCACGAATTTGTTGAATTTATTTTCCATTAATTTTTAATCCCAGTATTCTAGAGGATTATTAGGCACGCTTCAGAAACGCTGTTTAATTGAATGCGATCTATTATCATGTTTTTTGTCTTCTTTATATTTAAAATCGGTGGTTAATTTTTTCTATAAAGACTTTATTAACACAATGAATAGCATAGTCTGCCCTTATGCACTGAGAAATCACATCTCGAAGTATAGAAGTTTTCATTGTATAAACATTATTCAATTTTAGCTAGAAATTCAAATCAAGACATTATACAACAGAGAGCATCATCATTTTATTAAAAAGGTCGAAACATAGAGATCTAAGCTTCTTTAGACATAATTATTCTTATAAAAACTTCTGATGTTGGAAGTAGTTTTTCGAAATTGAAAATACCAAAACAACACTTAAGATGTTCAATATCACAAAGGAGATTAAGCAACTTAACCTTACATTTCAGAGCAAATAAATTTTAACGAAGAGTAAATACCGTGAGTATAATACTGAGGGAATTTACAGAAATTAAAATGAAGAAAATAAAATTATATTAGTTTTGTTTTTTGTGTTATAATATTAATACTACTTAGGTTATAATTTATGCATTTGCTCCTATTTTAGATTGAAAATTTCCTTAAGAATTTACTTATTAATGTAGCAACAACGACTTCCTTCCATATTAATGTCCAGGGCCACGAAATCTTAATGAAGATCTGATCAGTATGCACTTAATATGTTTATTTATTTAAGTGGGTATACCCATGTGACGACCTGTTTTTAAGCATTTTTAGGGAATTTTTTTGACGACCAGTAAAAAGAACTTTAAGTTTTTTTTATCGCTTGTTTGTATGTATTTTAAGAGTATTTAAATAAATATTTAGCCAAAAATATCCGATAAAATGTGAGTCATAGCGCTCTGGACACACCAGCTTCGAAAAAATGGACGCTCACTTTCTCCACAATTCCGGCTGATTGGCTTACCTGAAATATATATATAAGAAATTAACGAAGCTTTTTAATCTATAAGCTTAAATACACAAAATGGACTATACTCAAGTAAAAATATCAAAAATTGGATGAAAAGATGTATCGAATTTCATGTTTTTTTTTTTATGTTTTTGTTATAAAAAATAGAAATATTGGAAATTTTGGAATTGTTGTAGTCCATATATATATATATATGTGCTGAGTCTATCCTATAAATTTGAAGTCATTTGGCCAAACTGATCTTAAGATATGATGGAGGAAAGTTTGAAAAACACAGTTTTGAGAAAACGCGTTGAAAGTTTTCCTGGGCAAGTCGAATTAAAACAATGAAAAATCTTAATTTACTCCTGAATCGAAAGCTTTATGAAGCAAAAACCAAGACTAAAACAAGTTCCACGAAATATTCAATAAACCCGATATATTTTTAAACCTCTACAAACTTGTCTATACTGAAGTAAATCTATATTTTGCAGAAATATCGGGCCATTTCAAGCCCACTGTACTGGCTGTCCCAGCCTTTCTGAGTTTGAATTTTAAAAAATCACTTTACCACCGTGAGCCTCTGTGACCAGGTGTTCAACCCAAAATGACCCAGGCCACTGAAAAACATTATTATAATTCCTGCGGCCGCACACATAAAAGATTAGGAAACAAAACATTAATTGGAGTGAAAATTTACTACAAGAATGAATTATTATTATTACTCTTATTTTTCATGTATACAAACATATAATATAATACTTTATATAATATAATAATGCACTGACCAAATAATGTTAAAATATTACAGTTGCCATTTTCTCCTGAAAAATTAAGGTTTTCCTTTTTGAATTGAATTTTCGTTACCATTGTTAAAATTTGATTGTGCTGTCATTCGCAAACGATTAAGTATACATTGCCTTTTATCTTAACCGTCCTGAATACTTTTTTTAAACCTTAAAAAGCATCTCTGACTGCCTTTTGCTTTTTTTTGGGCACTCCAAACAGAAAAGGAGGAGGAGAAATGAAAGTCGCACACACACACAGAGAATCGTGTACCATCCATAGTAAAGGATATGCATAATGCTATTCGGAATTTATTAAAAGTAATTTATTATGTAACTGTTTTGATAAAAATATAAATTTGCCTTTAACTTGAAGGACATTTCTATTATCAAAAAAGATTTATATTTCAAAAACAAGAGCAGGTAACAAGTAAATACATTGTAGATTTATATATATATATATATATATATATATATATATATATATATATATACATATATATATATATATATACAGCAACAAATTCTCCTCAAATGGGCCTTCAAAATGAAAAAACTTTTAAAACCTGATGTTTAAAAATTTTTAAAAAGAGTCGGTGGGCCGCGTGTTGAACACCCCTGTTCTAGACATATTAAGAAAACACTTAAGGAAAAAAAATTGCTTTTGGTTTTTGAATCCATCACATGGGTGAACCCCCACGCTTAAATAAAAATTAAATTATTTATAATGCTAATAACTTTCTAAGCACTACATTTTTAACAAAGACTTTGAATGCGAGAAAGGAAGGTTCATTTACGCAGTAGCTTTTTTTTTCAAAAAAGTAAATTCTAGCAAAACTATCTGTTTTTTTTAAAAGTCATCAACTAAAACTCTCAACTATGTACTTCAAATCTATTTTGGTAACGCTAACTTAATTTTATTTTAGTTAGTGAGGGGAGGAAATAAATTCGAGTGACGGACTGAAAAAAATTCATTACTCACAAGCATCCAATAAAATAAATTAAAGACAAATCTAAACTTGGACTCAGTCTCAAAAATGCGGTAGGTTGCAAATGTTATTGAGAGACATAGGGGAGAGGTAAATGGGGCGGGGGTATTACCACCAACAGATTTCAACACTTTCAGCGTTCGTTAAAATCAAGCTTCGAGCAGAAAGGTGGCATAAAATAGAACGAAGTAAAAGTCGTTCTTTTCCCAGGAAGATAAATTACTGTGTTTTCTTCACTCTTGTTTTTGTACAAGTCGAAGAGTCTGAGTAGACGTGAATTAATCTGGGTGAATGCTGTATGATCTCACTGCTTTTGCTGCGGAGAAGCTGTTATAAATATTTATATTTGAACAGGATGCACAATGACAGTTTTATGGTCGGTTTCTTTCTAAAAAAGGATAGTGTATTAGTTTGTAAAATCATAGAAAAAACATTAAGAATTATTTTGGGAGCATTGTGTCCATTTGTATCGGAGCATTTCTTTTTTTGGTTTGTTGTTTGGTAAGTTGTCAATGAAAATTAATTATCGATGCATTTTATAATGTAATAAAAATACAGAATAAAACTTTTATTCGTTTAATTTTAAAATAATTGAGGGTTATTTTAAGCAGATATTTTAATAGCACAGTTATATTGTTTTTACCTTAAAAGCGGTCTGCAGAAAATTCCGCCATTCAGAGATATTTTCGCTTTCATGCAACTTCTAAGGCTTGTTTCTGCATTCTTAAAAATACGGCTCAACCGCTTTTGAGAACCCACCGAAAGCAAAAAATATGTGTGAGTGCATTTTTAATTCTCAGAATGGCAAGTTTTTTAAGTGCATACCGCTTAGAGGGTTAAAAAAACAAATTATTAAAATTTAATTACTTTGGAAAGTGTTTGTCCAAGATGTCCAAAGGTATAAGCATGATACTTTTAAATTCATAACTATAAAATTAAACTTTTCGGAGAAATTAGGAAAAGTACCAAAAACTTTGAGATTGTAAGTTAATATGAAGGAATTTAAACAACAAAATTATCAACTCAACACCATTTTGTTACAGATATATTCGTTTAGATAAATTTTTACAAAAGCACATTTTTAAATGTGAACATATTGTCTATAAAATACATCGTAGCAAGAAGATTAGTAAGATTATCAACAACTTTTAATCTAACAACTGGTAAAATGTATAGTTACAAGCATATAAAAAAAAGGTAATTATCAAAATAATGGAAACATCTTAGATTTACAAAGAATCCTTTATTAATATGTGTAGGATTGCCTTTGGCGTGAAATACAGCTTGGATTCGCCTAGGAATCGATTCATAGAAGTGCTGAATAGAGTTTAGAGAAATTTGGTACCATTCTTTATGGAGATATTGTAAAAATTCTGGCAGAGATGCCTTGGAGAATGTCGATTCCGTATTGAACGCTCTAAAATAAACCATAACGGTTCAATTACATTGAGGTCGGGTGACTGTGCGTTTCAAGATAGATGTTTAACTCCATGTTCATCAAACCCTGATTGGACAAATTCCGATGCATGGATAGGTGTATTACCCTCCTGGAAAATTCCATCTCTTGCAGAAAACAAAGTTTGCATCATGGTATGGACCTGTCAGCTAAAATTTCTCTATATTTCTATCCAGTGATTCTTCCTTTCAGGGTTATGGTTGGTCCAGCAGAAAACCACGACACGGCTGCCCATATCATGATAGATCTGTAGCGGTGTGATATCTATATGAACTAGTACCAACATCACGCGAAGACGATCGTTTTGGCGTGATCGGTTAAGTACTCGCGTTCGGAACGGAAGGTACCCAGAACGAACCTTTCCTCCATCATTGGTGACCCTGGCCGTGCAAAGGAACCACACCCTTCACGCGTCGCAGTCATGGCGCCATCTATCCACAGCAAAAGCAACTAAGCCATCAAACATTGATGCAAATAAGCCGTTACTTCTCAAAGTCGTCTCACACAAATGACGCAATTCTAAGCCGTCTCGCACGAATGACGCAACTGCTTACATGCTCACCACGAATATAGTATCGTTTGTTGGCCTATTCACCGAAACACTGGCAAGGGAGTATGTGGCGGTGTGATATCTTTATGGACTAGTACCAATATCACGCGAAGACGATCGTTTTGGTGTGATTGGTTAAGTACTCGCATTCGGAACGGAAGGTATCCAGAACGAACCTTCCTCCTTCAGATCCATCTCCGTGCCTTACAGGTGGATGAGACAATCAAGATTATACGCTTGTTCAGGTGTCCTCTAAACGTGCGCCCATCCTGTTGTAGGAAAAATGATGAAAGACCATTCGTCAGATTATATTACTTTCTTCCAATTATCAATCGACCAGGTTTTGTGAGTGTGACACCACTGTAGGTGACGTTTGACATTAATATCTGTGACAAGTGGCTTGGGAATTGCTGCTCTGTCATAAATGTTATGCTTATGAAGTTTCCTTTTGGTGTAGAATCCAGCTGCTGATTGAGCATTGCGCTCACTTTTATGCAGTTGTTCTCTTTTTAGACATTACCATTCGCTTCAATACCCATCGGTCTCTTTCTCTGAGCTTCGCTTTCCACTTACTATTTTGTATTGTCGAGCTTATCTTGCCACGCTATGTGTATGCTGTTATGACTTTAGACATCGTACTTCTAGAAACGCCTACAAGTTGGAATGTTTCGGTGATTCATTCGATGGATTCGGTGAATCCACTAATCGCCAAAGGGTTGAAAATAGAACGCACATAACAGAGCACCACAAATAATCCAATTAACTCAGACTAACGCCAGCACACTAACGGTCGCAAGAGACACCCAACTAACATCAACTCACAGAACAACTCATAATTACAAAGCATGCATGCGTAACAGTTTGATTTCGGTTATTTGTGGGGCCCTCCCCTCCCTCGTACATATATGTGAGTGCCTTAAAAATCAAAGTATTCAATTAATGTTTAATTTTTTCCCCTCTAATGTAAAATAGATTTTTAATTTTTGCTATAAATATACGAGACGAAGTAATAGAGTAATATTCGGATATATATGTGTGTATATGTATGTACCCTTTAATATATTAAGCGATTATAAACTTATGGCAAGAAAACGAAAATTTATTTATAATTCGTTATAATTGAAATTATATATTTTAATTTTTAATTTTATTTTTTAGAAGTCATATATATTTTGCACACTTTTTTTTTCTTTTTTAAGAAATAACTTTTGAATGCTATTTTTGAAGTATTATTTTACAGTTTCAATCCTTTTGAATAATCGTTGCATATTTTAAATAAAAAAAAGTCTTAGATCCATATTGTAGTTGTAAATACATTAAACCAAACATAACTAGAAATCGATCTAAGGATAAGCATTTTTATAAATAATTGTTCTCGGTAACACACACAGGAATTTTTCAGGGTAGGGGGGCAGTGGCATAACGTATACCCAGCACCCCCACGCTTTGGGGGGGTCAGGGTTCTAGGGGGGCCATATCCTAACCGACGATAAGTATATAAGCGTTCTCACTTTGTAAGATCCAGCTTGGGACCTAAAACCTGACTTTGCAAGGGGGGCCTTAAATATCTCCGTTGCGCCACTGGGGGCAGGGTCGAATGTCCACCATTCTTGTATTATGCTCCAATGTGCCGCCAAACATATTTGTTGACTTTCGGGAACAAAGAATAGTAAACAATTAATTATTGAATAACTAATTAGCACTGATTAATAAAATTAATTATTAAAACAAGTAAATTAAAAATTTTACGTATTTTATACATAAGATTATAATGAATCGAAAAAAAAATCAAGGGCTTTGAGGGGGGGAGGGGTTCGGACACGAAGACCTCGTGTCTGTTGTTGTTGCTCATGCTACCTGTCTGACATAGTCAGATCGAGGCCCACGAAATTCATCGGGACAATGGGCTAGAAGTACGCTTGTCGTTGGCTTTTAGCCTTGGCACCATTCAGGTGACAGTACGATTTAGCTCGGAGAAATTCCCGAAGGAACGATAGATGACGACACCACCTATCTCTACCACCACAATTTAGGCATGGAACTGAATTGGAGGGAAATTTTCTCCAATTTCCTGCACTCGTGATTCAGCCCACAAGACTTTCGGACCCACGGACCCACTGATTTAACGAGCACGTGCTCCGCGTGTACTCGGAGGGTATTTGGCGGTACGGGCATCGAACTTAGGCCTTACGGCCCGGAGTCCAGTGCTCTAACCACTAGGCTACCCACGGCCCTAGACCTCCCCTTGTGTGCGCCACTGACATTAGATTGGAAAAGCTTATTTTGAGATTCTTTTAGAATTTTCCACTAAAAAAAATTACCTTATCTTTTTTCGATTTCCTGTCATGGTTTTAAAAATTCAATTTTAATTGTAACCAAGCTTCGTGGCTCATGTAAAATTAACTCTTGCATATATTTGTCTTAATCTCCTCGTTTAAGATGAACCCTCGGTTTTTTTCCTTTCTGTAAAAACAACTGCGGAAGTAAGCAGCGAACTGAACACTGCAGCACTCATTGGCAGTGATTAGTGTTACTTACGGTGCCAACGATATGCGTCACAATGACGATGATACATGTTTCAAGACGATTTCAGTGTTTTCTTTCTTAACGATTCAAAGCAACCCGAACACAAGTAGTACAGAAAAATACTGCTGCATGCATGGACAGTAATAAACAAGAAAGGAAAGAGATCTTTCTTTAGTTTTCTAAAATTATGAGCTTAACTCTTTTTAAAACTTTATTTCAGTTAAAAACAGACTTAGAGATTACTCATTTTGTGTGTCAAGAAGAAAAGAAGTGGGAGAATTGTAAGCATTTGGGAAAACGGCATAAATTTCATTTTTATGTCGCGATTTCTATTTTATATTTATTGCTTATGTAATGCATTACTTAATTATTTGCTGTGTA
>BMAV01026751.1:61928-104593 GCA_019973955.1 Trichonephila inaurata madagascariensis | reverse complement strand
TGCGAATGTAATACGTATTTGTATTTCTAGACACTGATAATTGTATCTGAGCACTGTAGTATATAATATGCTAAGTGTAAAGACATTCTGGGTTTATGTTGCAAATTTTACTGTGACATCCTGCATTTCTAGGGATAGTTTTTCTACAATAAATTTTCATCGCTCCTAACGAACTGTCTTGTTCTTTGAGACTGATAACGCAAGAAAAGTATGTCTACATCAAACGCGTCATTAAATTTTTGATAACTGATAATTTCATTATCTACTAATATTTCTTGAATTTATGATTACTCATAAATTAGAATAACAGTTACATCATTTAAATGATAAGAAATATTGCTTCATTTTTATATGAATTTTATTTTGAACCAACGTGAATTGAAAGATGACTTTCTTACTTCTAGAACATATTTTTGAAGATTAATTTCAATATCTTTGAAATAAGCATTTGGAAAGGGGTCATGTACAATTTATCAGTTGATAAAACAATAGCCCCTTCATAGCTATAAATGTATACTAAAGTTGTTACTCAAAATGCATAGCAACGAATAGTATTAAATTATTTATCTAGAAGTATGGGCTAATTTAAAAGATTGAAGTAAACCTTAAAATTACGATCTACTATTCAAAACATCCAAATGTGCTTAAAAATCGCATTTAGATAGGAAAACTTACAAACAAATTACGTCAGTGTATTTAAATTACTTTTGTCAAATTTTTATTGATTATGAAAGTTGAGTTTTATGATAGATGAATTAAACTAGTTATGAAATACTTTTTTATTGATTTTATTAGTATGCGAACTATAACCCTTTACATTAAAATAACTTTCGGAATGTCATCTTCGTGGATTCTTCTTTTTTTTTCCTGTTAAATATATCTGAACTAATAAAAGGCATTTAATGAAAATTGTATTTTCAGTTCACTTTTAAGTTTGATAATTTTTCCTTCAGTTTTCATTTCAGCTACCCATTTCAAACTTATTTAACAAGTGTGACAACTTTCCAATTGGCTGTCATTGTTACTTGCTTTTTAGGGTATTCGACTACGTTCGAAACTATGATTTTGCAAAAGCGTAAAAACGAATACTTCTTTTAATATTTAGTTCACTTAGATTAGAATACCAGCATAAAATTTATTTTGAGAATATTATTACAATAAAAAATTATTTAAAGGCAATATTTTAGCAAAAAAATAAACTTACAATGACCTATATTCAAAAGATTCTCTTTTTATAAAAAAAGGCTTTTATAATAATAATATTTCGCTTATGTAAAGTAAAGACTTCTCCAGAGAACCTGAAGTAGGATTTTTGAAAGATTCACATTACTTTCAGAGTTATTACCAAATGAAATAATTACCGATGTTTTTTTTGTTAAAATTTTTCCACTCTGATATACTAAAATAATGATAAGTCTACTTCTAAGTTATATATTTCTAAAACCCTAGTTCAGACTCTGTACAGAGGTCTGAGCTCCATATAAGTAAAATATTATCGTTATAGAAGCCTTTTTCATAAAAGGAAAATGTTTTGAAAGTAGGTCATTCTATGTTCATTTTTTGCCAAAATGTTGCATTTAAATCATTTTTTATTTTAAAAATAGTTTTAAAGCAACTTTATACGTGTATTCTAACCTAAGTGGCATTAAATGTTAAAAAAAAAATATTCGTTTGCACTTGTTTGCAAAATCGGAGTTTCGAACGTAGGCGGATACCTTAAGTAAAAAACATTTGTGATTATTACCGTTTCTCTAAAGTATTTTGTAATAGTAAAGAAATTAGAAACTGGCTCTAAGGAAATATACTTCGACTCAATATTTCCGTTATTAGTGAAGTATTGTTAACGATACTTGATACAACGATAGTTAGGCCAAAAAATAATCATTTTTGGTTTCTACCGTTTTAATTATACTTTGTGATATATTAACTTCAAAATATCAGAGGAGAGATCTGAAGGACTTTTATATGAATTGAAGAAGAAATGGAAATATTAGAAAGAAAACATTAACGTAGTTTTTGTTTTGTTGTTATATATGTTTGTTTGGTTTGTTATTCTTTAAAACCCAGGAAGAGTTTTTGTTCTCTATCAAAATCACTTCTTTACTTAACGAAGAGTATATAGATACATTCTTTTACAATTTTTTTTTTCTTTTTATATTTGCTAAGGCTTTCCCGGAGAAGGTTTTAAAAAACAATGAAGAAAGCACATTCCGATGATGGATGGCTTTGCAGTTATTTCCTAGACATAACAAAGGAAACCATGGGAGAAAATTATAGAAAATTTCAAAATAAATCCATGGTGATGAGGGAGTTATCTAATATATTATTTCGAAAAATGTAGTACACTTACTCACACATAAAGAGAGAGACAGAATGCATTAAAGATACGAATTTTCCTTTGTTCTAAATTAGAAACGCAATGAATTTTCTCTTCATTTGTTTTCACCTATTATTCGCAAATTATCATTACATTTCGAATGAAAATTTATTCGAATAATTCATTTCTGTTGTTATACGATGAGCGAAGAATTAGAATTAATGCATCTGGCAACTCCTCAAAATGTAGATATACCGAAACAAATCTGTGAAGATATTAAATACGAGCAATGTTTCTGTATTTCCATAAGCTATAGATAAACATTTCTGAATTTAAGCTTCTAGTCAAAGAAAATTTAACAATAAAAATGAAAATTCATGTATTTATTTATATTTGAGTATTTGTTATAATTTTTTAAAAAAATATTTATAAGATGGGAGAAGCTATTGTGTCATTCGAATTAACTTATTTTTCGCAGAATGCTTTGAAATATTCAAAACTATAATCCAGAAATAAACAATATAGTTTGAAGACAGCTGTAACAATAGCTAAGTTTACTGTATTATCAAAATTTGATTGTTTGATATCAGTAAACAGTAGAAAAATTGCACAGGACCTGCTTCAGAATTGAAAATAATGATTCTAATAATATGATTCAATCTTAAATTATATTTAAAATACTCTTTTTGAGTCTCACAGAATAAAATGAATATTAATTTATTAATTATCCTTCATAAATTATTCATTCAAAAATTACTTTTGAAACAAAATAATGTTGTTTATTAATTCCATTTTCTTTTATAATGAAAAGTTTTTCAGCTCACTATCTGATGACAGTAAATTTTAGAGCTTGAATGATAATTTGATTTAGATCAGCGGCATAATAAAACAATGATATTTGACATAATTGTTCTAATATATTTTATCTATGTTTTAATTATAGCGTAACATTTTATTAACATTAATAATTAACAAAAAATACTTATCAATAGCAAAATAATCATTTTACGCATGTAATTTGGAAGAAGCCTTTTTTCCCCTTTTTTCCAAGCTTCGGTTCCAACATACTTTTTACATAATAATTTTTCTTCTATTTACTTTGTAAATTCTTATAAAAATTATTATTTTGAAAATAGTTCTGAATTTTCAATTTTTTTAAGTGAAAAACTACTTCGTTGGGCACTTTTTGGTAGGGGGAAATCTTATGGGTTCGCGTCACCGACATGCTCATGCGTTATGTTAAACAATTAGATGAACCAGTAATGGTAAACTATGCATCGAATCCTCAAAATAATCTTCCACGTGATGATGAAATAATTGAAAGTACAAAAAGTCTAAGTATTGTTGAAATTAATGATGACAATGATGCAAACAAGTAAAATAATGTTAAAAATCAAGTACATTGAAATTTAAAGTATCCGACTACGTTCGGAACAGTGATTTTGCAAAAGTGTAAAAACGAATATTTTTTTTAAATATTTAGTGTCACTTAGATTATAGTACACGTATGAAATTGTTTTAAGCATATTGTTACAGTAAAAAGTTTATTCAATGCAATTTTTCGGCAAAAAATTAATTAAGAATTATTTATTTTATCTTGAAATATTTAACTTAGAAGTGGATTTATTCATAATTTAATACATCCAAGTGGAGAATTTTTAACAAAAAAAAAACACCGATAATTATTTCAATTGGTAGTAACTCTGAAAATAAAGTGAATTAAAATAAAGTGAAACCCTAGTTCAGGCTCTCTGGAGAAGTCTTAGCCATGTATATGCAAAATATTACAGAGGCATTTTTCATAAAAAGAGAACATTTTGAAAATAAATAATTCTAAGTTCATTTTTTGCCAAAATATTGCATTTAAATAATTTTTATTGTAATAATATTTTTAAAACAATTTTATTCGCGTATGATGATCTTAAAAACACTAAATATTAAAAAAAAAAATATTCGTTTGCACGCTTTTACAAAACTACTATTCCGAACATAGCCAGATACTTTAAGTAAATACAAATACTATCCATGAGTAATATGATTGTATATTAATTGTTATTTCGATTGAGTTGTATTTATATTTTGTCTTGATCTTGTACACCCCGTAATATATTTGAATAATAAAAAACCATATAAACATGCATATAATTGTTGCTCGGAGTATCAATAAATGTGAAATCCTGATTGATGTTGATAATTTTAATTCAAACATTATGAAATTTCAAAGTTTAATACTAAAAGTTCTAAGTTTTTACTTCAATCGGCAGTCTCTATAACTGCCATTTTTTTATTTCAATGAAAGAAAGTCAGATTTAAGTGTTTTATAATGATAACGATAGTTAACCACTTTTCGGCTTTTCCAGAACTGAGCTCGGGCAAGAGAAACTTAACATCCTGCCTCATTCCAAGTGTAATTCGGGCACTGTGAAAATTTACACTGTGCGAAAATCATTTTTTTCCGAATTATTTCACATGAGCTTTTCATGGTTTGGAATAATTAAAAAGTATCATTCAGTGGAATTTTCCGCAAAAAGAGGATGTCCTTCTGCTGAACACACCTCTTTTACGCTTGTCTGAAAGACATTTTGTTGACTATATTCCGCCAATAGAGGAGAAAACTGATCCAACGCGACAGTGTACTATTTGCTGATCAAAGAGAGGCAGTAAAGAGAAGAAGAGAAACAAGATTCTATTGTCCAGATTGCGATGCTGGGCTTATGCACAATACCGTGTTTTCGAATTTATCATACACGATCAAATTTAATCGATAATTTCGCAATCATTTATGTAAATGCAAAATATGTGAATAAAATTTCTAATTCTAAATAAAACCTAGGTATTCTAAGCTTCAAATTTGTAATTAGTGGGAATTGCCTCCAATGTCTAATGATTTCTGCCATACATAAAATGAATTTCACAGGTAAATTATTCATTTATTTAAGTAAATTTTTGTACATTCATTTTTAGGAAATTTTTGTATTCGAATGGAGCTATCATATTTTAAAAAGGTATTTATGTTTGATAATATGCATAAGAAAGTTGATTTTTTTAAATCCATAATACAGAAAAATAAAAAGAGAATGAAAGGGGTTAGTTATATATTGTGAAGTAAAAAAAATAATGGATAGAGAGAGTTATTTTATATGTTTTAAAGGCATCCTTTAGTCAAAATGGATAATATCGATACATTTATTCATGAATCTAAGCCCTTTAAATGCCGAGGAAAAGTTACAAAATTCACCCCCCCCCAGTTCCACCGTTTCTCCCAAAGACTCACGTTGTTACGCGGTTTGTTGAGAAAAAAGGAAAGGTATATTTTTCCATCTAAAATTAACTACTTTTACTTTAAAAAAGAAAGAAAAGAAAAGGATAAAATAATACAATGAAAATAAAAAAATTAATCTCTAGAATTGCAGTATAATAAAAAATAAATTATAACTTATCTATTCCGTGATATATACTGAAACATGGTTGAACACATAAACCAGTATCATATTCAATACATTCGTACACAATATTAAAAAGCTCCTATTACACACGGTAAGCGAAAATGACAGCAAAGAAAGAATAAAAAAGCTCACACTCAAACGGGGGGGACTGATTAGCTTTTACCCTTTTAAATTCCTTCTCCAATATTCTTCTCCGAAATAAATAATTCTTTAGAAGCACTGTTAATGTCATTTTATTGTATTCCAAAGCAGTGGGACTAGTTTTAAACAGACCAGCACGATACCAAATCTTTCTTTCGAATGACGAGTATACACGTCCAAGGCACTAAAGGCACCATCACAACAGGACGTATATACACGCCAGCGGCATTTAAGGGGTTAATCGTGTAACTAAATCAAATTAAATACATTTCTCATCCCCCACATTTTCTAAAACCATACTTTTGACATCAATACGCACCCTTTGCATTTTAACCCTTAACTTCGCAATTTTTTAAATTCCTATGAAAACATTATATCAGCTACTTCTCAAGTAATAATAAAAGGGAAAAATATGAAAAAAAATGAAGCAGTTTTAAATTGCATTTCAGTCATTTTTTTGTTTGGTGCTGAAGTGCAACATTGCGCAGTAGTGCTGTAAATTACAAAACTTTTTTTATATGAGGATTTTATTTTTCATCATAAAATGTTTAAATTTCTTACCTGGTAATTTATTTCGTCAATAAACAAGAGGAAACATAAAATATAATGGATTCTTTTTATAGCAAAAATACAGTTCTTGAGGCATCAGAGATTTTTATAATTGTTGGGATTTCTTGAAAAAATGTACTTCCATCTAGTGACAAAATTAGCATGCATTTCGTTGAAGTAATCTTTTTTTGCTCAGATAAGTGATTTGTAGGTAATTAAAAAAAATATTGAGTCTGTTAAATTAAAATAAATCATATGTAGCAGAAATGCAAGACTGCGAAGTTAAGGTTTAAATTAATGGCCACCAATCTTCCAACGAAAATATACATCAGTAACTCTCACTCGCATTAGCAAGAAATAGAATTATGGGTAAAGCAAACGGAGAACCTAACCAATAAATCACGAACATCGCTGAAACAGTATCAAATTGTCTTCCCGCACTTCGATCAAACGATAGCACGGGAGAATATTTCTGATTCCTCTCAACTGACACTTGACAGCACTCTTAGTCACGGGGGGAGCGGGGACGAATAGGTTGACCGGGATCAATTGAGGGATTAAACTCTTAGTAACGTTTACTGAAACACGGAGAAGGAGATCTGAAGCGAGGAGATAATAAAACAAAATACTAAAATTTAAAAATATGTTGATCGGATTATTTGTCGAATTAAATTTTGACAGAATTTACTGCAGCTTAGAATAGAAGTCGTGGAGCGCTTTGACGAAAGAAAATATTGTACAGGGAACGCAGAAGCTTTGGATAATCCTATTTAAATAGTTCGTAAGCTATCGCATTAAAACAGGGATAAATCCAATCAGATAACTGTAGATTAATATTTATTAAATGTTTGAAAAATATGATTTGATTCGTTATTATTGTTTTTTGATTGTTTATGTGCTATGTAAATTTCATCTCTTACGGAATTGATGATACATTTAACTGTTCAAAATGTATTATTTTATTATGAATGTCTTTCATATGTCAAATGCTGTTGTGTTTTTCAATTCCTACTATTAGTTCATAATCACCCTACCCTATACATATATATTTTGCTGAATTTTCCAATAGTTAATAAAAAACATTTTAAAGCGTGCACTTGAGCTGAAATTTTATATATACGTTTATTTGAGATGACAATACGGTAATTTAAATACAATAAATAAAAATTAACAGTCTAGAAAGTATTATTTAAAATATTACAGATACAGCCACGTTGGCATCCTTTTTAGCGACTTAACGACCATTTTGGAGACTTATATCAAAACTTTAAGAGCTTTTTTTCTCACATTTTAAAGCACTCATTTGAGCTGAAATTTTTTATACACGATTGTTTTGAGTGACAATACGATAATTTAACTATATTTAATCAAAAATAATTGTCTGAAACTAATTATTTAAAGAATTACAGATACGGAGTCACATTTGCTTCATTTTTAGCGACTTGGGTCAAAACTTTAAAAGATTTTTTTTTTTCCTCACGTTTTAAAGCATTCAGTTGAACTGGAATTTTATATTGTTTGGGATGACAATACGATACTTTAATAATAATTAATATAAATTAACTGCAACTTAGTGTTGTGATTCTGCCATATGTATATACATATTTATATTAGTTGTAAGTATTTGATAAAAATTAACTAAAATAAAATTTTTCTTTGTTGACCTAAGTAGGAATTGACTTTATTTTTTTATATTACTTGTTAATCTGTATCATTGTATACTTCTTGGCATTTAGAAGTTGTGAGTTTTGTCAAACATCTTCTTTAAAAATTAAGAATAATGCATTTAAAATATAATTTTAACAAGAAAAGAAAGTTATATTTAAAACAGAACACCATGTAGCAGAGTTATTTGTACATTGCATTCTTAAAGAAAAGTCTGGATATTTTAATAGAGCAATTTCCTATCCAAATCTTAATATAATTTCATAAATCTTTTGTGTATTAAAATCTAAAATAACCCACACACTCAAAAGGTACTTTAATAATTTTATTACATAATTGAAACAGCTATAGACTATTAACATGTCTAAAACAACACACTTTATATTTACAATCTGTTTGGATGGAATTGTATTTTTATTATATTCAAACTGCATTTATATTATTATTTAAATTGTATTTGATTATTAATGTATGTTCATTTATATGCTACATTTAATTTATATTCGATTCTTAGTATTATTTATAATTTCTATTTTATATGTATTTTCTGTAAAATAAATAGTTTTATTCTCGTGCTTGTTACCAACGACATCGACTGTATTTAGTCTTTTTGCGATGGCAACGTTTGGTTTGTTTTTTTGAGTTTTGTGTAGGAATATTCAGTTGGAAGATGGAATATTCAGTTGTCGTTCTGTCTTGTGCTACACGAAGTTCTCGCCGTACGAAGCTGCTGGCATTTGTTCTAAGTCACGGGTCGCCAACCTATGACACGCGTGCCACATTTGGCACTAGCACATTTTTCTGTTGCACCCTGCATTACTCTACAAATTTGTCAATTTTGTAGTGTATGGAAGTTGATATTTGACAAACACCTGCTGAATTATAGACATTTATGGAATTATGAAAAAAACATGAAAGATAAATTTACCACTTTTTTGTTTTATTATTAAACGTCATTGTTAGCGAGATTTAATTGTTTGAAGTGTTTTCTGTTTTTGGCTTTACATATCTATTTGAACAAATCTTTTCTTACATGAAAAATGTTTTGAATGCATAAAGAAGCTTTTTAACTTATGAATGTTCAGAATCGTGTCAAATTGAAAGTCATATTATACCCCTGATTTTGCAATATGAAATAGAGAGCTGCATAGATAAGGTTCACATTATTTTTTTTTAATTTAACAATATTGAAGGCAATATTTACATCTTATTCTGTTCCTTATTTTAATAAATATGTTTAAAAATACATAATATTTCTACAATTTTAATTCGTTTTATTTTTGTTGTAGAAATAATTATACTTTATACTGTTTATATATTTTCATGTTAAAAAATATCTTTAATTGACGCAAAAGTAATATATATATATATATATATTGCAAGTTTATATTATTGACCTCTAACTCTGCATGTATTATCATAGGAATCGAATTTTTTCTAATATGCCCTAATGTGTGGCCCGCTGAATCATATTAGATGATTGGACTGGCTTGCCAATGCTTAAAGTTTTCTGACCTCTGTTCTAAATTTTTACCTAAATTATAGCCGTTGCTTAAAAGCGAGAGTCATCACTCAGTCCCGTGTGGCAAACAATTGTTTGCTTTATAAAAAAATACAATCATTTGAAATGCCTTTTCTAAATTACGGAATACACACATCATAGATTTTATGCTTCTTTGCATTTCCTAATTTTTTGATGAATTCACATCAAATAAACTTGGTATGTTTAACTATATGATGATAACTACTGTTAATAATACATGAGACACGGTTATGCGTGTATCAGTCAAGTCAACAATTCACTGAACTGGAGAATCTCTGCGGTCCTGATACGATACAGTCTTTTCGAACACGGCTCATCATACACCCCACATTGAATAATGAGATATGTCATTCTTTGTGATGGATCAACACCAGAGCTACATTCCGTTATCGTAAGAACCAACGAGAATCTAGTGATATCTACAGGAACAGAAGGCATTAACAGTGTTCCATCAAACTAAAAGAGAAACGGAACATAAATCATAGAGAAATGAATGAAAATGGTTCTTGGTTTGGCCAAAACGGAGGTTCACGATTCCAAATGAAATTGGAGGTTTACATCGTAAACAATCCACAAAAGCAATTCTTCCATAAATAGGACATCAATATCGCATGCTGTCTCTTTTCGCTCATTAAACTATCATTTGTCAATGACTCCTACTCGGCCAACTATCATAAGCGGAGTAGTATAATTTTGTGGTAAATCAATACTTGTTAATGCATTATTAATCACCGATTGAGCAGCACTTAAAGCTCTAATACCCAACAATTATTCATATAAAAACTCTTTTGATTTGAAAGAACTGTTATAGTTTGTAAAAATATATTTTTCAAAATGTTCAAATGAAATAATTAATATAACCAATAAGGTTAGAAAGTATATATTTGTATTTGTCTTTTAATTTCATTAAGAATTCCGAAAGAGGTTCTCTAACGTTATAACAGTGTTTCTCAAACTGTGGGGCTCACCCCTATAGGGGGCGTAATAACCCTACAAGGGGGCCCGAACATATTGTAAAGTTGAAAACAAAAGATTGTTTAAAAAAATTATTACCTTACTGAAAGTAAACAAACAAATATATTCTGACATAATATTTTATTATCATTTATACTACAATATACTTATAAATATATCAGTACTGCTCAATCTATTTTATTACTAATTTAACAATACTAAGTTAAGGACAAGTGACCCTATGGATTTGTCATGTATAAAATTATATGCCAACATTAACACTTATCTTGTTAATTTGTTCGGTTTATATTAAATTCCGATAAAAAATTATGTCATTCGTTCCCAATGCCACCGTTTAACACGTAGGTAAGCGTATGAGGTGTATTGAGGGTGGTGTTGATAGAAAAGGAATAATCAATCCTCTGAAATAAGTAAATCCTTCGTAAATACTGTCAAGGTCATTTTATTGCTTTCCAAAGACTTCGGAATAATTTTATGAATAGCAGTTCACAGAAAAGATAATACTTCAGAAAGACGTATATATTCGTCTGGGGCAATTAATACACTGGCTGAGCAAAATGTTTATATACGTCGGGGAGACTTAAGAGGTAAAAATCGTATTGTAGGTTTAGCTTCAAAGTATAGTATTATTGAATTTAATACATTGTTATTGTAGGGGGTGCGATGCAAATTATGATTAAATGTTGGGTCGCAAGCGTTGAAAGTTTGAGAAGCACTGCGTTATAATTATAAAAAAATCTTGTGTCAAATAATCAAAATGAAATGTGTTTGAGTTTTTCGATCGGATCGATGGCTTATAGCAGAGGTGGGAATTAAGTCGATCGCGATCGACTTGTGCATCACCAAGAAATTTTGGGATGACTGCCTTTACTAAGACTGAAGATGTGTTTACTAAGAAAAAAAAAACATATTTATGGCCAGCTAGACTGCAGAATTGCCGTTTTAACAATCAATGTGACTGTGTTTACTTAAGCAATTGATTCGATGAATGTGCAGACGACACAAGTACCTTCACTGAAAGCAAACGATGACACTTAACATATTTAATGCCACTGTAGCGGGAAAAAGTGATCACTGCGATGCTAGTCGAAGAAAAGAATTTTTCCTTTTTCACAGGATTGGATTCTCGAGTTGATTGTTGGATTGAGTTGATGTTCCGCGATGGCGCGTGAATCGCCAACGAACAAATGTAAGTACATATGTCGGTTTCAGATCTTTGGGTTTACGTATGTTTCCTGTTCGCTGCACTGAATATGTCCACGCGTTCAACTTGACAAATTTTTTATTACTTGTGATTTTTTGTAGTAAAAATAGTAACCTGTCATATTTTAAAAGAGAAGTACAATTGTTGAAAAAAAAAACTAGTGATTTGACCAGCGGTCGCCCAACGTTTTGACCTCACGGGCCAGTACATTCATAATTTAAATCCCGCGGACGACTAATAGGAATGTTTATGTGTTAAGTACATTTATAAGAAAAACTGTGATCTAAGAACACATAAAATGTACCTAGTTAATAAAATAAAACTATTAATTGTAACCAAATCATAAAAGCTTTATTAATGAACCATAATAGAAAAAACAAAAACTGTAAAAAAAAATAATAATTAAAAATGGTTTAAGTATATAAAACTTTTAACATTATACATTTCTAGTGTGATACATTCCTTATTTACAGTGGCGTTATTCTAAGAAGAAGCGTTTTTTAACTTGTCACGTATTGTTATGAATTGAATTATGTTTCAATGCATCTTAAGACATAACGTGATGAGTAAGTATATTCCACACATTTTTATGGGGACCAATGAAATTTTCTCGCGGACCACCACTTTGGCAACCGATGCTTTAGACCACACGACTGAAGTAAAACTTCTTTAGTTCTATCTATATGAATATATATATATGTTTATATATGTATACATGTATCATATATATATATATGTTTATATATGTATATATGTATAATATATACATGTATATTCATATATATATATTAATTTTCTACAAATATTTAAATTTATTATGGGTTTTCATCGATAAAATAATATTTTTGAAAAGAATTTTTTATTTTTATTCATTATTTTCATTATTGTTTACATCAGTAATTACAGTGGTTGATTGTAAGACCGAGAAAATAGGCTTATGGTATCAGAAATAAGATACATATGTTTTCGAATGAAAATTAAATAAATATCTAGAGAAAACTGCATCGATTGTTGTTCCATGTCTTGTGGTAGGCTCATTTCGGTTTTATTACTCACTTTATTCATTGATAGCTCTAATTTATCATGTAGAAAAATTACCCAGAGTTGTCCATCTTCAGATGCGAAATTAACAATGAAATCTTCTGCTAAAATTAGTGGCAACGTATGATAGTTTTCTCCTAATTTTTCAGAGACTACTCGACCGTAAATCATAAGTCTTTTATATGAAAACTTTTATAATATTATTAACTGTGTTATTGGGTGAAATGTAAGCAACTACCAAAATGATGTTTGTTCCACCGTCCACAAAACACAGTGAGCAGCACATATATCACCAATTGATGATTGACCAATATCGATTTCACGAATATATAGTAATAAAATGCCCATATTCGAAGTTACTAATTCGCAAAATGTGAACTTTAAAATGAATTTACAATTTCATTCACTTTAAATGTAGAATATTTAATGTATTGAACAAAATATTAATTTATAAAATGTTCAAGAATGAAATGGAATTGCGAAATAATCAAGAAATCACCGTTCGCGTAACAATAGCAAATTCGCAAACGAACTACTGACTGAAATTTCTATCTTCACTAACTTATATCTCCTTCTCAACTTCCGTTCGCGTCAACCGATCATACTTTTCATAACGCTCTCATCACGCATTCACCAGCTTACTCCCCAAGTCAAGCGTGCGTAAAGAAGTTTTACTTCGAAAAGTGTTAAGAAAAGAAATACAATTTCAATACAGAATGTCCCCACCTAAGCCACCGGGTGGACTGCAACACATTAAAAATATTAGAAACAGTCCATACGCTGGAAAAGTCCACCCACCCTTGGCTTAGAGGTAGCGTGCACACCTAGCAAACGTATGGTTGTGGGTTCGATGTCGGCTGGAGTCAATAAATTTTCTGTGGATGTGAAAATCGTAGGCACGCATGTCATATGATTATGTGGCATGTAAAATATGCCTTGAATAACAATTTGGTTCTGGTACTCCGAGCAAAATATTTAGCTTCCGACGACATCTTGAATTAAATAAATCCAAGTGTTAAAAATTTGGTAGCTGGAGCCGCCAATAGATGGTTCCACCAAATAAATTGCTATCTCACTTGGAGGTGGCGTGTCTCTGCAAAGGCTTCAATGATAAAATATAGCCCATTAGAAAAGAAAAAAAACGCTTATATATTTTTGTGAATCCTGATAAAGACACAATTCGTACAGTGCATAAAATAATATTTCTATTAATTACCTAATGGATACGTTATATTATAGTTCTTGTAATATCAATTTATTTAAATTTAAAATAAAATTTATTTTCTTTGGTTAAAAGCAAAGGTGGGAAAAGAAGTACTATATAAATTGTACAGCGTACTTCAGTCCACGTTTGCATGAAAAAAAACTACGCAGCATATATAACTATCTAGAACTGTTTTAGATAATGGAAAAGGAACACACACATGTTTTTTCTGCAAGTAAAACATATACAGTTGAACTTCTATATAGCGAACTTTTTCCTAGAACCTTGAAAATTTCACGATTTTCTTCGTAAAATAACCTCTCTATAGAGAAGTGCATTTTCTATATAACGAACTTTTTCTTTTGTGATTCAATTTTTTTTTCTTCCTATATTTAAAGTATTTCTGAACATTTCAAGTTATTCTCTCCCTTAACACATATTATGGTGGTCATAAATCTTGAACTGGTTTTATTAGATCCTAACTCACCGAGAACAATCGAGTTCTGGATGTTTCATCCAAGAAGTGCAACCTTTAAGCCCATCTCCCGTTCACTAGAAATATCTTCGATATCCTTTTTCACCCTTAGTATATTTGTCCCGTGTCCCCGGGCTCTAATTATAAAATAATGTAAGTTTAATATAACTTGTATGCTTTAAATTATAAAAAAAAATGTCCTTATAAAATTCATTAATTTTAGCATAAAATGATTTTCTTAATATTGAAAATACATTGAATTCTTCAACATTCTTTTTTCTTGTTCTCATTGCAGTTTTTCTTTCTTTCTTTTTGATGGGTATTATTTATAAAAAAAACATATATTAACTTAAAAAAGGTGTGAATAATTACTTTTTTTAATACATAGAGCTTATAAATTTAAAATTTGTCTTATGTGGTTTATAAAGTATATTAAAATATGAACCTCTATATAACGAATTTTCTATATAACACACTTTTTTCCTGGATTTAGCGACTTCGTTATATAGAGGTCCGGCTGCATATTTTTCACTTCATGCAATAAATCCCCCTGTAGCCAAAAGAGCTTTGAACACAAAGTGTTACATTGAAAGTCGGATGTCCTAATGGGTTTATTGTTTTTAAGAAAACTAGACACTCAGACAGAAAAAAAAATAATATTCCAAGTGTGATAAAAAATGTCAATCTCAATGTCTTTGCTTTCTTTTTTTTCGATCACTATACCCTAGTTACATTTTGCCTACCTAAGTAAAACGCAAAATAAAAGAAGAAATATTAGGTTCGGGAAAAGGCAATCCATTATTTTTGCATAAAATTCAAAACTTTATTTAACATGTTTCAGATTATCCGATTGGGTCAAATATGTACCGGTTTTTTTTTTTTTTTTTTTTTTTTTGTATAATTTGTGTTGCCATTTCAAAGGTAGCTTCATGTTGCCTCTCTCATCGAAGTCTTGGCCTTTATTGGCGAAAAACTCCAGTAATCGATTTTCACAATCTTCTCTTGATCCCAATATCTTATCACTCAGGAAGTTCTGCAATGCGAGAAAAAGGTGATAATCGCTTGGTACCAGGTCTGAACTATATGGTGGATGCATTAAAACTTCCCAACTAACCTCCCAGAGTTTCTGGTGAGTCACTACAGACGTGTGTGGCGTGGCATTTTCCTGTTCTGTTGGCCAATTCTGGTCGTTTCTGGTCAGTCGCAAGCTTTAAACAGTCCAATTGTTGACAGTACAGATCTGAATATAGTGTTTGGCCCTACGGAAACAACTCATAACAAATTATTCCTTTCCACTCCTACCAAATACACAGTAGAACCTTCCTAGATGTTATTCCTGTTTTGGCCACCGTTTGAGCTTCCTCACCACGCTTTGACCAAGATCGTTTTCTCACAATATTGTCGTGTGTGAGCCATCCATCATGGTTTTTGGTGTTAATTAGTGTGGCCCACATCGTGCTTCTTTTTGAATCCAACTTTCCTCAAATGGCTTTAAACTGTTTTATGGCCAATCTTTAGCTCCTGGGTGATGCTACAACTATTAACATGCCGATCAACTTCGATTATTTCTGTGATTTTATCGACGTTCTCGATGACGGGCCTTCCTGTGAGAGGAGCAACTTTAACATTAAAAATGACTGAACGGAATCGACGAAACCAAAATTGCACATAATTAGTTTTTCCAGTATAGGCACCATAAACACCATTCACAATTTCAGCCGCCTGGCTTGCATTTCGGCCTTTATCAAATAAATTCTGTAAAATGTACCGAATTTTCTCTTTGTTGACTTCCACTTTTAACACCCTGTAACCCACAACTGAATGGACAAAACAAAAAACTGTAAAATAATTTTTTTAGTGAGAAATATCATCTTGACAACGAGCATAAATTTGAAATTGTTTGATCGATACTTCACGAAATATCGACATTATAGCCATGTATCGAAAAAATAATGGATTTATTTTTCCCTAACCTAATAAAAACTATATTTCACGCGTGCAAGCACTACAATTAAGTATTTTTAAAAATGGAGAAATTTCACTATTTTTTGTTATTTTAAAATAAGTATTCAGTTTACCAAAGTCGTAACGCTATTGTTTTTTATGTGAAATGTGGGATATGAGGAAAAAGAAAAAAATAAGCCTGTCAATTCAAAATATTTGTTATTTGTTTAACAAGTTCAAACATGAAATTTTTATATAAAATTAGCAATATTTTGTCACTTTGTGTGACTTTATTTTTCCACGTTTAATAAACCAAATTAATGAGTAAATTGTTTAACACTACAATTAAACTTAATATTAAGCTTTATTTATAAAATTAATCGATATTGTAATTCAAATAATATACAGTTGAACATCCATATTACGAACCTCTATATGGCAAATTTTTCTATATAGCGAACTTTTCCTCGAATTAAGAACATTTCACAATTTTCTTCGTAAAATAATCCCCTAATAGCGAAGTGCAATTTCTATATAACAAACTTTACTTCTTGTGATTCAATTTTTTTTCTCATTATTTTTAAAGCATTTCTTGACATTTCAATTTCTCTTTTTTAACACATTTTATTGTGATCATAAATCTTAAATTAGTTTTATTAGGTGTCTAACTCACCGAGAGCAATATAATTCTGGGCATTTTATCCAAGAAGTGCAACTTTTAACCCCCCTTTTCCAGTTCACTAGAAACATCTTCGATATGGCTTTTACCCTCGATGGAGTTCTCCCTTGTCCTTGAACTAGTCTCCTTTGAATTGTAGTATTGACTTTGATTGACTGATAACTTTGTTTCTAGTAGCTTGAAAATGTCAAACGTAAGTGTTCGAGAGCCTCAAACAAAAAAAATTTAATTCTTTAGGAAGTGGATAAAGGTGTCAAGAAAAATGATTTTGCTTTAAAATTTGGTATTCCCCCAAGCAGCTTACAACTATTATAAAAAATCGAGATAAAATACAAAAATATGATTAATCGAATTCTTGTTCATAATGTTCAAGAACATGTGTCTATGAAGAAGTCGAGGAGGCAGTTTTAAAAGTGGATACACACAATGCGAGATAAAAATGTTCCGATCTCTAGACCTTTAGTAATAGAGAACCCTCTTCAATTTGCAAAGGCATTGGTACCAATTTCTAGGTAGCAATGGATGACTAAAAAAATTCAAGAAAAGAGACGCGAAAAAATACGCCTGAAGGGATTTTTGGGTGGGGATATGAGGCGTATTAGTAATCAAAACATTTTTTCAAACAAAAAAAAAAAAAAAAACTCAAAGAAAACTAACAGATTTTATGAGTAATTAAATTTAAGGACGCATGTAGTAATTTGTGTTTAAAATTTCTAGATATAGAATAGTGCATGTTTAAAATTGCGTGTATGCTTTAAATTAGAGAAAATGTCCTTAAAATTCATTAATTTTAATATAAAATTTTTTTCTTAGTGTTGAAACAAAATGCAGAATATTCCTCTATATTATTTTTTATTGTTCTCGTTGCAGGTTTTTTTTATGGGTAAGATATATAAAATAAATATCAATTTAGAAAATGTGTGAATAATTATTTTTTAATATATATAGTGTTTAAAAATTTAAAAATTGTTTTATGTGTTTTATAAAAATAATCAATTTTTCATATAAAGACCTTTTTTCGTGCTTTAGAGACTTCTTTCAATAGAGGTATACTACAATTGATGCTATTATCGATATGTTTGATGTTTAGGTAATTTAAATAAAGCGTAAGCAAAAATAAATTTCCTGGATACAAACAGACAACGATGTTAAGGATAGACTGAATATTAGAGATAAGCTGCGAAATGGGTTGGGTCATCGATGCAAGTGGTCAGAATGGACGGTTACATTTAATAGATGCAGATTTAATCGTGATTTTTGTCCATAATCTGGTACCTTTCTTGAAAAAAAAAGATTCATCCGTAATGATGCCATGTTATGCTTCAGTATCACGCACTTCTTGACATACTTTCTGCCTTAAGGTATCCGACTACGTTCGGAACTGTGATTTTACAAAAGCGTATAAATGGATAATATTTATGATATTTAGTGTCACTTAGATTAGAAAATGTATATAAAATTGTTTTAAGAATATTATTACAATAAAAAATTATTTAAGTACAATATTTTGACAAAAAATGAACATAGAATGATCTATTTTCAAAATATTATCCTTTTGTGAAAAATACTTCTATTATTATTCTTCATATATTTTGTCTTTATGTAGCTCAGACCTCTGTACAGAGGATAAACTAGAATTTTTGAAATATGTAACTTAGAAGGGGGTTTATACATGTCTTATATACGACAACAGAGGGGAGAAATTTTAAGAAAAAAACGTCGATAATTATTTCAATGGGTTGTAACTCTGAAAATAATGTGAATTTTCAAAAATCATAGCTGAGTCTGTGTATAGAGGTCTGAGCTATATACAGGCAAAATATTGTTATAATAGAAGCCTTTTAAACAAAAGGAGAACATTTTGAAAAAAGGTTATTCTAAGTTAATTTTTTGCCGAATCATTGTATTTAAATAATTGTTTTTGTCAAAATGTTCTTAAAATAATTTTATACATGTATTCTTATCTAAGTGACACTAAATATCATGAAAATTATCCATTTATGAGCTTTTTTAAAATCACGGTTCCGAACGTAGTCGGTTACCTTAAGTGCGTCCGGCCACTTGTGTTTGATAGGGAACCTTAAATATTCTGAATTTGATCCATTTATTTATTCTCTGTTTACCAGGGGCGTAGCTACCACCGTATCAATCATACGGGGCCACACAAGCTATAGGGGCCTTAACTTGTGTAATATTTTGATACTCTCAAATAAGTTTTCTGAAAGTGATAATTTTTACTTTCTAAAAGAGGGCCTCCAAAGAATTTTGATACAGGGGCTTCTCAGAACTAGCTGTTCCAGTGCTATTTACTGTCACTTTTTTTTTTAAAAAAATGTATTGAACATTACAATTTTTAACAATATTGCTCTAAAAGTAAAATTTTTGAATAGAAGGAATGAGAAAAAAAATAAAATCCAATTAATTTAAAACATTTTAAGAAACTTTTATTTCCGCAAGATTATTAGTATTTCGTAGCTTTATTTAACTTTATTTTTTTTCCTCTGTAATAAACAAAAATTAATGAATGGTAAGCAATTTGCTTTTGTATATTTTTATGTTATGTATGGGACGTGTTTATTAAGCATTCTTTTTAATTTTTTTTTTAAAAATTTTATAACAATAACTTACGTTGTGACATCTCACGCGTCCTTTCTCTAACATAACCTCTGTGTTCTTTGACGCCCACGATTAATGGCAAATCTTTTCCAACCCAAATCCAAGAAGTGAAACGAAGGATAGATGCAAATAAGATAACCTTTAAAAAGGCGGAAGTTTTAGTGAGCATGATGGCAATTTAGAGAAAGTTCAGTTCAGAGAAGATAGAAGTGCTGATTGACGGCTTACCTAGAATCACGAAAACCTAGCAATTCAACCAATTTACATACCATTGTACGCCGGCTTATAGAAATATCTGAAGTGGATTGGACGTTGCGTATTCAACCAAGGTAGGAAGATTATATTCTGAACGCGAATATATTATTGAGATTGAGAGTAGGCGGATATAATATAATTATATTGATAAATGATCTAATTGCGCGATCTGTGTTAATTAAGACTACGTGTTTTGGTTTATTCTCACTTAATATAAGTTTGTTCGATATATAAGTAATTAAAGTTAAATTCTTAATAAAAGTCATATTAAGAATTCTAAAATGCCTCATCATTTAGAGAATCCCACACCTCTAACTTACGCTGAAACCCCACGACATGGTCTACGAAGATCGACCACGTCGCAACGTAAACTTTAGAATTTGAACCCGGGGGAAGACGCGCACTCGATACTAACGTTAACGGTCACGCGGAGTGACTAAGTCACACCAATCCTTTTTTTAATAATTATTTTTATTGTACGACAAAAATCACATATTTCCATTGAATAATTTAACTAAGAGAAAGTTTTTTACTTACTTTTAAGGACTTTTCAATTTTTCTTTGATAATTTGAGAACAAATATTAGTCAAACTGAACCAGGAAGTTTCAAATGTGCTTGACTTTAATAAAGAACACAAATTTAATAAGAACACAAATTAATAAAGAACACACACTCAGACACTTTTGCTAACATACCGGAATGTTATTTGGATGTAAAACTGTCATATTTTGTTCAAGTTATTGTAGTTTTACTATTGTTTGATGATCCACAAATAGCGTGTTGAACTTTTTCTTGCTTGTGCCTTTTTGTCAGGGACAGTGTTTCTTGTGGTACACTTATGACTTCATATTCTTGTTGTTTGAGCATTTGAAAACTTTCTATTAAACTCAAACGTTTCATGTTAATCACTTTTCTCTAATTTAGATTCACTATCTTGATTAATACGCATTATTTCAGCAGGTTCTCCTCTTTCTTGATGAGTTTAACTTATTTCAATAGGGATCACAAATGCTCCTTTCTTTTTTTATATTTTGCTCATTTACATTTATAAACCATAGTAAGACGTATAACACAGCAATCAAAACGACTAAATTATTCACTGTAGGAAAATAGAGCACGTTCATAAAAAATATTTTGGAACAGAAGTAGTCTCGCGAGGATCTCAGTAAAAAAAAGAACCTTAAGGCTGTAAAAAGAAAAGAACATTAGCCACTTCCAAAACAGAGGGTGATATGTAACAAATACATTATTTTATATATAGTTCCGATGAAGACTATCATATATGAGGACACTGTCAAGAGGACATTGGTAACAAAAAATAGTTTTTCCTGAATTTACTATTTCGTGAGCCTAAGGTGAGCGACCGCCCCCGGGTTACAAAATCGGGAATTAGTGATCTTGATAAAACGAGTCACTGTAATGTTCCCGACTTTTTTTTCAGTATCAGGCACTTTTCGAGATGATTTGATTACAAGATGATACATTGTTCTTTTGCAAGGTGTGAAAGTGGAAATTTTGGAAATCTTTATCTTCTTGGAAGTATTTTTTATATGCACTATGTACTTGAAGGACAAAAAAAGAGATTGCAGCTGTTGCTCGATCAGAGACTTCATAACGATCATTGACCAATGACATTACTTTTAATTTGATTTTCATCTGCTACAACATTTTAAATTGTTTTTGTGTTGAATTTCTTATCATTGTTATCATTATATGAGATAGATCATGTAATTCTTATTTGTTCAATGTCAGAGTGATCTGGTTTGTTGGTCCTCAAACTTTTACTCGAAGTAATTGAATAGAAATGAAGGTTTTTTGTATTTTTTTTTCAAGGCTTGTTTGCCAACTTATATTTTTGTTTCTAAGAAGCTTAGGAGCCTAAAATTCCGCCTATAACCCATTTTAATATTCTGCATATTCGATGAATTATTTTATTTGGTGCCCATTTTTAGTTCCTTGATTAACTATAAAATAATACACACAGTACTAATTACATATTCCAAGGTCTCACGCAAGTTTTCTTCTCCTTTTTTTCCAATCGTCTTTCCTCTTTTTTCCCCCTCTCCTTAATTTCGCATCTAGTTTTTTTTTTCACTTGAGGCCATCCAAAGAGAGTATTTCTTGTTTAAAGGTAAACTCGTTACAATTGTGCGAGAGTTAGCGTACACCATTGCATGACAGAGATGAAGCACATTAAATTTGTCGAAGGTTCGAATTTTTCACTTTGGTGTGATGTGGCAATGTGAAGATTGGGTGTTGAAAATCCATCACCAGTAGCCCCCATGTTTCATCTCAGTACAATGCTAGTAAAATTACAAACAAATAAATCTGCTGTACTTACTCCAATCTAAGCCGCACAATTTTTTTATTGTTAATGTTACCGAAAATGGGTGTGGCTTAGAATCAAAGGGGAAAGAATTCGTTTGATGGGGAAATTGGGTTTCTACCCCTTTCAAAAGGAAAAATATAACTCTCCATTCTGGCCACTTGCATCAATGACTATATCAATCTATACTGAATTTCCCTGTCTGCTATCAGTAATGATTTTTTATTTATTTATTTATTGTCAACGTTTTCTTTTAATCTCCTAAACATCATAGATACCGGTAATAGCATCAAGTCGAGTTCACTATGACGAAAGTATGAAAAAGAAAGCAATTTATATCCAGAAGTAAGCGGAAACTGAGCAGCGGCTAGAAAGTTTGATACGGTTGAAACAAATATGCATCGATGGCGTAAGCAACGTGATACGAATTTTCCTTATAAATCGTCGACAAAGTCGTTCACTAAACCAAAAAAAAAAAGAATTCGATCTCACCGAAAATGACATCGTGAGGAAAAGTGGTGACACCAACACAAGTTCCGAAGTCAGTTGTGACAGTGGGAGTGACGACTCATTTTTAGAACAAGAAATTGTCGGTTAGAACAATTATATACGTTCTCATATTCATTTTAAAGTTTTTAATACCAGTAAAATAAATCAATGATTCACTTCTTATTAGTTCTAATTTCAAAAAATATATGAATTTCTTAAATTTTTGGATATCGTTATTTTTTTACACTACTTTTTTTTTTTGCTAAAAATTTGTGGATAATTTGAGGTGTGGCTTAGAATCAATGGCGGCTTATATTCGAATAAATACGGTATATAATTTTCTCATTCCCGAAGTTTTAGAACATTAAATATTCGGACAAATGTTTCACTATAATCACAATCTATTATGCTCTTAAGAAAAGAAGAATTATTGCTATACTATTTATTGAATGTATTTATATGTGATCGTCATATTATATAATTTTTACTGTGAATTTCTGCCTTCTAAAATCAAGAAAATTAATCCTAAAACTAAGTACAATTAATTTTTAACTTTATTTTTCACCGACAAAAATTCTTTATGCAGTTTCAATTTCTTTTCGAAGCTTTGCTATGCCACTGCCTTGCCTCTTAAATATCGTAAGGGAGGCGAGCAAACAGCACGTTGAATAAGAAAAAGCTCACATGATGTTTACGGGTTCAAATTTCACTCAGAGAGATGTATTGGTTCTCAGAAATACGAGTTCATTTTCCAGTTTGACTTGACACCTCCAATGGACGAAGATACTATTTTGAGTAAATCAATTCACTCTTTTCGTATATCGAAAAGATATTTTCTCTACGTCTTAATACTTTTCGATTCCTGTTGGATTCATGTTTACAGCTACTGGAATAAGACAAAAAGAATTTCCACTCACGTATCTGAGTGATTATATTGCACGAAATTCAATCAATACATTTCTATTCTCGAAAATAGTACGGAATACTTGACGTAGATAAGTGCAAAAATTGAGAATTGGATGATGCATTTTTAGTTTTCCATAATTATATTTTCATGTTATTTTTCGGTTTTATTTTTTATTTACTTAGAAATATATTTAAATATAATGATAAACAAATCCTATACAAGATAACGCATGTGCGAGTATATCAAAGGAAAAAAATGCAATTACCAGGACAGTACAAGCTCTGCAAAATTTTGCAATTTCAAATACAATAATAATTCATGTTAAAGCTAAGCTAAAAACCGAACATTTATTTCTCTTTCTATTACAAGAAATGTAATTACTTTGAAATGTAATTAGTCTTTGAATATATATATTGTTTCATGGAAAAATCTACGTAAATTTAATATTAAATATTTGCTGTGTTCCAAGGTTACAAAATAGATCGTATATGTATTTTTTCTGATTTTATATACATGGTATAAATTGCCTTTAAGGATAATTTCCGTGTATTTTCTATAAAATGATATTACTTGAAATTACGTGCAATAGGGTTACATTTATTATAATGAGTGAGTGAATATTAACGTCGCACTATTCAGCTACACGAGGGCTTTTGGCGACGGACCACGTAATTTTGAACCATGGTCAAGTGACGTGGACAGTGACGTGGCACCCCCCTCTCCTAACTACCCCACCACACCAACGGGAGGACGTTTCAGCTCTCGACAGATTTAACGTGCTTCGCTGCCCTACACGGCAGGTCTTTAGTGGTACAGGGCTCGAACACATGACATGCTTGCCATGATCCGATACCTTAACCACTGGGCTAACGCAGCCCTACATTTATTATAATAATAAACAGGTTTTGCGAAAAATAATTAATTTTATTTAACAAAATACCTATAATAATTAAATATCTATAATAATACAAAGTAAAAAGATATGAGCCCTTTTATAATTCGTTTTTGAAAATAAAACATTATTTCAATATATGATATATTTATATAAAGAAGGCAATATCTCTCTTTCCTGCTCTTTTTTGTGACTAGAAGAAATAAATCTGTACTGGAGTTGCACATTTAATTGATTCGCGTATTGCACTAAATATTTACTTTAAAAGTATTTTATTTAAAAAAAGGTTGTTTTTTTTTTTTTTACAAAGGAACAAATGCAGACCGGGAGCTCGTATTTCTTTTAGAGCCTATGGGGGAAATACCACAATCAACACAAATAGTTTTGACACTCAGTTCCCATCCCAGAAGGAGGCATTTGGGTTCTAATGATACGAAATCGTCTTAGGAATGTAATTTTACCGAGAGCACCTTGGAGATCTCTTACATGCAACATAATCATACGACATGGGTGAAATCGGTTATCTGCATCAAGAAACTCTACCATCTTGGGCCGGGATCGAACCCGCATCCTTAAGTGTACAAGGCCAATGACAAACCAACTGTGCCTCTGAGCCAGCACCTTCTAAAATATATACTCTATATTATTCCCCCCTCCCCTTTCTGAGGATATTCCCTCTAAAATCTTCAACTGACTTTTTGAGAAACATTAGTTGTTACTTATTCAGAAATTTGTTTTAGAAATTGAATTGCCTAAATCCGAAATAAAACTTCAAACACTTCTTAATTTACTCCTATCATTGCATTTATGAATATTAAGTTGTTCGTCTTAAAATTAATAAGAATTTTAGCACTTTTCTTTTGTACGTTATGAATCTTTCAAACTACTGGAGTTTTTTCACCCTTGGTGCATAACTTTTGCAATTAAAGTACTGTGAATTAGAATGTTTCAAGCTAATTTAATAGAGAGGGGAATTAGTCTACAAATCTAAAAGAGAAAAATGCAAAAGAAATCAAGACGTCGCATTTTTCTTTTCCATGAAAACTTTTCACTTAGGAAGCTAAATTAAATTATTCTACTATTTAATCTTCTCTGCCCTTTAAAGACAGCACTTTAGAAACGGTGCAAAGACAGCACCTCACTTTGCAGAGTCAAGACGCATTCCTCCCCCCACGTTTTCGACAGAGAAAAAATCCCTCGCTGTGAGGATCGAATCTTGCCGTGTTTTTTGATATACAGAGATCATTGAGTTAAATATTTTTTTATTTAATTATGTAATTCATTTCTCAGGAAGAAAATTCTTGAATGCAATGCAAAAATTTTGCGCTTTAAGAAAAAAACTGTTTTAACCCGACACATCGCGCGCAGGTTACCCACCGCCTAACTTTTTTTCAAGACTCTATCTAAACCTTTTTCGGAAAATGAATGGTTTCTAGTGTAGATGACTACAAGGTCCTATCTCTTGAGGGACCTTAGCTTGTAGTAGAATTCTAAATGCATAAATTTGGATACCGCCTCTTCGGGTATGTCATACCAGGCGTGTGAATCGCCGTTACAGTTCTAAATGCATGAGCATGCTGTAAAATCTTTATTATGCATTGGTGCATTATTGTATTAATGATGAAGAAAAGTTATATTTAAGTAATTTTACAGATACAGTATTTAATAGATACAATACAACAGCATTTTCGGATGAAGAAAGTCTCTTTGAGGGGGATGAAGAGGAAGAATCAAATGATGAGAGTATAATAGCAAGTATGATTCATCTACTGAAATCTGTCTAGATAATTTAACTGAGGGAGCAATTATAGTCAATGATAAAAATGACCGCACCATACTCGATAGCAAGAAAAATCAATTGTTAGCCTATGACAATATTTTTTTTGTGTTGCCGAACGTTGCGACAATAAAGGTGTAAAATATTTTTTTTTTAAGTTCATAGAAACCCCCTACTAAACATCGAACCAGACGCTAATTTCTAAAGTGTTTTGGATTTAGATTTATACAGAAGAATATAAAAAATGAAGAAACCAGCAAGCAATGCTTCTACGAAATTTAATAAAATTAAGATCCAGTGAAAACGAAGACTAAAGCAGTATAAACAATGTACAGAATGCTTTAATAAATAGAACAGAAAAATTAAATTTATAAGTGAAATGTGTAATAAATAAATTCTATTTCCTACTTTTCTTCCTTTTTCACCTGTGTATGCAAATGTTACGGTAAAAACAGAATGTAGACACCCTTGGGTAGGAAATACCCTGCGCGTGAAGTTCCGTTCCTTTTTTTCGCGCATGAAGTGTCGGGTTAAGCATTTTTGTGCAATATAATAATAATATCTCAGGTTTTTGAAAAAAATTATTAAAATTTGGGCATAGTTTCTTTGTGAAATACTTGAGTTAAAATTTGGTCTTTGTATGAAGTAAATGAAAATTAATTACTTCATTTCACTTACGTAAATGAATTTCATTCTAAGTTTTGTTTTTGAAAAGAGAAGCTTTCATGTAAAATGATTCAAAATTCATTCAAACTGTGGTGAACGCCGATACAACGCTACGGATCAAATCTCGCAATTTAATTTGCTGATATCGTCTGCTTATATCTGTTCATGATTTGATAATCCATTATTCAGTTTGTTTTGAAATATATCGTTTGGTTTGGGTATAGTCGAAATCATGATTGCTATAAAATAATTAGATTCTTTTTGGATTCTATAAAAATGGTGTTCTATTTTACAGCAATTTAATGTTTTATTTATTCCAGTTTTGACTGAACAATCCAAAGGAAAAAAAAAATACAGTTAAATGTAGAAAGCATTTTTTTTTCTTTTAAATATATTTTAACTTCAATGCCTCAAGTTGAAAATTTTTTGAGATAATTATTTTTATTTTACTATATAAATTTAGTTTTATTAATATATTTACTGTTATTTTAAAAACAATTATAACTATCTAAAATTTTCTTATACAACCTTTTCAGCGAAAGACAGCAAAATAGATATTTAAAGTGACTTATAGGCATTTTTTTGTTCTAAAAATTTTCTATAAAATTAGTCTTCAATATATCAATGAAAATTTTAATGAAATATTCTTAAAAAGTTAATAATAACTCACACTAAAATAAGATTATTTGTAGTGCATTAATAGTATTTACGATGAAAATTCCAAAAAAATTATTTCAGTGGTGGATTATATTTATCATCATATCATGCATTGAATTCTTGAAATAGTTACGAGGAGTAATGTGTAAAGTTATTTTACGGTAGTTTAATATTTTTAATCGATTTCATACCCTTTTTAATATTTTAGGCGAGTAACACCAAAAGTTAAATTATTTAATAAAAACAAATTGCGTTATATATATTCACTACATCAAACAATTTGTTACGTTAAATGTATTTCCATAATCTTTAATCTAACGTGATCGCTGTCTTGTTCCAAAAAATGTGAACATTTCAATGATTTATACAGATTTAAAAATTATAATTTTAAGAATATTAATGTTTTTAAGAGGTTTTTTTAAGTTAATTGTTCTTTATTTCTTTTCTCTCCTTTAAGTTTCTCTCTATTCTTCTTCTGTAGCACAAATTCCAATTAATTATATTAAGAGCACAATAAGGAGAAAGTTGTTTGAAATAAATTTTAATACAGTATTTTGAGTGCTGTAGCTTTGTTTAGTAACTCAAATTTTTAATCGGATGTCTACCAGACTATTTTTTGAGTAAGCTTCATTAAATATTTGTTTTACTTGATTATAAGAGGATTTAATTTCGTTAATCACGTGTAATATATCTAGAATAGTGCTTCTCAAGGTTTCAATATTCGCGACCCAATATAAATCATAATTTTCATCGCGCCCCCCTCATACAATACCAATGTATTGAATTCAATATTAGTATTCTTCGACAATAAACTACGATCCAACCGTAACCTCTTAAGTGCCACCGGCACATATAAACGTCTCGCTTAGTCAAAGCGTTAATTTCCCCTGGACGTATATATACGTCTTTCCGAAGAACGATCTTTTCTCTGCGCTGCTATCCATAAAATTACTCCGAAGGCTTTGGAATGCAATAAAAGAACCTTAACAATGTTTGCAAAGGATTTATTTATTTTCTATTATTTGCTTCTTTATTCCTTTCTCTTCCAATACATCAAAATACGCGCGTTTACGTAGAAAACGGCTAGCAATGGGAAACGAATCATTAACTTTTAATCGGCAATTAAGGGATTAGTTATAAACCGTAAAAATTATAAAGATAAATGTTAATTTGTGTATATAATTTTATATATGACACTTCCATGTGGGGTCATTGGTAGTTATTAAAGTGATTCTCTTAACTGAGTATTGTTAAATTAATTATAAAATACTTTATGTAGCACTGATACATTTATAAGTGTAATATATCACTGTAAATGTGTATTTTATTTTTTATTATGTCAGAATGTATTTTGTTTGTTTACATTCAGTAAATTAATAATTTTTTAAAATCTTTTGTTTTTGACTTTTTATTATGTCGCGCCCCCACTTATAGTTGTCACGCCCCCCAAAGGGGGCGCGCCCCACAGTTTGAGAAAAGCTGATCTAGAAAATTTCGAAAATTTTTAAAGCTAATTCTACATAATCATAAATACATATATAAAAATTAAAAAATTAACTCTACAAAATATATGGTAGTAAGACAGGTTATTTTTACTATACACAAAATGGTAGTATATTTAGGGATATCTCTGGCATAAAAAAACTAAATGGAATTTTTCCTGATGCCTTGATTACAATTCTTCAAACGGAAATTTGTACTTCTCTCGAAAATTAATACCTTATATAAAAAATATTTTGTTTTGTAAACGTCTTGATGTAGAGGAGTGCAATGCAGGTTTCAAGTATTCAAATGAAGACAACTTCCAGGTAGGTCAAGAATTCCCTTTATTTTGGGGTGGACAGCAGGACGGACTTAAAATATAACAGACTTGTATAAAAGATCACACACTCGTACAACAACAAGATGTCAACACTAACACAGAGGGTAGAACAAAATTAGCTACAACAAAATCTTAATGGTTTCAGTTATCCTAACAGTTACAGTTTGCAAATGTGTACCCTTTTAGATTTTTTAAAATCGAAAATTATTTTCGTAAACATGTTTTTAGCTTACCTTATGATTTCTTAATTCACAATTAAGTAAAAGAAAGGTTAATATATCATTCATGAATTCTAATTCTATATTCGAATTCAATAACCGTTCCACAATCTAATTTTCTTTCAAGAGCTAAAACCATTTTCTTCTCCCTCTATTCTCGAATGCACCCTCTCCATTCGAAATTAATGCTCTCCGGTCTTCCGTTGAAAATGTACGTCAGCAATCCATCAAACGATTTGCACAAAATAGAATAATGAGTGGCGCGAATGGAAAACCTAACGTCAATAAATCATGGCCGTCACTGAAACATTATCAAATCATCTTCCCACACTTCGATCAGAAAATGGCTTGGAGGAATATTTCTAATCATTCCAATTGACACTTCACTCTTCCCCACAGTGGCGTTAGTCCTGGATTGTATGTTTTGGATTAAGCTTGAGGAGATTTACTGTAAAGCGAGGAACAAAGAGGATTGGAAGTGCTGCTGTGGAAAGGAAATTTTCGGATTAAATTTTAAAGGGGTTTCCTTAACACTTGGACTTCCGAGGCTTCCATTATCCTTGAATAACCATCCTTTCAACACCATGATATAAAATATATAAACTATTTGTAATAACTAAATAATTGCAGGACTATTGCTCAGTATGATTTAGTTTTAAGGTATCCGACTACGTTTGGAACCGTGATTTTAAAAAAGCGTATAAATGGATAATTTAAATGATATTTAGTGTCACTAAGATTATAATACATGCATAAAAATGTTTTTAGGGACATTTGGACAAAACAAATTATTTAAATACAATATTTTGGCAAAAAATTAACTTAGTATAATTTTTTTTCCCCAAATGTTCTCTTTTTGTGAAAAATGCTTCTATTATAATAATATTTTGCCTGTATATAGCTCACACCTCTGTACAGAGGCTCAACTAGAATTATTGAAATATATAGCTTAGAAGTGGGTTTATCCATATTTTACGACAACAGAGGGGAGCAATTTTAAGAAAAAAAACGCCAATAATTATTTAAATTGATGGTAACTCCAATAATACTAAAATATTGTGAATTTTTCAAACACATTCTAGTTGAGCCTCTGTAGAGAGGTCTGAGCTGTATACAGGCAAAATATTATTATAATAGAAGCATTTTTTACAAAAGTAGAACATTTGGAAAAAAGATTATTCTAAGTTAATTTTTTGCCAAAATATTGTATTTAAATAATTTTTTTTTGTCATAATGTGAGTTCATAACAAATTCATTGACATTATACTTTCCGAAGCTTGTTGAACCACTATTTTGTCTCAAAACACATACATTTTAAGACGCGAATCTTCTAGGAACATTATAATTATGCGGTTTCTACTTTGTGCCATCTCTTGCGTCATATATATCAAGATTTACTGGAAAATTATCAATTCTATCTGCACTTTCTTCAGATTCTTTACAGTCACTTTCACGTAATCTTATGTCTTCATTGAAATCTAAATTAGATCAGTGACAGCTCACCATCATCCGATGCATTCTTGAGCAGCTCTCTCAAAAATATTAGCAATTTCATCCGGGCTTATACCTTTTATACGAGCCATCGTTTCAGAGTGTCTGCTCTGCACAAGGTTCGAAAATCATACGATTTTTTTAAAATTTTTTTCTATGAGCAGATAAGAAAATTCTTCGTGATAAAACAGACACAACGATTTTAGTGTAAATGGCTCATTTCCACTGAGAACCCAATGACACTGCATTCGATGTCAAGTAAATGTGAGATAGTTTATTTTTCTAATGGTATCTACTAAGTGAACTATCTTTTGCTGAACAACAACTATTTATAATAATAAATTGCTTTGTGTTGAAATGACACCAGCGGACGTTCAAGGTATATTTAGTTGTGAAATCTGTCCTAATTAACCTAGAACCACCAAACTGTTTCTGCGTAATCATCATGAAAAATGATTAAAAGTCAGGAGGATTTTTCAAATTCGCTAAAATGCGGGAAGGAGTACACACTAAACAGGATCCAATTGACACCGACGGACGTTCTAGTACTAATTTCATTTGAATATCTTCTAAGCAACGAGGTTGTTACTTTGGATGTTGCTATAGGATAAGTAAAATTAGACACACAATTGTGGTATTTTTAGAGTTTTAAAATTCATATAACACTCTATTCTAGTTATTGTAGTACTTTCTTATAGCACAGATATGAAGAACATAATTCTTATTTAAATGTTACTGTTTAGATAAAATTGCATTTTTATTGCTAAAATTTTTTTTTTATATCTTTGTTCATTTTTATGTTTGTACTTAATTTTTGCTCAGTTCTTATTAGTATGTATTGTAAGTAAAAAAGCATTTTTTTTTTTCATCTACCAGCGCCAATGACTGTGAATTTATATTTTGCGCGATGGCAACAAGTTTGTGTTGTAAGAATCTATCGAATGCGAGGGTCGCTGTTTGTCTCTGCTTGTAGAAATGCGAAACAGATGTTGTTGGCTATTTCTTCTCAAGATGAAATTGTGTTCTAAAATCAAAAGTTTTATAGTCTTGTGTCTCGATTACTGTTTTAGATTGTTTAAAATATATTCATGATATATTTGCTGAATTATTCTCACATGTAGATTGATGTAGTTATAGGACAGTTTATAAATGCGTAGTAAATTGCACAGTAACGAATTTAGTTATATTTTAATTTAACGTATTGTAATTCATTTGTAAAATCTCATCAAGTTTCAGGTAAATACATATTTATCTAAAAATTACCGTAAAAAGTAAACGACATTGGGTTAAAAGTTATTTGTTATTATCTGAAGTCTAACCTTTTTTATTATTATTCCTTTCAAGAAGATAGCTTGTTTATTTATGGAAGAAACCTTTTATTAATCCTCAATTTGTCTCCAATGGATTTTAATCACCATATCCATGAATAAAAATTTTAGTTAATCAGTCGTACTCAAAAAATATATATTTTTTTATTTTTATTAATTAATGAATAATTAAACTTAAAAATCAATAACTCATAATAAATTTCTAATATTTTCATTTTTTTGCTAGAGATTTAAAAAATATATATATGCTTCCGAATAAATGTATTGCGAAGTAACCCGTAACATATTTCATATGTTACGGGTTCGTTTAACATATTTCACACTCAGAAAAGTTTCAGAATCATTGATTTAACACTACAAAGACTGAAACTTAGTAAATACCTATATTGCCTAAAAGCAGTCAAAATGACAGCATTGTGAAACAATGATTAATGTGTAAAGAAATTTCTTTAAAATTAACTTTTAATATTTTTTTATATTATTTACAGCCATACAACAAGTTATATTAGCAAATATTACCAATTAAAAAAATTACTTCGCATGAAAAAAAATATATTGCAAAAAAATTCTAGGAAATTGTGCATTATACATGTAATTGTTTTTCTAATAGAAATGAAAAAGCAGTCCAAATGACTTCCTTAGGCAATCTAGTGTTAAGAGTGTTAATTCATAAAAGAACATTTTAAATCTCTTCTTTAACTGTTTCACCCATAATTAAAAAAAAATACCGAAATAAGTTTTTAAGACATATGAAAGTAATTAAATAAAATTAACCAGAATATGAGTGTGTTATATTCAAAAGGAACATGAATACTTAATACTTGTCATCTAAGATTCAAAACATCTTTCTCTCTATATAACTGTTTCTCCAATGCCCTTTTATATCTAAAACTGAAAAAAAAAACAAAAAGAAATTCATTTTTTTTTTAAAATAAAAATATTAATTTTAATTTTTTTTCATACACACACACAGCCAAGTTAGCCACTTTGGCGACCATTTTTGGCGAGATCGGGACCCTCTGGATTCTTCTAGAAATTAGTAGAAAAAACCACTAATTTCAAGACCTATGAAGCAAGCGGGATTTTCTCGACTTATCTGCGAGGGATATAAATAAAGAAAGAGCTCGCCGGAAGGGAGTCACACCAGGACAGCCAATAAAGTGTTTGCTCACTGATCTCTGACGACCAATAGCAGACGAGTCTCTCGTCTGCTCTGCAAGAACTTTGGACTTTTTTTGGAAACCACTGAAACCATCTTATTAGCCACTCCCACTTTCTCCTTGAACGTCCACCAATCAGGAAACACTAACTGTATAAAGGCCTCTCAACGTCAAGGCCAAAATACTTCAGAATGGAACGGAAGAACGCTTCGCGTTCCAGTTTTCCAAAGATGTCTAGCAACCAAAAGGGAATCAATCTGATTTTCACAAGCGATCCGTAAGTATTGCTTTGATTAGTGAAGCGAATAGTGATTACTTCGGCTGTTGAAAGAGCGATTGCTTGTGAAAAATCTTTAATATACGTGCAATTTAGACATCGATAATTGTGTCTGAGTGCTGTTGAAGGTTGGAAGACCTTCCGAAATTTATTTTATGAATATTGCTGCTGAATCCTGCATTTAAAGGATTGGATTTCTACAATAAATTATCATCGCACTCTTAAAGAACTGTCTTGTTCTTTGCGACTGATTGGCATAAAATCCTCGAACCCCAGATCAACGAAACAGTATATATAACCCATAAAAATATGAAAATAGTTATAAACCTAAGTATAGTTAGTCAGAACAGTGAGGAATATTAGTACATATATGCATTTTTATGTGCAGCGTGATTCGCTACCAGACTGACAAACTTACAGGGTGTTTACGTGGTACAGAAACGAAACGGAATCAATTGAGAATGTAGGGTCGCAAATGCCGTAGCTGTGAATTATGATGCAAAGAAGCAGAGAAGAAAAAGAGAAAGAGCAGCAACACAATAATGGAACAGAAAACATTTTATTAACACTGGACCTATCATGCATGGACTTCTTCTAGAGTCACGTGACAAGTTTAGTCTATATGAGACGCCCGTTCCTTCTTTTGAAGACCTCATCACTCGAACATCTATAGCTACCAGGAGCATACGTGACATGCCAAGAATATTCCAGAACGTAAGGAATTCCATCAAGCACCACTGCCCGGCCTGCCAGTCGGTGTTTGGTCGTAAATTCGGACACCTGTTGTAGCACAGGTATCTTTCAATAAAATGTTTGTTTCTGTTCACTAAATGTGTCGTTGCTTCTTTTCACCATAGCTCGCAAGTACGGCATTTCCTACCCTGTTTTTCTGTGTGATTCCGAGTCGACGCTGTACCCGTTACACACCCTGTAAGTTTGACGATCTGGTAGTGAATCCCCTTGTATACATATGTATAACTTTAATTTAATGAAGTTCTTTCTTGAAGAAATTTAAAAATTGTGAAAATTCTCGTAGTTATAAAAATATAATTAATTTGAGTACAAATATATATCGATTTTAATTTTAATATGGTAATACACGAAGCATATATACAAATCCTTATCTAGAAAGAGCAAAAAAATGTGTTAAAAAGTTTTGGCCGTGTATTACAATGTACTATGGACGAATATACTTTTTTAATAAACCTTCAATAATAGGATTATAATTCCATAATTTACAAATAAATTAATATATTTGTATCAGCTTAAAACATTTATATAGAAGAACTAAATTGCTTAGTCTTAATATACGATTATATTTTTATGCAAATTTTCAATAATCAAATAATTTAAATAATTTGCAATTTATAAATATTTAATCTCAATTCTAATTATTTAATTATCAATAATGTAAATAATTTATTTTTAAATAAATTATATGGAGAATGCATTTTAACAATTTTGCTTACGTTTTATTTCAATATACAATCTAATTTTTACTCATTATCTTTAAGAGCTTCATGAATGCTTTTTTTTTATTTCAAGTGTTTTTGTAACTTCTTATTGAAAAGCGCATTCTATCTTGAAATATGAAGTGATATGAAGACAAGAAATTAATTCTTAGGAAATAAAGCAGAACAAGTAATATAAAAAAAATTAAGTTAATTCCTACTTAGATCAACAAAGAAAATTTCATTTTAGATACTTTTTATTAAATCGTTACAATTAATATAAATATGTACATACATATGACAGAACCACAACATTAAGTGGTAATTAATTTTGATTCATTATCATTAAAGTATCATATTGTCATCCAAAACAATCATGTATATAACATTTCAATTCAACTGAATGCTTTAAAACGTGAAAAAAAAAACCTTTTCAAGTTTTGACACAAGTCGCAAAAAATGATGCCAACGTGACTGTATTTGTAATTCTTTAAATAATTAATTTTAATTAATTAATTTTTATTAATTATAATTAAATTATTGTACTGTCATCCAAAATAATCATGTATATAAAATTTCAGCTCAATCCAATGCTTTAAAATGTGTGTTTTTCACGATTGAAAATTCCACGAAAATAAATAAATTAATATAGAAAGAGTATGAGCCAGTAGTAGGAATTGAAAAATATTTAGGAGAAAGTGATAACTATAAACAATGTGCTGTGCTGGTTTAGTAATTATTTCAAAAACTAAAAGAAAAAATAATTGTGATGGATAAAAATTCTTCATTTGCCGTTTGATGAGAAATCCAACGATTTATTATTTCGTCAATAATCGTACTGCGAAGTGTCCAAAGCCTCACATGACTCAGGATACGCCACCTGAGAGGGATGAAAATTCACAAACATGGAAGAATGTGTCTGCAGTGTAGGATCGGCCCTGATGCCTAACTGACCCCTGACAACCTGTTCTCTTGCTCTGCAGTACTGGCGATCTAGTAGCGAATTAGTGACGGTCCTCAGGAGGATCTGTGTTCGGACAACTGTCTGGATATTGCCGACGTGGTATATCCCATTAAGACCCAAATTATTTTTATCTTTAACTATTAAATTCTTCCGGTTATTAATACTATATGGACCTCAAGGACACTGGGAAAAATAGTAAGAAAATTCCTACTTTCCCCCCTGGAACGTAGACGATACCCACGTGATCATGCGGGTTGGGTGTTGTCTGTGAAACAGGTCACCTATGAAAATTTACGAGTTATACATTTTTAGCTCTAAGTTGATAGAAGAAACAATCTTAATTCAACTAGAATTGTTACAAGTAAGGAAATTATTGATGTATAATTAACTTTTTTATTAATTCATTATTTATTTACAGTAAAAATCTTTTGTTTTGCTTTTGACAAGTATAGATAACCATTACATTTTTCACAACATGTTTTCGAACTGCTTTCGTAGTTTTCAAATATACACTTGCGAGACTTTGAAATGTCATCAACACATCAAAAATGGCTATACATGTCAAGCCTTTTATCCTGGAATGGACAGGATAAAAGCCATGACATGTATAGCAGGTGGGTTATAACGCTTCGATCTTTTTGCGCGCGAGTGGAATTACAACACTGTTATCATTATCATCAGTTAAAATAATTTTGTTAGTAGGTGGAGAGGCTGCTAACGCTTCAACTACCTCTAACTTTAATTTTAAGTGATCCATTTTGATTTTTAGAGGAATTTTATTTGATATTACATCTTGTTTGCACAGAAACCAAGAATTTGCAACAGCAAATTTAATGATATGAATGTGTTCAAGAGACTTTTATGGTAAAGAATGATCCAAAATTGTCTTTCCATTTCAGATATTTTCATATTTTTCTTCATCGCTCTCATCTGGACTTGATTCTCCTTCCTGTATACGCGATTTATATGTTTTGTTCGCAGCATTGTCATCATCCAAGAGATCATTAAGCTCTGATTTAACTTCAATCTGATTTATTCATCAATTGCAAAATGTCTTCTTGTGTGAGAACTCTTCTCCGTTTAGACACCTGAAAAAGATTTTGGTTAAAAGTTAGCACAGTATTCCTTGAAAAATGGTAAAATGTGTCAGAAAATTTCATTATTTAAAAAAATAAAACATTTAAACCACACCATACTAACTCCCACCGGAAAACCCAGATTTTTTTTGTGGGGGGAGGGAGGGAGGAATTTGAGGGGTTAATTTTTTTTGGAGAGTATAAAAATGCCATACTCCACATGTATTATAAGGAAAAGTAAATTCAATGAGAGAGAGAGAGAGAGAGAGAAAAAAAAAAGGGGCCCCACACACATCATGGTGACCCCCAAGAAAATTTGGTTTTAATTGTATAACTATATATTTCATTTTTATGTAGACTTTCATCAAAATTATTGAAACGGAAAAGAAAATTCGCATGGTAAGTACTTACCTTTACAGCTGAAAGTGACTCAATTAACGCCCAACCCGCACGATCGTGCGGGTAACGAAATCCCGAGTGCTACAAGCCACATTAATAGAGTATAATTAATATTTTTTCTATTTTACAATTATTTAGACATTAATACAAAATTTTGTATCGAAGCAATTAGAGAAAATATTAATAATTACCTTTTTACTACAGATAAAAAGAGGATGTATTTTCGTTGTATTTGAAAACAGAGTTAGATTTGCCTGCTGAAAGTAAAACATGGACCACAATCATCGTCTGTTGACAAAAAGTAATACTTTACACTTTCTACAAACCAAATCAAGTGTTAGATTCTTCATTTTCTTACATACGACCATTCCAGAAGTAAAAACGTATAAGAATATCTAACCCGCACGATCATGCGAGTTGGGTCTTTAAGGGTTATAGGACCTTAGGTCGTACATGAAGATACTTTCCATTTCCATGAACACGACAACCAAGTAACCCAGTTCCCAAACATCTTCTGAATATTTTTTAAGCAAATTGGTTAAGGTATATCCAAATGGTGGATTGCTCTCTTTTGGTTTCCGAGATTTTACAGAAATACATGAGTAATATTAAGGAAAGTTTTTATTTATGTTTGGAAATTTTATGATGATGAGGTTATTTAATATATTTTTCCGAAATCTCGTACATGAGATGGTGGTCGAATTCATTAAGAAATTGGAAAGTTTTCCTGCGTTCTAAAATTCGAGTTGTGAGAATTTTTCGCTTCGTTTCTGTTCCCTCATTATTCTCGAATTTTCATTACACTTCAGATGAAGCTTGCTCAAACAATTCGTTTCTATTAATGCACAATGAGGGAAGAATAGGAATTAAGGCACTGAGAAATTCCTTGAAATGTAAATGTTCCAAAACAAATCCGTGACAGTATATTATAAACGAACCATGGAGTTTCTGGAATACTTGCAACTATAGACAGAAATTTCCGTATTATACTTCTACTCGAAAGAAAGTTTGTATATGCATTAGTACATGTATGTAGAATAGATATATATATGTACATTAGTACATATATCATTTTTTATAATTAAAAAACTTCTTAAACTAAGTTAACATAGTTTGTATAGGCTTATTTTATTCAGAAATTTGTTAAGCTTTTTAATGATAAAATGTGAGTTTTAAAATGAAATTTTAAAATAACTGAAGGGTAATTTTTAAAGGTATAAGGGAATTTTAATGAATTTTCTTCAAAAGTGGAAACGAAAGCTGTAATAATGTGATTCAATATTTAATTAGAATAAAGTGGAATGCTTATCTTTCTATGCCATTTAATCATTTATTTTTTTGAAAACATAATGATTTTGGTAAATATACTTGTTTTTTTTTTAAATTTTATTTTATGTCAAGTGAAAATTTTGTATTTCTCTCTCTGAATAGATAGATAAAATAAAACTTCAGTTACTTCATGTAGAAATTTAAATATTACAAACCTTATTAATATTTTGTATAAGTTTAATGATTGAATTAGTTAATATGCTTTGTTTCATGTAGCAATATGTGTTTTCAATCTAGAATAAACTAAAAAATCATTCTTGCCCACACAGATTACAAATAATCATATTTTTAAGAAACATTTGTAACCAATAATTAGGTATTTTTGCAATTGAAAATTCAATAATAAAATTTGATCTTATAAACATTTTTTATTTTTTTTTACTTCTGCAGGGTGTCCCGAATCTTAATTATAATCGAGCTCAAGGTGAAAGGTGGGATCATTTCTGTTCTGGAAAAATATTAAAAGAATTGCTCTGCTCTTGGTTAAGAAAGGACGAACACACTTTCGAAAATGTGGTAAATTGACACCCTTCATCACATCATTAGCTACAGTGACCAGAAATTTCCCAATTTTACGATGAATTTTTCACTAACATTACCTTACATAACCATACTATTAATTGCAATCACAAGTCAGACAAAGAACTTTGTTGGTTTAGTTAAAATTAACATAATTTGTGTGAGTCGGGAATCGAGAAATGTATGCCACCTAATTTTGATTCTCAATAATAAGAAAACTATTGCACACAAGTTTTTAATTTTTTTTTTAATGTTAACTATTTTGTAAAAGAAAAGAAAATGACAATAATTTCCTCCATTTACGACTGTGAGTAATAGCACGGCTATGAAAGTTAACGTTAATGAAAAAAATCACAAAGAAATTGTGGAATTTGCGTTCAGAATATATACTGATGTGAGGGAAGGTATCAACAGAGGTGTTTTTAAAATGAAGATATTATACAAATAAAAAAATTCCCTATGATTTCTGCGCATAGGGAAGAGCAGTTCACCTAACTTTAGTTATCCATAAAAAGAAAACTATTGCACATAACCCCAGGCAAATTTCTCAAAAGGTGAGATTTCAAATATGTGCAATAGTTTTTTTTTTTAATGGACAACTAAAGTTAGGTGTCCCCTAACTTTGATTATCCATAAAAAGAAAACTATTGCACGTAACCCCAGGCAGATTTCTCAAAAGTTGAGATTTCAAAATGGTAATGCACTTGCTCTTCCCTATACACAGAAATCATAGGGAATTTTTTTTATTTGTAGAGCATCTTCATTTTAAAAAAACCTCTGTTGATACCTTCCATCACATCAGTCAGTGCTCTGACCGCAGATTCCACAATTTCATTGTGATTTCTTCATTAACGTTAACTTTCATAGCCATGCTATTAATCACAGTCGTAAATGGAGCAAATTATTGCCATTTTCTTTTCTTTTACAAAATAGCTACATTTGAAAAAAACTTGTGTGCAATAGTTTTCTTACTATGGAGAATCAAAATTAGGTTTCATACTTTTCTCAAATCCCGATTCTCACAAATTACATTAATTTTAACTAAATCAGCAAGCTTTTTGTGCGACTAGTGACTAGTGATATGAAAGGTGACGTTAGTGAAAACCTCATCGTATAATTGTGACAATCTGTGGTCGCAGTAGCTAATGATGTGATGTAGAAAGCACATTTTCCACATTTTTGAAAATGTGCTCGTCCTCACTTAGCTAAGTCAAGAATATTTTTTTATATTTTTTTCTAGAACAGATGTGACCCCACCTTTCACCTCGTACCCGATTATCGTTAAGTTTGGGCAATCCCTGCATTTAATCCCGTCGTGTAATTTGAAAACAGCCGATTTCTACAACATTTAAAATAAATTAAATATTAAACATCATGAAATTTATTATATATTTCGCTTGTTACCATTCATTAAGTTTTTCTTGATATTGAGAAATCGAAAGAGATAAAAAAAAAATGCTTATGCCGATATTTCACTAATTTAATGGCCTCACTGCATTGTGAGGTTATTATCAAGTGCAATTTTATTTCTACGTTTAAAACAAAAATACATGAAAGTCAAAATTTCTTTGACTTCTTTTACTTTATATTATAAACCATTTTTCTGTCAATATTTTCACAAAATTAAGAGTGCATAATTTATTTTTACTCGCATCTTCAAGTTCCGATACGACTAATAATTTTCTTTTACATTAACTTAATTAATTAAGGAGTTAAATCTGCAACGTAATTATTCCCCCTCGTCACCAACCGGTAACTTTAAACACATTTCTTTTTCTTTCTGTCGTTATAGAAATAAACACTGAAACTCATTTCTTAAAAGAAAATTGTAATTAAATTATGCATGTATCTGCTCTTAAATATCTAAAAATTTTAAGCTCTGATTACAAGGTATTTTTGAAGAATATGTTATAAATCCAACTTGTAAACAATTAATTTTTTGCTTATGATTTCAGTGCACACAAACAATCTTTTTAATGTAAATTAATTAAGTTTAGAAAAAAATGAAACTATCTTTATTAAAATAAATTACTGTTGATTAAAATGATGAAATTAATTCAATTTTAGATGAGATATTTTGATACTTATCTTTGTAATAATTTAAAATTATCACTAAAAGTTATACGTGTACTAAGTACCAAGCTATGCACAGGCTAAATGTGTATAAGAATTATGCATTCTTTTCTTGTGGTATATGATGTCTAAAAAATGTAAAAGAAATATATATAGTATACAAAAATTTGATAATTGAGATAAGCATTTTCATTGCAATAAGTTAAATTATCCACACACACACACACACAAACTGTTTAAAAGTTGAATTCTATTCATGAGGAAAATAGATTTGTTAGGATCTTGATGCAAATGAAAATACTTTCAAAATTTATTTTAAAGATATCACATGCAAAGCAATACGTCACATATTTCACATTAAATCAAATTATGCATTTATATGCTTTAAAATGAATAATTTACCAACGTTATTATTTATCAAACTTTATGTCACTTAGATCTTAGTACATCGCTAAAATATTTTTTTCTGTTGATATGCCGGCTGACATCCAAACAACGCGTCAACTAACAAGTGAATTTCTGCCATTCATGGAACAAAACAAAACCCTCTGTCTACTCTTTCATGTTACCATACTTAGAAAATGGAGCAGCCATTCCCGAATAATGAAACAGAGAAGCCGTATTCAGTTATTAGAGAGAGTCGGAAAAATACTTCTCTGATATCTATAGAAACAGAAGCCGTGAGCTATGTGTGCGTCATCGTTAAAATTGTAAGGAAAAATTCAAGATAAATCACAGAAAAATGAATGCAAATGGTATTTGTTTTCATTGTACCTTTAGTTCATTGCG
>BMAV01026751.1:45656-60726 GCA_019973955.1 Trichonephila inaurata madagascariensis | reverse complement strand
TTTACAGACGATGTTCTGCATACCATTGTTTCAGAACATAAACCACACACCGCCTGGCCACTTTTATTACTAAAAAATTCCATATTTCTAGATTCACTGTTTGTAATTCTCTGTTACACTTACTATCTTGCACTTTTTGTTCTTTTGCTGAACTAGCCATGTTAATTAAGAGTTAAATTTCATAAATAAACACACTTACTTGTAATACTTCATAGTGAACTTAGTTATTTTGAAATAAAATGCAAACCATTTTGATCACTGACGTGCCCTAAATATTGTGTCACGTGCCATTGATGGAACTCGTGCCACTGGTTCGCCATCCCTGTTCTACACTGTCCTGCTCTGCACAAGACGTTTCTCGCTGAGCTTTAGTGGAAGTTTAGAGATATGTTAGACTGATGAACTGTGTTTCAGCTCTTTGTTGTTCTTGTTGTTCTATTGTGTTTTCTTTTTCTTTATACTTGTTGTAACTGTTCATTATCTGCAATTAGAAATTTTAAAAAAAATCCATGAAATTTCTAAAGACGGGGATTAACACATAGTGGGATATAGCAAGTTGTACAAACATATCTCGTTCTTTTCTCATGTGTTTTAGCAGAGCATTAACGGCAACGCTTATATCTTTTTCATAAAAATGACATATATCCATCAAATTTAGCTAATCTTACACCATCTAGAACACTTTTCTTGTTGCTCGGGAAGCTTACAGGTCATCATTTGCATTTAGGGCCTGAAAATTCAGAAATCAGTTGTCGTGCGAACCGAAGAGATAGCAGCAGAACTCATTGGTGGAAATTAACTTCCCATCGAGAGACATTTAAAAATTTATGTAGATGGTGGAAGATATAATTCCCTCACACACAGCTTTATAAAGGGTTTAAGAAATTTTCATTCGTCAATTATTCATATTCAACCCCCATTCAAAAAGAAATTTGTTTAATTTGGTGGGAAATCATTTAACCCGTTCAGGACAATGGGATGTTTCCTGTTAAGCCTAACTTCATTTCAATATTCATATAAAATCATTACTGTAATAAAATACGAAGAAGTTTATAATTTATAATCATTCAAAATTTCGTAACTTTCAAATTAAGATCACACTGGTATGATCACGGCCCTCAAAATGGGCAAAATGCAATCTCAGATATGATACCATGTTCCCTGAAGTAATCACATATATGTGATCACTTAATATATATATGCAATTATGGTCCTTCACTTTTATACAACCTCTGAAATTAAAATACGGGGAATAGTCCTGTAACATTAACGTAGATGAAATATTAATGAAAGTTACCTTACTGTCCTTTGAAATAATAACCTCCCATAACTATGCACAGTTAAGATATACTATACATGTCCTGGAAACTTTGTAAGAAGTCTCCTTTTGAAATGGAATTCAAAAGCCTTGTCACGTTTCGCTGGATGTTAGGAATATCGTCAATACCGATAACACGTTTTTCTCATTCCTAAATTCCGGGTAACGATTTGTCGCAAGGATTCACGGTTAATCTGTAGTTCATCAGCTATCATGCGCGCAGTTAATTGATGACCTTAGTGATTAATTTACTAACTTTCTCAATGTTTTCGTCACTGACGGAGGTCTCCGGTCTTCCTCTAAAGGGTTGTAAACACTTTCCAGCCTCATCCCCAAAACCGTCGAACCACTCTTACACACACTTCATGAACAGTGCTTGATCTTCATAAACACTTACCAGTATTGCGTAAGTTTCTTTCGATTTCTTGCCAAGCTTAAAACAAAACCTTACATTGATCTTTCATTCCTTCACTTTCTTGTTCTCAAATAAGAACCAACGTAATAAACAGCCACTTTGTAAAATAGGTTTTACACGGAACACACATGAGTCTTAACTAAACAATGGTGGGGGCAGATGGTCAACACCCGCTGATACGCATATACACAATTTTGTTTCTCCAGTGTTATCAGATCGCCGTTCTAACTTTATTCAACGATCTTTAATTTTCATAGGTTGTATATGTAATCATAGTCCTGGACAGGTCAATGGAAGTTTTCTCAAGTGAACGGTAATTTATCTTAATTTTAGGAATTCTTAAACTCTCACTTGCTCGAAATTATTTTCGAAATATAATATGACGTGTTAAATATAAAATTTCTAATAAAGTTCTTATGTTTATCCTTTTATTCTTAATATCTGTCCGTCTATTTAAATGTTTACAAGGCACTTTTCAAGGAGTATTTTTTTCCTGGTACAAACTCTTTACGCTGGAATCATAAAGTCTGAGTACCAACTTCTAAAATGTTTTCCATTAAAATCTCAGTTTATTTATATATCCACATTCTGAAGGACTATATTTCAAAACAATTTCTGTTTGGAAGTCAATTACTCTACAAATATCCCAAAGAATCTAAATGCATCCAGACATTACATATTGCTATTTTATGAAAACTTTTCACTTAGGAACTTAATCAACTAATTCCACTCCTCAGTCTCAGGCGTCTTAAAAAGGCAAGCTGACTCACATAAATGAAGCTAAAACGTGTGAACTAGTCTTCCACTTCTGCACAGAACTCTGATCTAACATATTTACTCGCACTTAAATAAACACAACACAGGTACATGATCCGGAATCTCTCAGGTGATTACTTAATTATTTGCTTTGCAAGAGGCTCCATTGATGAATTTCGTGCTAGAGACAGTGGTTAGGCATGACAAATTAGATGAGAATAATATTAAAACAACAATATTCGTGTTTTAATGCATTAGCGTTAGTGGGAATCACTACTAGCACAAGAAGCACGTTACTTGATCTATGTCGGAAATTGAATATTTTTAATTTCGCTTTAAAGAACAAATTTTATTTTGCGTTTTCTTATAACCTCTGTGGGCTTTGAAAGTTTAATTGCGAAAGAGCCCTTCGAAGATCCAGGTCATGAAAAGGCCATTATATGCAGAATCAAATGTTTATTGAGATCTTTGTACGTGATGAAAAACCTTTTGAATGAATGCTTTAAGATAATTGATATTTTTATAGCTTTCCTTTCCTCGTTATTTTTTAAAAATTAAAAAGGTATATAAACTATAATTTTTATTTCAAAAACTGTTTCTAATATACTTCAAAAAAAGGGACCTGAGAATTGAAGCAAGGCTTTGTTTTATTTTTAATATATTTGTTTTAAAATCTTATTAAATTTTCCATGAAAAGTATTACATTATATTACATACTTATTTTGGTATTTTGGTGTGTATCAGTGCAAATTTCGTATCTTATATCAGTTTTTGGTTTTCTTTATCTCGTTTAACTGTATTAAAATTTCATAGTAAAGTAACCTACCTGTACCAAGGAATTTTAAATGCAACTAGGCTCAAAATTCAAGCATTGACGCAGTGAGGAAATTCTGAGACCGTCCTGTGTGAGAGTGTCTGAATGTATCTGAAGTGGCGCATTTATGGAGAAAAGAACCTGAGACATACGAAATCGTAAGCACGTAACATACCACTAGACAAAAGTGATCACTCCTGTCCGGAGGTTGTTACTGGTTTATGTAGATACCACAGCTACATATATTTCTCTTTTTTTGAAAAAAATTACAAAGTCCTTGACCAACAACCCTCGTGCTGTTTCATTCCCTTTGCAACGTTAATAAATTATCAATCCATAAAAAATGACGAGATTGAAAACAATTGATTGAATGTGCAGCAACGACAAAAAATTTGAATTTTTCATCTAGAACTTTAAGTATAGAATGTGTGGTTGCATTCAGAATTATAAAATCTTATTTAATATATTGATTTAATATTTCAATCTTTGTTAATTATTTATATTGTTACGAATTTTATGTAAATAATGTAAATAATTTGTATCTGAATGTGCAATGCATTTATATTATTCTATGTTATATTTATTTTATGTTAAAATTGTAATATTCACAAGCAAAGCCGTCCCTTACGCTATAAGTGACTTAATGAGAACTTTGCGATAGAGCCAAGTTGGCATCGTTTTTGGCGGCCGAGTTGGCAGCCAATTTGGTGACTTTGTGACCATTTTGGTGATATTGGTGACCATGTTCGTGAGTTCGGTATCCTCTGGATTCTTCTAGAAACTTGTGGAGAAATCCACGCTAGCAGGATTTTTCTGGAAGTTTCCGCCGGGCCTATAATAGAGATGCTCGCCGAAACGAGAGTCAGTCTTGTTTCAGCCAGCGATTAGCGAGCATTGTTTTGACTTGCGATTAGCGAGCATTGTTTTGACTAGCGATTAGCTCGGCTAAGCTTATGAATAATCTTTTACATACGCCTATTTTAGACACTGTTTTTTGTATCTGAGTGTTGTTGAAGGTGTATATTTATTAGGTGAATATTTATTCTGTGAATATTAATGCTGCATCCTGTATTTCTAGGACTGGATTTTTGATAATAAATTGCCATCACTCTTAAAGAACTGTCTTGTACTTTGTGGCTGATTTGCATAAAATCCTTGAACCCCGATCAACGTAACAATATTTATACTTTAAAATTTATTTTCATTCCATTTTGAAATTTTTTCTTGTTCACTATTTTTCACTTATTTTCCTCCATTCAAACTTTTCTGTATTCGTGGTTGCCATAATAATGAAATGGCTTACATAATGATTATACCTGGTGGTACTAAGGATTCACGATAAGACGACAGATAAGATATTATTCAAAACGCAATTAACAAGGGAAAATAACTCATTGGTAGAATTTTGAACCAGGCATCCTTTATGAGATTATACGTTTGAAATATCAACCACCCAACCAGCAAAGGTTAATTTTCAGTGCTATTGATATAACATTTGAAGAATATTAAGAAATTGAGCTATAGACATTTATCATACATTTATTTCAAAATCTCAGGAAGCTTTAACACTTGATACTATTTCTCGTCAATTCAAAAACACGAATAGGCTATTTGAAAATACGCACAGTTACTCTCATAACTACTAAGTTATGTAGCTCTAAGTATTTGTGTAAAACCCCATTATATAAAATTTACAAAAAGTTACAAGCAAAAATACAGCTAAGCTATGATCATTGACAGAGGTGGACCTGACGGTCGTCAGGGGCCCCAAGCTTGATTGATTCCATTTATAAATTCAACGTGTAACAAAAGATCTTGAATCGATCTTGCACCCCCTATGATTTCCTCGTACTTTAGTCGTGTAGCAGGTGTCGGTATTGTTGCAATCTGTAAAAAATTTTCGCATGCGTTTTTGTTTCGACCATATTTTATTTTAAACAAATAAATACTATCCAAGTCAAACAAGTTCGTTTTTAGTTCACAGATGTGCTTAATTACTCTCGGGGCATTTTACACCGATGGGGAAAAAATCTCAGTACCAAGAACAAAATATTGTCGAATAATGAAACTTCGGCTGTACATTTGTATAGGAAACATTTTTTATTGATTTAAGTTTCAAGATCAAAGGTTAATGTGTAAGCAAAAATAGAGCCATTTCAAATGTGAAATGATGATACTTTAAAAACCGGTATAACCACCACAATTTTAAATGCAAGCATGCAAACGTGTATGCCATATGTCGTACAGGTACTGGATATCAGTTTTTGGGATGGAATTGCAAACCAGTTGCTCTTGTTTGGTCATTATAAGTTTTTATTTACTGTGGTTGTGGGTGACTCTGGTGGTGCCATCCGATGATAAACCATTTGTGCTCGATTGGAGGTGATCTAGTAGGCCAACGAAACACGTTGACACCCTACAGAGCATGTTGGGTTACAATAAAATATAAGGTAGTACTTTTTATCCTATTGTAACACACACCTTGAATAATGTTAATAAATCGCCAGACTGTCGTACAAGTTTTCAGTGAGTGTGTGAATTAATCTCGAGAGTGTTCCAGTAATCAAAGAAAATTGCTAGCATCAAACCATAAGAGTAGGTACAGGCCCAATGTATCTAGATGGCTGAAAGTTTGTTAGCAGACACTGACCTGTCCTTCTAATATACAGCCATCCCCCTCCCCCTCACATCGTGGTGTAAGCCAGGATTCTAGGTCCCCATAGACTGACTGACATCAAGTATGGCTTGGGGCCCAAAACCTGACTTTTCAAGGGCCCCTAATATTCTACGTTACGCCATTGCCTCACTGCCACCAAGACAGAAACAGTTTTGAACGGAGAACACAACATATCGCCACTCCGCTATCCAATTATATCTATCGAGACATCACTGAAGTCACAGATGTCAATGATTTTGAGCTAATGATATGGACACTTCAGGGTGTCTGGCTGGGAACTATTTCTCAAACAATTGATTTGTTACAGTTCACTGTGTCATTATTGTGCCAGAAAAAATGTAATTTCTGCTGTAGATGCACTATGCTGCTCAGCCATGTGGTGAATAATGTGGTCTTTTCTGTTAGGGGGACCCTTGCGTGATTGAACCACAGTTTTCCTGAGGTAGTGCCTTCTCGAGAACACTGCTGCTAAAAATCATGCACAGTGGATGCATTCCTTCCAAGTCTTTCTGTAATATCGTGGAAAGAAAATCCACATATTTTAACTCTGTTATACTACCTTGTTCAAACTCAGCGAGCTGTTGATAATGGCTTCTTTGTCGCCTTAAAGTCATTTTGAACTAACATCAACTCACTACATCCAATCTCAATGATAAATAACACTCATTAATTTTATAAGGCGTATTTAAAGTACACTTCATTTACATCCCCCACGTGATGCAACTATATAACACTTATGTACCTAATTGTAAATTTGAATCAAAGTCATCTTTCAGATGTATAAGCACGCCTACTGTGACGTTTTCGCGTCTCACAGTTGAAATATCGGCTTCTTTTTGTGGATAGGACAACAGGGTTCCTATCCACACGTACACCTTTAAATATTGCGGGGTGTGTCACCTGACATTGCCCCCAAACCGATGGCTGAACGGCTGAACTCAACACCTTCGAGCCGGAAACTCCGAGTGTAATTCGAGATATCAGAAAAGAACCGCCCAACCCGAACAGAATGGGCAAGGGGGGAGGGCTTTGGAAGACACCAAAGAGAACGATCTCGTGGTACCTTCTCCCTCACAAATAACATTCTGAACTATAGAACAAGCAAATCTTATGAATAACTTCAATGTAAATGTATGTACTGTAATTAATAGCTGTGAATCAAATTCACGAATTATTTAATTTTCCTAACTCTCAAGCTACTATTAATTTTCTCAAATGCCACAATACCAAATTTCTTCGATATAGCACAATTCCTACTTTGTGATGAGATTTTTACTTCCATCAGTGTATTTTACTAATGAAGTCCTGGCTGAAATCCGTGGCATGAATGAGGAAAAAAAGACAGCAACTACTACTTCCCTTTTGGAACAGATTGAAAAATTTGTATCTTCCCTAATGACCATATGATTGGGAATATCATACTTCAGAGAATAAATGCTACTAGCAAATCATTGCAATAAGTTGAATGTGAATAATTTACTAAAATCTCTAGAATATTATATTCAAAATATCAGAAATAAATTTGGAAAAATGGAACAAGGAGCAACTGATTTATCAGGGCTCCCGTTTGAAGACGAAGCTGGACAAGCTCGCCGGCAGTAAAAGAAAAAATTATTTTTGGTGAAAGCAGTGCCTATATTTAAGCTCATTTCGGGGTCTGGGCGCAGTAGATCTACAGGTTCCCTTAGCGCTGAAGAATCGAAATTTATAATCAGAAAAGATGGTTAAATTCAGCATATCCGGGCCCCCCCCGGCCTGCGGGCGCCCCCCCCCCCCCCCCCAAGCGTCCAATGAATAAACCGGCAATGGTTGAAATTAAAGAAGTCGGTTATGAATTTTATAAAGAAGGGAAAATTTCATAATGAATTCATTTTATGTCATATGCGATAGGGCAAAAGCAGTACTATCCTGAAGAGCTGAGAATTATCAAATTGTTATAGAGTTAAGTGGAGTTGAGTTGAGTTGGTGTTTTATGGCGCAAGAGCCAATTTTGGCTATACTGCGCCACTCATAGGTCTGTGGTCTGGACGGGAAAAGAAGAAAAGGAGAAATTGGATGACAGGATGGAGGGTCGAAAATAGAGAAGGATCACTGGGGTACCCAGGGGTCGTGACACCCGTGTTTACCAAAGATAGTAAACCACTTGGGAAAAGGAAAAAGATCACTAGGGTACCTTGGGATTGTGACACCTGTACCCACCTAAAGAAGGTGAGCCCCCTGGGGAGTCAAACTGTTATAGAACTCTTTATTGTATTTTTGATGAGAGATTATAACCTGAAATTAAAAAGAAAGCTACACAAAAGTTAAAAGAAACTCATAAAGACTATATTGAATCTTTTAACTTCGAAGATATGAATCGGAACAAGAAATGAAATGAAAACAAAGATACAATGAAAATCTCCACTATATATATATATATAGAAATTTATCGAATTGTAAGAGAAATTGTAAAGTAAAAATACTTTTGAAAATATTTTTAACAATACCGATATCGAATACATCAGGTGAAAGATCTTTTCCAGTTTTAAAACGTGTAAAAAAATAATTTAAGAAGTACTATAGGGAAAAGACAAATTGAATAACATGGTCATATTGTATACAGAACAAAATGCTTTGGACAAAATAGATAAAGTAAAAATAATTGATGAATTTTCCAAAGAGAAATCAAGTTGTATAGCAAAACTGTAATCTCTCAGCAAGCTTTTTACCTTTTTTTATATAGTTAAGATTTTTCTTTAGCCGTTGAGTTTTATTATTAGCAATACATTTTATTTTGAGAATTTAAAGTAAGTGACTCTTTTCACTTTTTTAGTTTTTTGATTCTTGAGCCCATGGGCCTCAAACCTTTTACCGCCGAGAGCCTCCAACTACCTTAATCCGCCTCTGATCACTGAGATGGAATCACTATTAAGCTCACAACTCAATATCAATTACTTCCGGCATAAAACTGCTTGAACAATGAACAGCCGCATGCAGTGTTGTCACTGGAGACAAAATAAACAAAAATTTTCAAGAATCTTGTAGAAAATTTCAAGGAATGAGAGAAATATTTATTATTTATTTATGCATTCTTATTCGTTCAAGCATCATCTGAAAGGTAACCCAAAATAGTTTTTTTAAGGTAACCACATGAGAGAATAAATGTAATAATTCGTAGAAATTTCTGTCCTTTATCACACACACACACACATATTTTTCTTATTTATTTATTTGAAGTTATGCTTCTTTTGGGGCGTTAGAGAAATAGGATGAGGGTAAATTTTTACAATGCGCGTGCACCCCGTCATGGATGTGACGCACACCGTCACGGATGCGAAAACCCTTTGTCAAGAAATATACAGAACGGGACAAATCATTCCCGCCTTCGAAATCTCAGAAAAATATTTCTCTTCACTTCCCAGAAGAAGGTGACACCCGGGTTTAAACCTGGGACCTTCCGATTTGCAGTCGAATGCTCTACCACTTAGCTATATCCCCGCACCAGAGAGCCCTTGCTTTGCATTCCGTAGGAACAGATACGAAAATGCTTTGTCTAGAAATATGCAGAACGGGACAGATCATTCCAGCCTTCGACCCCCTACCCATATTATTGGTCCTTTTGTTCCTGAGCGGGGATGCTTAAATTTATTTAAATCGTGATTATCTCAGGTTTGGCTGGTCCGATTGACTGAAGGTTAGTATCGTTCAATTCTGCTCGTGACCGCCTTTCGTCCTGGGTCCAGCTTGCCCTGCAAAAGATTTTTAGAAAGATTTTAATCTTGTTACGCCAAAGAACTAAACTTCTTACGTGCTTAAACTTCTAAGTACACACACACCTTTTTTTTTTTTGAAAAATGAACACTTTAAATTTATTTTTTAAAAAAAATTATAATGGTTATCTTTTTATAATTTATTTATCTTTAACAATAAACACGGTAAAAATAAATTTTTTATCACAATGTTCTTTTTATTTACATCTGTATAATCCTCTCTATGTTCAGATAAAGAATACATTTAATCGTTATTACTTTTAAATGCACACATGTTAGATGAAAACACTTAAAATGCCTTTATTTAAAACGATAAAAAAATTATTCAAAAAGTACTTTATCTGGAAAAAAATTCCTTGCTGGTTTTTCTACCATGACATCTGCATTCAAAATATCCAAGAAAACATTTTTCATTGTACTTTTAAATATAAATTTTGACAAATGCGTACACTTGTAACATACAGTGTGATTCGCTACCCGGCCGATAAACTTGTAGGATGTGTAGGAGATCACAAATCCCGTAGTTGAGAACTAGGGTGCAAGAAAGCAGAGAAAACTAATGAAAACAACAACACGTTAACGGGACAAAATATTTTATTGAAAGGTTGTACAACAACAGGTGTTTGAAATTACTACCAGGTGTCTTCTGGATAACCTGACAGCGGTGCTGCATGGAATTTCTTACGTTTTCAAAGATTCCTGCTGTGCCATATATCCTCTCGGAAGCTACAGATATTCAAGCGAGGAATTGGAATTTCGTGTATACCGAAGTCTTCATGTGACTAGAACAAGACTCGCGTCATTTTCTGATCGCACTGGCAAAAGTCGTGTGATATGGGGTGCGCCTTTTCGGGTAACGTCTCTGATACAACCGACTAGTGGCGTACCCATTATAATATAAAGCTCTTTACGCGATCTCGTTCTTCGTTTGAATACGAGTTCATCCAACTAACTCGGGAAAAGAATCGCAAATGGCTATTTCCAGCATAATCTCTTTTCACGGAGCCTTCCGTTCAGCTCCATCTACCGAAGATGCCAGAAGGAATCTTCTAGAACGTAGGGAAATCCATACGCAACTGCACTAAGGCCTGCTAGGCGATATTTAGTCTTAATTTTGAATATCTGTAGTAGTACAACCTTTCAATAAAATGTTGCATGTCCATTTAATGTTTTGTTGTTTCAATTCTTTGTCTTTGTTTTTTTGCACCATAACTCGCCACCACGGCATTTGCGATCGTACATTCCTCAGTGATTCCGAGCCGTTTCTATACAGGAGTTTCTACACACCCTGCAAGTTTGTCTGTCTGGAAGCGAATTGCCCAGTATATTTACGGGATGCATTTGAATTATACGAAGAAACAACGCGATTTTATTGAAAAAAAAATTTTGAAATAAATGTAATTAAAATGAAAACCTTAGATAAGGATGACTTTGCTCAAGTTATCAGATTAACTTACTACGTATTTGTTGGATATAACTTGACATGAATTTTAAATTTTAAAACATAATTTTCTTAAGAAGAATCATGGGATTAGTATTAATTGATTTATTATTTCATTATTAAAATGAATTAATTTTAATAAGGGAACTAAAAATTAAAATATCTTCCTGGAAAAAAAATTAAAAAATGCATTTATTTTAGGAAACATATTTACAAAGCAGATATTTGTCTTCACCTGTACCAAATCACACACTTGACGTTCGAAATTAATGTTATCTGAGCTTCCGTTAAAAAGAAAGGTTGGCAATTCATAGAAAAAAATTCTGCAAAAGGGAATAATGGGCAACATAACGTAGAGCCTAACGTCAATAAATCATGAATATTATTGAAATATTATCAAATCATCTTAACCATTTCAATCAGATGATGATGAGAATGCCGTATCCATGATGGGACTAAGAAGTTACACATAGACTAAATTACCATGGGTTCAGAGGATTGTTTTGGCAATCTATTCAATGTTATCTACTTATGGGGGTTTTGATGAAAACAGAACCTCTATTTCTTGTAGAACAGCAATAATAGCTGGACAGTCAAAAATATAATTGTGACATTGTCTCAGTATCTGAACAGTTAACACAATTCCTCTATAAGATCTTCTACCATCCCTATCAAACTTCATTCCTCTGAAATGACCTCTTCTTAGTCTAGCAATGGTTTTTGTTATACAGGGGTCTCCACTTAAAGTACAGATTTGACGCTTCACAGAAATTCGCTTCTCTCTCAATTTTAAATTTGAGGCAACATTTGCGTCTATTAAGGAACGTTGACAAAGTTGTCACTATTAAGATTACCAGCCTCTTTCGCCAATTTATCTGCTTTCTCATTATCTGTAATGTCAACATGTGCAGATAAAGATTGAAAGACTTTATTTAACTCCTGTTATCTAAACAGACATGAGCAAATTTCATCAGTAATCCATTAACTTCCATTTAGAGGTGCCTGAAGGGCTGCTGTTGAGATCAGATTATATCTCTGTAGAATATTTCTGTTCAATTGTCACTTGACTTGACTTTTCAAATCAGTAACATTAGTCTGCAGGGATCATTTGTTGGATAAACATTTGAAAAATTATTTAAAGTATAAAAAACAGAATATATGAACTTCTGCTGTACGAAGGAAATAATTTACCTAAATTAAAAAGGCCTTTGTTAAATTCCTTCTGAAAATACTGCAATTAATTATGCGATTAATTTGAACGATGCAATACTTTTTAAAATGTAAGGGTGCTTTACAGTCATTCCTTTTTTTGTCCAGTATTTGTACATATTTTTGTGGAAGAGATTGAGTGTGGTCGCAGTAATAAGTAATCATAATCACGGGTTCATCACCGACGAGCCGTGAGTTCGAGACCACACACACAAGTGCCGCTGAATATCTACTATGTAGAGGGGCTGATACTCGTTAAATCTATCGTGATTAAAAGTACTCCCGCTGGCGTGATAATGTAGATTGGAGATGAAAGCGCAAGTTCATGTTTCGTTCTCCTCGCTTGGCTAAGTTAAAATTACGAGGTTCATCACTAATAGCCCTCGTGTTTTTTCATAGAGCAACAACTCTTACATTTACTCTTGTAAAAGAGAATAAAGAAAATAATCCTTTGAAAATATATTTCAAAATTACACCGAATCACTGAAAAGCGTTATTGTTATTCTAACTTATCAGTTCTTTTTATTATCGCATTCCCTAATATTCCTATTAAACAAATTTAATATTTGGGAAATGATTAAATGATGGGAAGTCAAGAAAAAAGCTTTGAAGAAATAAAGTGTAAAAAATATTTACAAAGAGAAAAATAAAGATTAATGTTAGATTCTCAACTTGTTACTTGAGGGACAATTTTTGTCATTGATATATTTTCTTAACCTTTTGACGAGTGATCAGATGTGATTCCTTATGGCATATTCAAATGATATTCAAATGATGGATGGTTTTATTGTGGTTCAAAAAGTTTTGAAAGAGATAATGCTGAGAAAAAAAAATTAACCCCTTTCCGGATTTTCACAAACTGAGATCGGGCAGTAAAATGTACCATCCTGGTTCATCCCGAGTAACGCTCGGGCAATGTGAAAATTTACACTGTAAAACCCATCTTTCTCGAATTTTTTCACAAGAGCTTTCTATGGTTTTAAGTTATTAAAAAAGTACCACTTGGTGGTATTTTCTGCAAAAACAGGTCTTCCTTCTGAGAATCCCTCTTCAATCTTGTCTGAAAAACACTTTTTTGACTTCATTCCACCAACAGAGAAGAAAACTAATTCAACACGGCATACGACAGTGTGTTATTGGCTGCTCAAAGAGTGATAATAAAGGGAAGATCGTTAGAAAAAGAGCAAGATTCTAATGTTCAGATTGCGAGGTTGGATTATGCGCAGTACCATGTTTTTGAATTTAACATACACCATCAAATTTTAATTAATAATTTAAGTATCATTTATGTAAATTGAAAAAAATGTTAATAAAAATTTGTAATTCAAGAAAAAACCCAGGGATTCTAAGCTTTATATTTATAGTCAGTGTGAATTGACTCCAAAGTCAAATGATTCCTGCCATACAGAAAGCCAACTGTACAGTTAAATTCATCATTTATTTAAATAGATTTTTGTACATTAATTTTTAGGAAATTTTGAACGTGAATTGTGCTACTACGTATAAAAAGATACGTATATTTCAAAATAAGCATAAGAAAATTGACATTTTTTTTATCCATAACAAGGAAATAAAATGAGCTTGAAAAGGGTTAAAGAATAATTGTACAGTTGTAAATTATGATAAAGTGACGATGACGATAGAATTATGCAATGTATTTCTGCAAAATCTGTTACGGGAGACAGGGGTCGAGTTCATTAAGAAATTGGAAAAGTTTCCCTTTGTTCCAGCATTCGAAACGTAATTTTCGCTTCATTCCTCTCTCGTCTCTCATTATTCACAAATTATCATTATCTTTCAAATAAAGGCTTACTCAAACAATTCGTTTCCATTCTTACACAATGAGCGAAGAATATGAATTAATGTATCTGACAATTCCTTGAAATATACATGTACCGAAACAAATCAGTGACATTATTTAATATGAAATACAATAATTCTGAAATGTCGTGAAATGTTCGTAGGGAGATATTTCGACATTATTCTTCACATCAAAAGAAAATATTAAATTTTTTTAACCCTTTATCTACAGACGGTACTTATAAGTACCGCTGAATTTAAAATTCCATAAAATGATTATTTTCACTAATATTCTGACTGTTCTTAGCAGGAACACTCTTTTAATTCCACTTTTCCAGGATAAATGGCAAAAGGAATTCTATGATAAGTATTTTAGCGGGGAAGGCTTATAATTTTAAAACTGAACTTGGGTTTATGGCTGCCATTTAGATTGGATTGCCAAGATTGAAATATTGCTTCCAAAAACTATTTAAAGCAATGTTTCTCAAACTGTGGGATGTGTCTCCCATGGGGGGGGGGCGTGATAACTCTACGAGGGAAGTACGAGTATATTGAAAATTTGAAAACCAAAGATATTATTTAAAAAATTATTAGAGAACCGAAAGTAAACAAACAAATTACATTCTGGCATTGTAAGAAATAAATACATATTTACATTCATATAATACACTTATAAATTATCAGTATTGAACAATGTATTTTATAATTAATTTAGCAGTACAAACTTAAGAACAAGTTTCATAATTATCATTAACCCCCACAGGCTTATATACAGAAATTAACACTTATCGAGATAATTTATGCGGTTCATAATTAATCCCTTAACTTCCGATTAAAATATACATGATTCGCTCCCCAACGCCGCCGTTTTCCACGTAGATGTGCATATAT